>JAYKAV010001610.1:1042083-1199890 GCA_035582835.1 Phoebastria nigripes
TCTTTTCTTTTCTTTTCTTTTCTTTTCTTTTCTTTTCTTTTTTCTTTTCTTTTCCCCTTCCCTTCTTTTCCCCTTCCCTTCCCTTCCCTTCCCTTCCCTTCCCTTCCCTTCCCTTCCCTTCCCTTCTCTCTCCTCCACTCTCCACTCCTTTCCCCTCCATTTCCATTTCCCCAGACCCTGCCCATGAGTTAGGATCTGGCTGCATATCAGCTCTGTTGCCCCTTTTGGGGCCATTCCCAATGCTTTCACTGACAGGTGCTGCAGATTGCATCACCTTGGTCTTCTGCTCACCGTCCAGGACAAACCTGACCAACCTCTGTCCTGCCAGGTCTGGCAACTCACACCAGCGAGCCCCTGTCCAGCACCTCCTGGGCTCACGCAGCTCTTCGCTGCGGGCTCTCTCCTGTGCCAGGACCCCTTGTGCTGCTGCTTAAACCTTCAACACAAAATGCTGCTCTCTGGCCGAGCCCATGGCAAAGAGCTGTGGGCAATGCTGGGCATCCGTCCCTCCACGACCCCACAGCGCCGCAGGCTCCTTCCACACTGCTCCGAAGAGGCTCCTCCACAGAGCTCAAAGAGGTGGATGAAAGGCTCCATAGAAATGCAAGACGTTATTGCGTTTACCAGGGAAAGAAAGAGATTTTCCCGATCACTGCTTTTATATTGAGCAGCAACAGCAATGTGCGGCTGGAGAGAGGGATTTCTGCAAAGCTGAGAGCTGGCAGGGCCCCTGTGCCACCAGGACAAAGTGCACCTTCCTCCCTTCCTCTCCTCTCCCTTTCTCTCCAAAGCTTGTCAGGAGCCCCTGAAAGCCTTTTGCAAGCTTGCATGTCTAAATTCCTAGTTCAGAAGCAGTTTAGGAACACTTGGCTGGAAAAGGATGTGCGAACCTTTTGCCTCTTTCTCCTGGAAATGCCTTGAATTGATGAATAATTTTGGTGGGACAGAAGGGAAACAATGGCCAATTTTTTACTAAACCACAATGCCCGCAGAGGCTGTTTGCTTCCCAGCCAGGAGTGCTGGCGTCTGTGTCACGGGACAGGCTTCTGTTTCTTGCAGATTTTCCCTCAAAATAGGCGGGGGGAGATTTTTTCCGCCTTTCTGTTCCTCTGTGGGGCAGCTCATTCTGTGCCGAGTGTCAGGTCAGGAGTGACAGTGCCGACTTTCGCTCTCCTTTTGCATTAGTTCTGGTTTAAAAAACCAATGAATTAAAAGAAAAAAGTAAAAGGCTTCAGATCCATTCACTGAAACCTGCTCAGCGACAGATGCTGTGTAAAGTTTTCTTCAACCTGTGCATGTTATTCCCACTGAGGAGTAGTTTGATTCAGTGGCATTAATTGGCAACGCAGGCTATTTACAGTGAGAATGGTGGAGATCAAGCCACCTCTGTTGATTTCCTCCTCTTAAATCAGGGACTGGTGGCTGTCCCGATCCTATGAGCTTCTCAAGGGCATTATGCTTTGGCTGCGAACCACCCTGGACACAGAGCTCTGGAAGGAGGAAGAGGAGGGCTCCAAGGAGTGCCTCACGGAAGTCCTGCCACACCGTCTCAGGGTGATGCAAGGCTGGTGGCAAAGCCCAGATCCCCCATGACCCCCTGGTGTGAACCTCCACTGCCTCAGCTGGCATGCTGCTTTCCACAGCCAGAAATTGGGTTCTCAGGCGGCCCCCAGGGCCAAGGACAGGGCAGTACCAGGGTTATTCAGAAGAGCTGATCTCAYTCATAGAATCATGGAACCATTTAGGTTGGAAAAGACCTTTAAGATCATCGAGTCCAACCATAAAACTAACACTGCCAAGTCCACCACTAAACCATGTCCCTAAGCACGTCTACATGTCTTCTAAATACCTCCRGGGATGGTGACTCAACCACTTCCCTGGGCAGCCTGTTCCAATGCTTGACAACCCTTTCGGTGAAGAAATTTGTCCTAATATCCAATCTAAACCTCCCCTGGCACAACTTGAGGCCGTTTTCTCTTGTCCTATCTCTTGTTACTCGGGAGGAGAGACCGACCCCCACCTCACTACAACCTCCTTTCAGGTAGTTGTAGAGAGCGATAAGGTCTCCCCTCAGCCTCCTTTTCTCCAGGCTAAACAACCCCAGTTCCCTCAGCTGCTCCTCGTAAGACTTGTGCCCTAGACCCTTCAACCAGCTTCATTGCTCCTTCATGAAACTTTAGGAAGCCAAGCACGGGGGGCTCCATCCAACGGCCGGTCTCAGCACCTGCCAGCCCCCTTCTGAGCCACCTCTTTTCTGCTACTTCTAATGCAAGCAGAAACACCCCTTTCCGCTAAACGCTGGGGTTTCCCTGGACATCTGGACTCYGAGCGCTGCCTGCCCATGTCCTTGCCTCAGACAAGAAAGCAAAACTACAGCAGGACCATGGCAGAGTGCCTGTCGAGTAAGAACTCTTGTAGCCATAGTGAAAAAGCTAAAGAGTTTTCTTATTTTTAGGAATAACTCCCACTGTTGACTGGAGCACAGAGGGCTGCTTTCTGTGCCAGTGTACACTGCGAGAGCCCCAAGTAGTTCCTGAGGTTACGCTGATTTGCAACAGCTGAGGATCTGGTCTACGTATCAGGGCTGGAAATAACACAGACTGGGCAGAAACACAGCCAGCCCAATTCTCCCTTGCCTTATTGCTTGTTCGGCCCAATGAGGGTGCAAAAAGCGTCCTCCTGAGCACCTCAAACTCATTCAACCTTCTCGCATATCTGGAACATACAGCATAAAAGTAAGTCTCCTCTAAGTTTAGGTCTCTAACTAAAAACTTAGGTCAGATTCTCTCTAAACTGCCTGCTGGAGCTCTCCCCTCACTATGCAGAGGGACGGGGCTGCATAATAAGACTCTAGATGCCTAATTTAGACAACTAAGCTAGGAGCCCAGATTGGATGATAGGAACATTCCCTTACACTCCTAATTTTAGATGCTTATAGTCACACCTGAGTAAGATGCCTGAAAGAGTGAGCGTGAACACCCCTTGATCTGCCAAGCACTAGTGAATCGCTTTCTAAGGATGTTGTATAGAGTGACCTAAAAGCATCTAAAGTTAATCATGCAGAAGATACTGTTATAGGTTGAATTTCTCCTAATACCCTGCCAGAGAGTAGTTTTATGCATTCCAGCAAGATCACATTCGTATGTATAAACAGCATTTGAAAAACCTGAATATTGCAAGATCCCAAGACCTGTTTTTCCTGTGTCTAATATCCAGAGATACAGCTGGGTGAAGACTGCAAAATATTTCCCTTCAGTAATTTTGTGGAGTGTTTGTAAGAAGTTGGCTCAGCCACATGAGACCATCTTCTGTGTTTTTCTCCTGTGAACATCTGAGCTCTCAGGACAAAAATTTCAGGGCCAACCATGTTTCCAAGGCACATACACAAGGAATCACGGACACTAGCATTTGCAATTTCACAAGCCCAGGCTGTCTGCCAGAAATACTTGTGCCTTCATCCAACCAGGGAAAAGAAGCAAATGCTGTGTCACTCCTCCAACAAACCGAGCAACGGAGCTCGAAGAGGAAATGCGGATGAATCCCTTCAGATACTACAAAGCTGGAAATGATCATGACAGTAGGGAGCACAGACCTGATTTCTGCAGTCTCACGAGTGGGAGTCACCCATTGGAGTGATAGGTTTGGATACCAAGTGATGCAGCAGATGATAGATACTCAAGATGCAAAGGGATGAGTACTTCAGCACACCCAACCGCTGCAGCTCTCACTGGGAGAGCCAGGGAGGCCAGGCTTTTTAAAAGGCCAGGTTTCTGCACACACTGAAAGTTAGGTGGACCTCAGAACTATTTTCAGAAATAACTAATTCTCCTGCTACTCAGTACTGCAAAAGTTTATACAGAGTAAAAAATAGACACTGTGCACAGTCTCCTAGGTAAAAATGGTGATCAAATACCTCAGAGGAGGCAATCCCCACTTTCAGTGAGAAACCACAGGCAAGAAAGACTTTGACAGATAGTTATTTGTGCCGTTCTTAATAGAAACCATTTTTTTGCACTTTGCCTTTTCAGCACCAACAAGGAAGCTGCTCACTCCTGAGATATCCTTGTGAACTGATTGTCAGCCGTTAGTGATTTATTTGTAGCCTTGCCATAATCCCTTGCTGGAAAGCTGCACAGCTCTATAGCCACTAGCAGGCACTCTTATAACAACCTTCCCACCCCAACTCCTTAAACTTGGGCAAAGTGGGAGCTGCATCTTGCAGGGACCGAGGCTCAGATTCAGCACTTGCACAATCACATAGCAACAGACCCAGGAACAGTGCCTCATTACGAGCCTTGTCCGACAATCAAGCCTTTAACGAGAACAAAGGTTGACAGTGATTAATCATTAAGCAGTTTCTTGTTCCTTGCTGCACGTGTTGCAGGCAGCCTCCTGCCGAGGCAGTCTGGCAGATTTCCTGTCTGCGCTATACCAGGGCCCATGTCCGGACACACAGAGACGTCTTTTCCCAAAGCCAAGTGCACAGATGAACGTCTTGTCTCCATTTCTGAGCACGGCAAATTCGGAATGCATGTGCATTCTGCAAAAATAATAAACCCTCAGCTTCATCTGATTGCTGTATATTCAGGCGAAACGACCTAAAGGGGATTTGTTCACGTCAGAAATTTTCCCAGAGACTTCAAGGATGGATTATTAGTATTTTACCACTTGCACTGTGATGAACTTTTAATGTGATCTTCTGGCATAATGTATATATGAAGGTCTCCATTTTAGAAAGATTTTGTTTATTTGCAATGAAAATAGCATGCACGTGTTGAAAGTTCAACAGAGGAGGTTATTGTGAAACGTCTGCATCAGAAAAGGAATGTTGGCTCCATCGAAGTCGATGGCAAAACTCCAGCTGACTTCAACAGGGCTAGAATTTCCTCCCAGGTCTCCATCCAGCCATAGGGGCACAGTGGCACCCTTGGCTTAGAGTCACCTCAGCACATAACTTCTGGACAAGATACTTACCTGGTTTGGAGAGACACTAGCAAAGAGCCTCCACTAATGTATCTGGGCAAAGATCACCCTGAAATCTGTACGGAGCTCTGGTTTCAAATGCCTCGTGCTCTAACTTATATTGAAATAAGCATGAATGATGAAGACTCCTCTCAGGTTTTCGACAAGATCAGACACATACTGATTTGTTCGACTTTAGCATTATCATTTGCAGTGGCTGTAATATGCAATATCCACATTGCAACAAAGCCAAACCCTTTAGTTTATCATCACACAATTGCAGGAAACCAAATTAGAGAGGTTTAAGAAACTGCCACTCCTCCAGCTACAACAAGAGCTGGTGTGAGTGGACCTGTTTTGCCTAGTACTTGAGGACAAGGTATGTGCATGCTCGCAGGCTCTGTGCCTCCACTAAGGAGTGGTAATTTCCAGCCGAGGCAGTGAAAACTTCCTAAACTGATTGAATTAAACACTTGTGATTATCTGTCTGTATCTTTAGTGTGGGCATATATTATCTGTGGATATGTATACCTTATTCATCTAAATGTTCTTGTCTCGTTGCCATATGTTTATTGTCTTTCCCAAAAATTATCTAGCCTGAGATTGATACTGTCGTGGTTTAACCCTGGCAGCACCTAAACACCACGCAGCCGCTCGCTCACCCCCCACTCCGGTGGGATGGGGGAGAGAATCGGGAGGGCACGAGTAGGAAAACTCACGGGTTGAGATAATAATCAGTTTAATAATTGAAATAAAACAAAGTAGAAGAGTAATAATAACAGTGGTAACAACAACAACAACAACAATATACAAAGCAGGCGATGCACAATGCAACTGCTCACCACCCACCGAGCCGACGCGTGCCCCAAAAAACGCATGAGCCCATCCTGGAACCCAGAGCCCCCCCACCCTTAGTTTTTATACTGAGCATGACGTCGCATGGTATGGAATACCCCATTGGCCAGCTGGGTCAACCACCCCAGCTATGCTCCCCCCGCCAGCTTCCCATGCACCTGGCAGGGCATGGGAGGCAGAAAAGTGCCCGGTGCAAGCACCACCCAGCAACACCCAAAACATCAATGGGCCATCAACGCTCCTATTATACCAAACCCAAAACACAGCACMCCCCCCCAGCTACTGGGAAGAAAGTTAACTCTGTCCCAGCCGGAACCAGGACAGATACAGAGCATGGAAAATTTCAGGCCACTTAGAAAAACTATAAGCAATCAAAACCAGAGTCTTGTAAGAGGAAGCGTTGGGTGAATTCAGTAATAGGTGGCACTCTCATACAAACGTGCTTATATTTAAATGTCCAGCTTACAGAGCAGTGCTAGAAGTGACACTGAAGTCTTACATAAAGAGGCTTACATATAATGTGTGTCTTTTTTGCCATATCATCCMCATGCCTCATCCTCATGTTTCCCTCCCTGCAGCAACTCTGACAGTCCCACTAACCCAAGGGCATATGGGCAACATACAGGGCAGTGTGGTCCAGAGGTCCCCGAGCTTGTGGAGACCTGGGCAGCAAAGACCGCATGGAGCAGTGCCAAGTGAACTAGCTAAGTGTGGAATATTTATTCTCAAAGGCCACTGTTTGTTTTCAAAGATAAACCATGCTGAGGGACATTGAGCTGAGGGACGTTTAGCTCATGAGGACACTGCGGGAATGCAGCCATCTTCCAGACCTGAACCCACCCAGCGTTGTCACTGCAAGATCAGGTCAACACTAGTGCTGCATTTGCAAAACTATTACTTTCTAACAGATCTAATGGAAATAGAACAGTCTGTGCCTTTTCTTCTCGATCATAAACACTAAGGCAAAATTCTCTAGGAAATTACTGTAATTTTTTTATCCTCTTGATTTCCAGGCTATTCTCTAGTTTCCTCAGCTTTTCCCACTGGCATTTATCTAGGTTTTCTTTGCACCTTCCATATCCCTCCTCATATAGAATTCACCCTCCCTATTAATTGTCTGCAGATTAAACAATTTGTGTCACTTCTAAACAACAACCACAAAAAAAAAAAAAAAAGGATGATGACATAATGTGAAAATTTTCCTCAAGCAATAAAACAAAGCAAAGCAAACCCCATAAAATGCCAGTTTTTCTGCGGGAGGGTATGAGGGAGCAGGCAACCTGAACGAAATATTTAATGAAGAAAGAAAAAATAATTAAACACAAAGAACAACAACAACAACAGAAAAACCACATCACAGGGACCAAACACTTGAATACAAATGGGCACAACATGGGTGACATGACTGTCAGAGACACATATTAAGATCAAAGCCCTCCTGCTGAGAATACACAGTAAGAACATGAGCATCCTTAAACCGGAGCCTCCTGGGATCTGCTTTCTAAACCAACAGCTCTGAACTCTGATGGAAAACAATGCTGAATACTGAAAAGCAATGTGTGAAGAATGGTTCTGACCTGTGTCTCCCTGTGCTGATTAAAGCCTTGGGTGGGACACGCAGTGGGACTGGATCTCTTTGTTTCAAGTTGCCCATCCTGGGACAATGACTGATGCTAACCGAAATCGGCATCTGGGGCTGGGGACCAAGTGTCACTGGGCACAGACGGGGTGGGGGGGACAACAAATCGTTTCCCCACTGTGACAGCCCGTGGTGCTGGTGCGACTGCACAACACAGGGTTCAACAGAGCAGGTATGACTGCCCATCTACTCAGTTTTAAGTGAGTCCCTAGCACACAACCCCAACACTGGTCTTCTCTCTTCCTGCCAAAGGGCCTTCTCCTTCTTTTCTAATGATTGCTGTTTTTGTTATAAAACAACTTAATTTGATGGCTGTTAATTTGCGGGAATTGACATAAACCTTAGGCTCCTGCCATCCCCTCTTGCTCTCTTGATGAGTGTGATGAAATGATGCCAGTGGYCACAGCAGCCTGAGGGTTTGACAAATCTACCTACCCTTCATCTGTCTGTGCCAACAGCAGTTTCATTAAAATGTGAAAACACCAGGTTTCCTAAAGAGCACTCCCGGGATTTGCCTCATTTTTCACTATCAACTCAAGATGTAGGAAGAAATGTGGTTTTATCAAGTATCCCAGAAGCTCTGAATACCTCTTCTCTGGGGGATAACAGAGTTAAACAGAGCTCACCCACTTCTGCTTTCAGCCCTGCAGAGTTTAGCTCTTTGCCTGGCCAGATCCCCATCACGGGAATTTATCTGCTGCCTCACTGCCCCTCTGGTAGCATTACTGGACATGGCAATGCTGCATGGTGGTCACTTTCTTTATCTAGCTTCAGAAAAAAAAAAAGGTTAATCAAGGGTGGCAGAAGGCCACTACCACTGTATAATGGCACATGCCTTYAAGGAGAGCCTGGCATCTCACCGAGCTCAAAGAAAGCTGCAACAGGACTTGGATATAGTGAGTTGTTTCTTCTGTTCTTTAACTGCAACCTTTAGAAAGCTGAAATGGAGCCAGCTACAGAGGTCAGAATGGCTCGATCCACCAGGGACTAGTCCTGCCTTGGACAGCATGCCTGGGAGGAATTATCTGAGGAAAGGCTTCCTCAAATCAGATGAAGTAAAAAAGAATTATACTTCTGGCATTTATATTTAAGTTATTTACTGCCCAAATCTTGCAGCGTGGGAAAGAATAACAGACTATCCAGGGCCTGCCATATTCCAGCTATCAGATAAAGTGCGACTCAAGAGAATGGGGAGGTTGGTGCCAAAAAAAACCTTCTTGGACTTCTGCTCATTTTGCATTATTCTTGTGCAAGAGCAGTGAAAACCTGTTTTGCATCCCCATTTTTAAATAGAACTATTCACGTATGGAAAAGAACAGGTGGACAGGGTATCGCTGTCCTGTTTTCTTTCTCTGAGCAGGGGAAAGTGCAAATGCAATTGCCTGTGTCTACAAATCATCCTCAAATTATGCTGTGGCATTTCCCACAGTTTGGGAAATAGCAAAGGTCAGTAGCCCACAGCGCAAGGACTAGGGGTCTCTGGTTAGCCTGTTACACTCATGCTGTCCCCGCTGCCAGACAAGCCCTGGGCTTTGCTGAGGGGGACACAGCGTTGTCTTCTGGCAGGGCCTGCCAAGAGGCATCGGGGAGATGCAAATTCTGCCCCCATCTTTGCACRGAGGTGGAACTTGGTCCATGGTTTGAAGAGCGACCTGACCTCTCTCTTTTCTCTCATCCTTTTGTCTAACACAACTTCTTAATTAAGTTACCACAAGCACTACTGAGCACATCCTGGCACCGACGGGTTCTCTTTTCTGCTGCTAAATGTGGCCGTAGCTACATGTTTTGCTTCAGTTTTCCATGTTCCTGCTATTCTGTCCGGAGAGGTCCTTGGGTCCTTGTTTCATGTGTCAGCAAAAATGCAGATGAAGGAAACTTCATTGTGAACTTTGCTTTCTTGAATTTATAGCCTGGCTTCAGCTGGCACTCAGCCTCTAATGCCCATGGGGAGGAATTATTTCAGTGCCCTCCCCACTGCCATTGCGTTCCCTACACCAGCCCTTTCCTCCTTAGTSTCACAGCACATACTAAGAATATGTAAGTAGTATTATATATAAGCAATTAATATAGAAATCCCATGTCAACATTACATTGCTCAGCTTTTCTCCAACAATTTGGAGAGATCGAATGCAATCCATGAACAAGACAGCAAGCAGACTTGAGAATGAAGATGTTCAGCACCCTGTTGGTCACAGCCACACAATTTAATAAACACATAAACTAAGAAAGTACTCTATTGGTATCAGGCTTTTCAGGGCACAGTGTATATCTTTACTGTCTAGTGGCAGAGCTGAGGAGATAACAGTACAGTAAGGAGCCTTTCATAGGCATCTGCAATGCCTGTTGAGATGTGTTGGACCAGATGATAGCTCAGAAAAAACACTGAAGTAGAAACACCCAACTGACCACTTAACTGTTCTTTCATAAAAATGAGGAGAGAAAGCAAAAGGAAGACTACAAGGAGAAACCAGCTGAACTAAATGAACTACATGGAGTTGTACTACATTCTGTAAATACTTGGTTAGACAGCACAGAGATAAAAAATAGGAGTTGGCTTGGTTTGATTTGGCTTGGTCTGTAGAGGTCATCCGTTTGCAGTCCTGACAGTTGGACAATAATGTAGGAGAAGAGAGAAGCATTCATTTATTGCAAGCTTGGATTATTTTGGATTTTAGATATTCTAAACCTGCATATTTGCTCTACTGAAAAAATACCTTGATCTGTGACATCCTTTCCTCTGTCCTAAAAAGCAAAAGTTGGATTCACTCTTGGGCAATAGACAGCATATGCCTCCTTTAACTTCAAAATAAGGTTTAAATGGTATTTACTTGGCTCACTGGTTTGTGCTATCTTGCACAGAAATAAATTTTACCCAAAGGCTGCTTTGCAGGCTGCTCCTGCAAGCGACCTTCCCTCTGGGGTACATAAAAGTTTCTAGTAAGTTTTTTAGATGTTACAGGCAGGAGAAGCCTACCAGACTGGAGACTGTGTGGATTCAAACAACAGGAGGAGACTCTGACACAGAAGAATTCACCTGCATTTGTTAATTAAGGGAAGGGCAAAAATCTTGTGATGTGTCGAACTGTGGGTTCAGAATATTCAGAATATCGTGATAAAGGTTTGATACTGGGTAGCAAGGAGTTCTGATGTGACACTTGTGGGGTTTGACACCAAAACTCTTGATAAATTGTAATAAAGTTACTAGGAGTCTTGATAAAACATCTCTAAAATACTGTGTCCCTCTTGTTATTACAAACATAGAAGTGATATGATGGGAAATAATGTGAGTTTTAACCAATGGCATAAAGTACCTTAAATGTCTGTTGAAATATGCATTATTATGTAGATTAGATCGCTTGGGATGTGTAGGGCTAGAAAGGGCATGTTTACGAAGCAGTTGCTTGGCGTGGTAAAGAGCTCTTTCCAAGTTCATCTTGTTCTCCAGACCAAAGAGGTGTCAAATTCAGGGAATAACCCCTTACTAGCAAGGTCTTGCTCTGTAAAAATGCTTCCTTGATTTTAATAATGAGAATGTTAGCTGTGCCTCTTGATTTCTGCCATGCTTCCCTGTAATAATTTTTGTGTGACTAATCAGAGTTGAATCTAATGAAAATAAAGTGTTAATTAAGCTTTATCTAATCTCAATCTAATCTGACAGCAGCAACCCACATCTGCTGCTCTGCTGTGCACTCCTATTTGGACCACCTACTATACATGGATAATTAGGTGTCGCAACTACTATGGCATCTAAATTCAAGAGAGTGCTGAGTGATTCAGACAGCCATCTTTATAGCTAGCCCCACCAGTCCCTGCCTTCCTAGACATGCAATGGACAGGAGTTACTATATTGTCCCATCTAGGAGCCAGAAGCAGATTCCTTTCATGTCATTATAAAGTTAGGTATCTAATCCAGTCACCCAGGCTGTCCCTGTCGTTCATGGAGTGAAGGCAACTCATTGCCTCCAGAGGCTTACTGGTTGAGTCTGGCCTCTGAAATGGGTGGGGTGAGTCTGGAGGTGCCTCTGTTCTTCTGCTGAATGGAGGAGCATGGGGGGCTAACTTGGACACGAGACCATACGTTGAAATGAGACAATTCTCACCTGATGTAAGAAATCTGAATAAGAAATTGCACAGGCATCAAGTCTGTAGTAACAGATTTAGGAGCCAAATGCAAACGCATTGGAAGGATCCCACTGGGCTTTGGACCAGGCTCTGTCATAAAGACAAGTTCTTATCTGCTGTGATACACTCGAGGGGAAGCAGGCCAAAGGATGCACAAAAATACTGTACACCTTCTCATCACATAAAGAAGGAAAGCAAATGAAATGTAGAGAAGAGGCATTTTGTGGCACTACTCTTGCATACATTATCCTTACTTGCAAAGCTTCTTTGTCACGCTATTCCTTCATTCTAGCCTTGGTAGAAAAGGATAATATAGTGTGATGCCACTGATTAGAAAAAGGCTGGTTTTGCCTTAAAAAAAAAAAAAAAAAGTAAAATGCTAGCTTGTTACCCTGCTTCCATGTGTATCAAAGTTAGCAATCAAGACCATGACCCTGCAAGATATTTAAGTTTCTTAATTTCCTCAGCCTGATATCAGTGGGTTGTCACTGCAATCCAAACAGTTCTTCATAATTACACTTAAAATACTGTTTTTCACAGTTCTGGGTATTTTCAGTGTGTCCCCATATTTGCAATGTAGTCCTTTTGCCCAGCGGTGAGGATGAACTGAAGTTTATTCTGTTTGGGATGGTCTGGTTGAAAGCCAGTTAGACTCTGGAAGCAAGGAAGACTAGTGTCTTGGTGAATCTAGGCCAAAATATCAACTTTTTCTGCCTTTGATTCCTACAAGGCCTGTATGGCCAACACCATTAGGTTCAGGCAGGAGGGCTGAATGGTATTATTATTTTGCGTCATCAACATACAATTTTCCATTCCTTCTGCTTTTGAAAACACTAACTTGTTAATAGGACAACAAACGTTTCATTAATAACTCCATTTAGATTGCAGAAACCCTGGTGCTGGCAACACATTTTGGGAATGTGGGCACCCAACCTCCTTCAGTGCTCAAGCTGTGAAAGCATGGCTGGGGGGGAGGGGAGTGTTTGGTGCATAACATCGAGATTTCCAGGTTTGGCTGTCGGGGCAGGGTACATTTGATGTGGAAGGACAGAGACACAGTCATGGAGCAGCCAGGTGGCATTTTGGATGAGAAGAAGTGTACTTCAGAAAAGTCATATTACACCAAATGGCATGGAGGGCAATGCCTGCAATAAAATATTGTTCAGATGTGGACCTTAGTAGTAATTTACATGCCTTTAGACATTAAACTGAATGTGTTCCTTGTTCATTACTCCTGTCTTTAATGAGCTTTTGTTTTGTGGCCTGTCTGCTTGTGGCTGTGCTGTTACTAAGTGAGGGACATGGAGAGCGATGTGCAGAGAACTCCAAATCCAAACACCCTCACGGAGAGACATGTTTGTTTCTGGCCTGCTCCTCTCAAGCTCTTCTGGGGGAATTACTCCGATTAATGCCCATCTTGTACGTACAGTCATTTTGCAAGGATAAGGGATGACCTACTGTATTTTCCTCTCTTGCTCAAATCAGACTTAYCTAGTCTTTGTCCATACACACTGCGTGACCTGATTTTCCTCTCTGAGATAAGTCTTCCTAAGCTGCTAAAAGCTGGTCTAAAAAGCCAGCTCAGAGGTCAAGTGAGCAGGATTTCATGATTTCATTGGATACCTTTAAGGAGAAAATGAAAGCTTTGGGTTACACTGCTAGTCTGCCAGCATTAGACATAAGCTGGGTCCAATGAAATCTTGCAGTGCTCAGTCCACCGGTGGAAAGCACATCCATTTTGAGATACCAGTGGTCCCCTACCCAGGGCAGCTATTAGTTTAGATGAATAAGAACAAATCAAAGGGAAAAAACATAAAAAAATTCGTAAGGGCCACGCTGACACCTTACAATCCATATAATAAAGGTCTCCAGAGAGTCACCACAAGGACTGTGCCTTTTTTTTGCTCCATGAGTTCTGGCAGAGAGAAATTCTCTGCTGAAATTAGAGGCAAAACTCCCACCATCTTAAGTGGGGCCATAGGCTCCCTGAGAGTTTGCACAGCTCTGCACGCAGATGGATTACTGGCCTCTGCAAGGAACAGACATCTAAAGTCATGGCACACTGAAAATATGTGGCATAAATGGCACAATGATGATATAGATAAGCAGATGGCAGCTGATATATTCCTTCCTAACAAAGAAGGACAGCCCTCTTTACAGCTGAGAGACCTATCAACATCTTTGATATCATTGTTCTTGGGGGAACTGCTGAATAAAGGGTCTCTGTCTTTTTGAGCATAATTACAACTGATTTTTTTTTCCTGATAAAGAATGTAGTCATTGAGCCATAATGACATTATTTGATGACTTAAATTCATCCTCTAATCCCTCCAAAATGGTATAAATTATTGAATAAGTCACTCAACCCTATAAAAGCACTTTAAAAACATTTTGTTCAGCACGATAATGATCAGACAGAATGTAGCAAGAGTTACAGTAAATTAGACTCATGCTCCAAGCTGGCTGCCACTCAATATACTCATAGCTAAATTCTCACCTACTGAGTAAGACACTCTGCCATGGATAAATTAAGACATAGTCAGTTCTAAAGTGTGTTGGCAAGGACCTTTAGTTCCTTCCCATTTTTAACAGAGCTGCACATGTGATTTCTGGAGGTACTATCAGAGAGCTGCACAACGTTGTGTCTTGGAGAGATGCTGTGGTACCTCTGAGCAAGCTCAGAAACAAGGAAAATTAGTTTGGGTAGAGCTAATGTTTCCAGCACACCATTTCCAGCACGTAGATTAGCTTCTCAGACACTCCCAGCTTCTCTGCTGCCAGCCTCAAGCAGTGCCACAAGTTAACCCTAAGGTGCCTACACCTCATCCAGAGGTGAACCTCCCTGCTTAGGAATCCACGTCCACCAGCATCAGAGCCACTCCTGTAGCGTTCCTGTGCTGTGAGGAAAGAGATCTACCCCAAATCCAAGACCACCATCAATGAAAGCCTTGCTGTGCGCACCCTGCCTCATCCTACCACTTCCCATCTCTTACATGGCAATGGTGATGCCCCAGTAAGGCGAGTCCTTACATCGTTGTGATACTGGGGTAGCGAAGTGGGATCCTCATCTGAACTGAGGTCCCTCACGAAAATTATGATCAGTTATCATTGGTGATAAAATAACACCAACTATAGATAAGATATCCGAAATACTCAGCTGAGAACACAGTTTGACAGCATTAGTAATCATGCAAAATTTGTTAGTTTTTATTAGTAGTATCAGTGTGACAAAACAATTATTCATGATGCTCCTTAACAAAGGGCATGTTAAGTGCTTGAGTGTTACCAGTGATGATGACAGATAATGCACAGCAATAATTACAACAACACTACTGTAATTTCTGCATTTCTCTGAATTGCTGATAGGTAGCTGACAACTTTATAAAGCTGAAATACCTTCACTAAGTGTCACCATGTGATTCCCTTTACTACTGCCTAATAGAGTGTGCTGGTTTTGGCTGGGGTAGAGTTAATTTTCTTCACAGTAGCAGGTATGGGGCTATGCTTTGGATTTGTGCTGGAAACAGTGTTGATAACACAGGGATGTTTTTGTTATTGCTGAGCAGGGCTTACACAGAGTCAAGGCCTTTGCTGCTTCTCACCCCACCCCACCAGCGAGTAGGCTGGGGATGCACAAGAAGCTGGGAGGGGACACAGCTGGGACAGCTGACCCCGACTGACCAAAGGGATATTCCATACCATATGRCGTCATGCTCAGCATATAAAGCTGGGGGAAGAAGGAGGAAGGGCGGACGTTCGGAGTGATGGCGTTTGTCTTCCCAAGTCACCGTTAGGCGTGATGGAGCCCTGCTTTCCTGGAGATGGCTGAACACCTGCCTGCTGATGGGAACCAGTGAATGAATTCCTTGTTCTACTTTGCTTGCGTGCGTGGCTTTTGCTTTCCCTATTAAACTGTCTTTATCTCAACCCACGAGTTCTCTTACTTTTACGCTTCTGATTCTCTCCCCCATCCCACCTGGGGGGAGTGAGCAAGCGGCTGTGTGGGGCTTAGTTGCCAGCTGGGGTTAAACCATGACATCATAAAGTTACTAGAACCCTTAGACTTGGGGCACAGTCATGGACTAGCAGATACTTTTGAATCAGGTGCATTCTGAGGAATTTGACCCATCTTACAAAACACTGCCTAGGTTTGTTCCTGTGCTGGAACAGAGAGCCAGTGTGCTTGGAAGCCAAGCCAAAGCGCTAATTCTGCCCAGTTGCCAATGTATTCTGGGAAATTTCTGCCCACAAGCTAATCTTCGGCTTGTTTCTCTTCATTGTAACTGATGCCTCAGCAGAAACCCTGGCCTGACCTTCTCTGCTGTCCTTAATAGAATCATAGAATCATAGAATCATTTAGGTTGGAAAAGATCATCAAGTCCAACCGTTAACCTAGCACTGCCAAGTCCACCACTAAACCATGTCCCTAAGCACCACATCTACATGTCTTTTAAATACCTCCAGGGATGGTGACTCAGATCAATACTGTGCAAAAATCAGTGATACATCCACAATACAGAAAGATGCAACACAAGTTTCCCATATGAGTTATAGCTGGTTGTGACAACTTTCTCCTATCCCAAATAAAAGAGCATAAGAACTAGCAAACAGCTCCAGTTAACAGAGTATCCTGTTTCCAGCAGCAACTGGTAATAAATGCCTGGTAGAGGGAACATAGCACAAGGAAAGTGTTTCTCCCCCTCGTACACCTTTTCCATGTCACTCGTACCTGTATGCCTCTGTCAGGCCCTCCCAGCTTTCTCTTTTTCAAGCTGACGAGTGCTGGACTGTTTAATCTGTTTCCACCTGGAGGCCATTCATACCTCTTGATCATCTTTGCTGCCTTTTTCTGATCCTGTTCTAGGGAGAACAGAACTGCATGCAGCAGTCAAAATGTGGGTGAATCATGGGCTGAAACATTGGGATAATGATGTTTTGTAGTCCGCTTTCTATTCCCTTTCTAATACTTTGTACCTGCTGTTTGCCTTTCTGATAACTGTTGATCCTGATATTTTCAGAGAACTACTCATAATAACTCAATATATCTCTCCTGAGCAGTGGCAGCTAAGTCAGCGCTCATGATTTTGTACATATACACAGGATTGTTTCTTTTAACCATGTCTGTTACTCTGTATTTATAGACATTCACCATCTCATACAGTCATTCAGTTTTCAGAAACCTTTTCTCCACTTTTTGCAGCTGGCTTTTGGTTTTACACTGAATAATTTGCGTTATGAGCAAACTTCATCACTTTGTTACTCACCCCTTTTTCTAGATCTATGTGTCTGTTGCACCAAAGGTCCTGGCCTTAATCCCAATGATAAAACTCCTTTATTAAGAACCTAACCATTTATCCCCAGTTTCTTTCCTAACTTGATCCAACTTTCTCTCTTAGCCCATTGATAGTCTGAACTTTGTTAGATAAAAGTCTCCACATCTCCTTATTTACATAACAGAACTGAAAGGAAGTGGAAGTTCATCTTAAGCAAGATGGGGAGCCGAAAACAGGTATCTGCTAAAACAGATCCAAAATCCATCCACACTGGCACTCCCAAATTACATTCTTGGCTGTACTTTCTGTAATCAACCAGCAGACCACTTCCAAAACCCAGGATAAAACGTAAGGATCCCAATATCCTACATTCTGGCATTTAGAGACACCAAAACAATCCTACATGTGAGCTAAAGCATCTTGAAGTCTGTTCTAGCCCATGCCAGCTAGAACAGTCCTGCAGGGACTACCGTCTCTGGCCAAGACCTTCCTTGTGTGACCCTGGCCATGAAATGGCCCCTGTGCCTACAAAGTAGTGGAAAGTATAAATCTGGTTATGCTGGCTTTCTGGCTACTTGGGGATGCCTGTACGTGAAAAATCTCAGTTGCCCTTTGAGGACAAATGTCCATAGCTTTCATAGCACTGGAGTGATTCATTTAATAATCTCCAACCCTGTCTTCTACCTTGGAAGCCAGCATGTGAGGTGTTGACACAATGGACACAATCCCGGTGTTCGTATCTTGGGGAGAAATAAAGCTACCACATTTGTATTATTACCTTAAGATTTGGATTACTACCTTAAGGTTCCATACTATCACAAGCATATTTTGAGAAGTGAGAAAAATATAAGGATCGTCAAGAAATTCCTGTCACCATGACGTCTCCTGCAATCTTCTGGCATACAGCTGGTATCTCTGCAGGGAAGATATGGACTGGAGACTGAATCAGGGTCACTTCCATAATCACTACATAATGAAAATGTAAAGACTAATATGGGCTTTTGTTTCTCCCTAGATATGTCAGGCTGGAGCATCATTACATTGAGACAAAGAGGTGGAGAAGGAGAGTACAGATTTGTAGGAGATATAGAAAGATTTGGAAGCCAGGCTTCTGCCTCCTGGAGAAATGAATCTTTCAAAGAAAGTGTTCAGTGACAGTAATACAACTTCCTGATTTGCTTTCTAAGACCTCCATGAACTTTTCCTTAGGAAGACAGAGGTCCATATTTCAATGCCATCACAAGACCGAACAGCATTGTTTTACCCGAGGCAAAGGTCAACCTGACAGACGCTTGTGCCAGAGATGCCCAACATAGAAGTCTGTGTGACCATTGGGCCTTTCTACTCGTTGCCAGACAGCTCATTCAGAAAGATTTGCTAAATGGCTCTGCCAAACTCTGTAACCAGCAACGTGAGCCATCAGAACTATACTTTTCCTCTTCCGTGGCTTTTCCTGGAGTTGTGTTGTCCCTGGCTGATGTTTTGACTTGGCAAGGAGCAAACTTTCTTTTCATTCCTTCTCTGATCTTTTGAGATTCCCATCAGTAATGCTGGGAGAGCGAAGCGTGAATCATATGAAGCAGGGATGGAAAACTGGCTGAACATCCTCTGGAGAAGACAGAAGTCAGCTGACCCKTTGTGCTCATCACTGCTTTCCACCTCCCACCTGACATCCTCTCCCTGATTCTCTCTTGCTCTACTCTGTCGAGTTTTGAACGTTCTTCACATTTAGATGGGAGAGGATTTGTCCAGTGGGATATTCCCTGAAAACTGGCCTTTGCTAAAGTCCTCTGTGCAACAGCAGCACTCTCTCCCTTTTGTAATGACTCAGATGAGTAGGCCTAATGACTCAGTGGTTTGGAAAGCTTAAATATCAAGGGACTATTGACAATAGCCTTCTCTAGCTTGAGTAAGGATTACAAATCTCAGTGCTTTGGGATTGAAAGATTCCCTCAGCACCCTCCCAGATCTTTAAGTTGTTTGTACCCTCCCTCCCCCGTATTGCAAAGGCATAATCAGGTGGTACTCTGATGAGAAATTGGAAATAAAACTTCTTTCTTTTCCATGGCTGCTTAAGCATCACGCTAGGATCTTCAGGGAACAGAGTCAGCATGAAGAGATCAGTGTTATCCCACAGTGTCTGACCTCACAAGACCCCGAAGTGTTTTAGCATTTTCTCTACCTGCACTTTCCCTGTCTCTTTTCTCCAAGAAAAGGGAATATAAGCACCTAAGATCGTTGCTATATTTCTACTAAAATGCAAAGGACTCAATTGCCAGAAAGCTTCTGGACAAACTGGCAATGGAAGTTTGAAAGCTGCAGATGAGAGCAGCATGCCCTTGTCTCCATGCCAGGTCCTCCCTCCTGTCCGCCGCAACGAATGCACCTGGCAGCATTAGGTTGCGCTAGCAAAGAGTAGGCAGCAGAAAAACAGACATTTCCAGGAGCTGGAACAGTCTGAAAAGCACGTAATGGGAGATGAGAGACTGAGCAAAAAGAAAGAGAGAGGTTGCTAAATGGACGAGAGCAAAAAAAATTGTAAAGAATTATTATTGATTTGCCTGAATGTCCCTTTCCATATACACATAGGAACCACCCAGAACCACAGTGACCAAAATAAAGATGCTATCCAGATAAATATGTGTTTACATGTTTTCTTCGATGTAGGTTAACAATAAGGAGTAGAGCAGATGAAAACATTCTCAAATAATCATATTCTTAAAAGATTACATTAAGCTTTGATACACTGTTGATACATCCAGGCAGGAAGAAAAGATTATTTAAACTGAATGTGATTTTTACATACGTAAGTAATTTTATTTGTGCACATTTTTGTTCTGCTTTCTAGGGGAAGGAAAATGTGATGTACTGTGAGTGCCTAAAAACTTCATCTTGACATTTATCTCATTTGTTGAAAACAGATCCGTCTGAATTGATTTAATAAATGCTTCAAGTGCCAAGTTTCCTGCTTGCAGCAATTGTTTTAGACAGTGAATGAAGGTATTTCAGTACCCTTCCCCCTTTTTTTGTTCCAACGCCACAAAACCACCATTTTTTTTTCTTCCAAATGTTCACTCTTTTCTTTATTTCTTAAAAATTTTCAAGTTTGACAATGAGGTTGTGGCTACTTTTGTTTTGGCCTAAATCCTGTAAATTCCTTCTCCTGCCAAATCAATAAGCAACCAAGTGAAGATGGGAAAGAATTAATACCAAACCTTGTTGGAGGTACTTAGCTTTTTGGCAGCGTGCGTGTTCAAACACATTAAAAGTAAACAAAACATTTGCATGTACATATTTGCAAAAAGCTATCAAGTTTTATGACAGTAAGAAGGCAGCTGCTTAACTACTCCCCTGGCATTCCAGATAGGATTTCAGAGCACTAGGACTGACTCACGTGTCATTTGGCACATTTTGTAGAGGGACAGCATACCTTATTTTTCACTAGGAGGGAAAAGAAGCATTGCAGCATTGAGAACAGCAATGTTGCTCATGGGCTCTGAGTACACGTAGAATTCTTCAAACAGTACGATTTACAACCTTCCTTCTTCCTCTGGCTACTATTATTATGGGAGTTGTTATTAGTATTGTACTAGTTTGATTTAATTATATTGGGTGTATTCCTGCATTCTGACAAAGAGGTCCTCCAGTGTTGTTGTCTTCTATGGTGTTAAAGTCTTGGGACAAGCAGAAAGAAAACTCTTCAGATATAAGAACTAAATTCAGGAAGCTTGGAGAGCTTTAAATTTCAGTAGTAGTTAAATCTCAAAAGACACAAGTTTGTCCTCCCTCCCCTTCCCRGCAATCCACTTCTTTTCTCTTAACTGGAACAACCCCTAAGCTTCCCATGGTGCTGCTATCTGGAGTCCACGTAAAACTCATCGGTGGCAGGGATGGCATAAATGGTCTTATTCTCCCATTTCTTGTTGTTGGGAAAAATCATGCAAAAGATGTCTCTCTGATTTTGAGAGGAGCTGGCGATGATGCTTCCAATAGCTTGGATTCCCTCTGGAGGAGCAGGTCCATCTGCTGACCCCGACCAGAAGACTAGGTGAGCCCATGCCCAAGGGTGAGGTGCTTCATGAAGTGACCCCTCATGGAGACCAGCGTAAGAGCCCCAGCAAACTGTTAATCCTCCAGTGGCCAGTTTCAGGATCCAGGTGAGGGAGAAAAGACTTGAACTTTCAAGCAAATGAAACACAGGTCATCCAAAGGTCACTTTCTTAAATCCCTGGCCAGCTGGTTGGCTGGTTAGCTATCTACACACCCAACTACCCAGCTACCTATGTGACTGCCTATTATTTTTCATCACCATTATATCTTAACTCCTCCAGATCTTTGAGATAAAATCTTTGAAGAGCTTTTAAGATTAAACCTTACAAGTCTCTAACAATTCACAGTTTTGCAAGTCATTACTATGAGCTATTGATTGTTGCCAGYGCAAGGAAGACATGGAGCTTCCAAGTTCAATTAAGTTGACAACACAAAATAGAGATATGATGCACCTACATTTCTGCTCTCTCCTTTCTCTGTTCRCATTCTCTCTCTCACTCTTTTCTTCTTTGTCCTTGACATCTTCTTTCTACTTCCCAGCCCCAAGATCCACCTAAAGATGTTGCCAGGGTGTCCTGCTGCTAAAGCAAGACCCATGGTTCATGGTTCCCAAGGGCTTAACACTGCCCTTAAAGCCAGTGGAAGCATCTAATGGTGCACGCCTATTCCCATCCGCTCCAATAGGAGCAGAATTATCCTGAACCTACCCATTTTTAAATGCCTTCCCAGTAAGGCTCTGAGCCGGATCTCAGGTAGCATATGAAAGTGGAGCCCCACAGCAATATACAATTGTATATGTTCGAACTCTGACACTAAAGAAGGATGCTTAAGCCTATTATTTTTAATTCTTATCAATATGTGCTGTGAGGTATCATTTCTCCTTTTCYATGACAAACTGACACAGGTATCTTTGTTACTGTCAGCTCATCCAACTCCAGTTTACAGAGAACTTCTCTCATGACTGCTGCCCAATGAATCTTATTCAGATGGGCTCCCATGTGTGTTGTGCTTGCTTTCTTTTTCTTTTTTTAATCAGCTGGCATAGCCCCAGATATTTCCTGATAAATCATATCTAATGTCTGCCTTGTGGTTTTCTGATGTGAACAACAACAACAACAAAATAAAAAATCAAAGTGGTAAAAAGCAATATTAAAAACACATTTAGTGCAATCACACACTGGGGGGAAATGAAGAAAGCACTAAGCTCTACCTACTTCTCTACAACCACCTTGAAAGTTTGAAAGTTACAGTGAAAACACAGTGGGTTGTAGAGAGAAGCAGTAATGAGAATCAGAGGATTAAATCAAAAAACAATTAACAGTTTTATTCTTGACATGCTGTTTCCTGCATTTGGCTTCATTTTATCTTTATCATTCAAGCATTTGCATAAGTGCTTAACTAAGGTGTTAGTAGCATTACTCAGTGAAGTTCAACATTTTGCTGGATTAGAGACACATATTTATCAGTCCCCATTGTTGACAATTATTGTTATTGTGGTTCCCGCTATTAAAAGCTTTCCCTTCCAAGGCTTCTGTAGGCTTATTTTTCTTCCCACTTACATTTCTAGATTTTTAACCTTTTATTCTCCTTTATACCCACTCTTACTGATTGTCCTACATCTTTCTGTTTGACCTCTTTCTCTCTTCCCCTCCACATTCTCCTTCCCAGCCTCATGCAACCGCAAACAGCGGTGGCAGCCGTGATTCAGCAGCTACTCGGCCAACAAGGGTCGGACAAACGTCCCACCGGGAGGAGAGCGGCAGCTTCAGCGCTGCGAGCTGCGGAGAAAGTGGGAGGTGGGATTCACCCCTAGCTAGGGGCTACTCATGGACGTTGAGCGTTAATTTGATCTTCTGTATCATTTGCTCACAGCTGCTTTCAACTCTGCTTCTCCTCCTGACAATGTCCAAACTTTCCAGCAGATGGCATCTCCCCCTAACTTCTACCTAAGCTCACCATGTGCCCAAAGACAGAGCCTGCAAGCGCTTTCTTCTAAAACAACCAATTTTACAACATATCTGTGCAGGAAACGTGCTGAAGGAGAGTGCAAACAGGAATGAATCTACACTATTACACGTTCATTTTGCAGCTTGAGCTAATATGTTTCTCTCAATGTTCAGACAATTATGGGTTTTTCACTGCTAGAGAAGAACCAATGTTTATTCACAGGTCAGCTCAAAAAAAGCAACCAGAGAATGCAGATCATTTGCATCTATTACGACAGGAACTCTAAAATGGAGTATAATCTATTACTTAACCAAGCCAAATGGAAGCAACAATAACAAGGGCAATAAGGCTGATGTACAAGACCTTCCCTTCTTAAGCAACAGATGTAGAGCTGGAGCAGTTGCAACCCTCAGCCCTCAGCCAGATACTGCATGAGCACATGCAGTAGGAGAACACTCCCTCGTGCCCCCCGGTGTAGCTGCATACTGTCTTTTCATTTCACCTCTGAGGACAATGTGAGCGTGACTGAGTGACACCCAAGAACTTTGTCCCAATGCTTTGATAAGTTTAGATAGGCAGGATTTAGATCAAGCTTTGACTAGCACAGCYACAGCAGCACTGTCAGCTCTGCACATCTGTGGATCCACCTCCAGATGCGCCTCAGAGCCCAATTCCTTCATAGGTCATGAAAGAAACAGGGAGGGAGAGGGGACAGAAAGTTGGGGAGGGGAGGTTTGGAGGAGGATGGTGGGAGAAGCATTTAGGAAAAATGTGAAGGACATATTGCTGGGATGCACTGAAGGAAAAATTTAGGACACTACCTCTTCTTGGGACGCCACGCTGGCTAAGTCCAGCTCTATTCTATCTCCAGTTGGCATTGCTTCATTGACCAGTGAAAATCAGTACACTGGAGAAATACAGATCTTTTCTTTTCAAACTTAGCTGTTATGGCTATCAAATGAATAAATAGAAATGATGCTCTTGGGCTGGTGTGACCACATATAATTAATTATCACAACTCAACCATGAAATGTTTACAGAGAATTCTTCATGAACAGTCCGAAGTTTAAAAACATGCCTCCAGATAAAATCAAGCAATGCAATTATCTGTATATCAGGAATTTGCATTGATGCCCTACAAACAGAAAATGAGAGTAAGTATGTAGAGTAAATGAGCCACTATCTCAGGTCTAACTTTTGACAAGATGGTCTCCCTGAATGCAGTCTGCTGAGAATACCAGTGAGTCACATTCATAATTGGATTTAAGAAGTACATAAAACAGCAATCACAGAAATGATAGTAAACAAAAGGAGCTGCATCAAAGATACATTTTTTTCTGCATTAAGACCAAAAAAGCCTACTCATATGAAATGTGATTAGCACTGGCACACTTCTCATATTTGCTACATTTATTATCGTTATTAAATTGCACCACTTGTGTGCACAATGCTGCAAAGACGATGATCTTAGAGTGCTTTCAGCCGCAAGTTGACCTAAGGCTTTTATAATCTGAAGCCTCCCTCTTGGAAAGGCAGACAAAGCCAAGCCAGAAACTGAAGATGAAAAAAAACTATCATTTAGTTCAAAATCCTGTGTAAATAAAAATTGGATCTCTATAACATGTTTGCTGGTAGTATGTTCAGTCACGTTTCTAGATAATGAGTGAGATTTAATAAAAGCTTTCAGCCAGAGTCTGTTCCTGTTGCAATCACCGGTCATTTTCTTATTTGAAGACGGGCAGATAAACTAAAGTTGTATGTTTTTGAAATTACCGCCCTGTCATTTAACTGGAGTGGTCATTTCCTTTAACATTTTGGACATGAATTCCATTCCCAAAGAGAGAGCAGCTCAACAGCAAAAGCTGCTAATGCAGCATGTGCCAGTTTCAGAGCATCTACAGTAGTTCATTTAAAATGGCCATCTAAAATCCCCCAAATATCTGGGGAAACTGTCTTTGTGGGGACTTATAAAATTATTATTTCAGTTATAACATGGCTTTTTCTCTTCTTTAAATGCCTTGTTTGAATTTTAATTGCTCTCAAATTTCTGATTTCAAGCACTTCATAGTAAATGAGCARGAGGATACACATTTGCTGGGCAGTTTTTCCCCCCTAAAGGCAGTTTGGTGCCTTAGGAAAAAGTCAGAGGGGAAGATTAGTGCACCACAAGTCCCTTTTTGATCCCCCAGCAGCACAGCAGGAGGTGGTGACCTGGCACCTCGGTCCCCAAGGGAAAGGCAGGATGCAGCAGGGACCTTCGGGAAGAGACATGTCGGGGAGGTTCAACACAGAAGGCTACAGTCCCTGAGACCCTGGGAAACAATTACAAATTTTAAACGGCTCTTGGTTTGGGCTGTTACAGGACATCGAGAAGATTCTTGCTCTGGACTGGCACCAGGGTGAGCAGCTCATGCAGGAGACTTGGTAGCAGGAGTCTCCAAATCCAAGGGATGCCAAACACAAGCCAGGGGCTCAAGTGAGACAGTAGCCTCTCAGCAAGGGATGACAGACATGGCCGAACTGAAGTCCTATCAGCTATTTATGCAAATATGTGGGGCCACAGGACGCTCTCRGTTCCTTACTGAGGGAACAACTGAAAGCAGGGTGATGCAGAGCCATGCGGGCACATGTGTGTGCTGCAAACGGCACAGGCTCAGCATCTTCCCCTCCCCAAAACAGGCTTGGCAAGGTCTGGAGGGCTCGGGGAGGAAGGATTCCCCCCAGAATGGCAGTCTCTTTTTTTCCCCAAGCACCGGCTAAAATCCAAAGACACAGGCTCGCCTTCACTCGCAGATGCAGTGGAGACCATAGGGGATTTCAGTCTTGGAAAACTAAGATTCCCTTCTGCCTATTCACTAAGAGTACAGGCTGCTCTAAGAAATGCCTTTGTGCAGGGCTTGTAAGGGGCAGCCTTAATTATTCCCGTTCCTCTTAAATCGTCTCTTTGTGCTACGGGCTCAGTCGTGATGATTTTTCATTTGAGAGGATTGCATCACATCAGACACGGGACCATAAATCCCCCAGAACAAGCAGACTAGTGACAGCACTGGCCTGTTTTACAGCAGGAAAGTGTAAAGTTTATTGTCATTTTTAGAAGTGAAATGATTTTAAAATGACATAATCTTAAAGAAAAAAAACACACATTAAAGCAACACYGAAGAAAGTTAACGTCTTCCCCAAACAAAGTGACCAGGTTATGGGAAGGGGTGGGAGCGGGTGTGTTGGTGGAAGTGGCCAGAGATGAATGAAAACAGGAAAGGAGAGTAGCTGTGATGTGGCTGCAATGGCCCGAACACCTTAACCCTTTGCTGTCCCTTTCCAACACTCGTGCGGCTTTGCGCTGCCTTGCCTCAAAAGACGTTCTGACCGATGAGTGTGCTCCATCTGTGGAAGGGATAGACGGGCTCAATTGTCCCACAAGGAGCTGCATCCTGGGGCACATCCCTCCCAGGCTGTCCCTTCCCTGGGGACAACCAGCCATGTGCACAGGAGAGAGCCGAGAGGCCCTGGGATCATGCTTTATTTTGACGAGAAGTTTGGAAAAGACACACTGAGAGGGGTAGTCAAGCACAGCCCAAAGATCTGGCTCAGCATTGTGCCGATGCAGTGTTTCAGGCATGGAGGGGGAGGATTTTTCCCTGTGCTCTGCATTGGCCTCACTCTGCCCCTCTGAAGCCAAAAGCATCGACCCAGGCTGAGAGCTTTGAAAGCCCCAACCTGGGGTTTTCAATTCTGCTGCCACCCAGCCACGCTGGGTGGGAGCACCTCTGCTGTCATGTGGGATTTGCTGAGCTACCAAAGTGGGGAAAGAAGTGCCCCAAGGAAAGGCTGGGGACACAGAGGGAGTGGAACCAAGCCCGGCTCTGCATGCCCCAGTGTCGCTTTTAGCGGGGAACTTCTGTCCTTGGCTGGGAAAGGATGCAAAGATTCCCTTCTGCTCCTATAAAAGTTGTCTCTAACACTCAAAGCCCCTTTGTGATCATGATGCCAGAACAAAGCAGGACCGAATACTTSTAAGGAGTGCGTTAGTGGCTAGAAAGTGCAGACCAGCAGCCCTGAAGGACAGCACGCGGGTCAGTCTGAATTAGCAGAGCAAGGCTGGGAGGTCTGCAGGGAGCCCTGCAGCCCAAAGTCTCCCAAGCAGTATTTGAACCTGATGATGGTTATCACAAAGGAGCCTGTACTCTGCATGTCCGGAGAGATGGTGCTCCATGCAGAAGTATTTCCAAACCCTACTCTCGGGGGCAGCCCATGCCAGTTGACCACGTAACTCCGCTGCGCTCCTGCGAATCACGCTCCTCACTTGGTGCCACTACGTAAGTTAGCAACATGTCTCAAAAGCCGGTTTTTCTTATATACCCAGCCTCCACTCCACAAGTGTTGGGTTGCATTTTCAATTCAAAAGGGCTTATGAACTCAGGTCCCTTCTCCGCAGCGCGCCAGCCCCAGTGTCTCCAGAGGCTATGGTGTCTCGTGAGCCTAACAAAAGGCAGTGTACGTCTTCCCCAAAAGGCCTGACTTCCACACTCAGAGCAAGTGTTTCAGTGAGTTACAAGGGACATTTCTGTTCAGACAAATGCATTTCTGCAGCCAGCTGCAAATCCATCTAACAGTAATGTTTCTATTTCAGTAGGCAAGTCTATTATGTCAGAAACCGTCTAGCCACAATCGTTCAGAACACAAAAGCAATCGCATAATCCCCTTACTCTGTGCGAGATAAGCAAGGCTCCAATAAATGGAGCACTTCTTCTCTTGAGGATTTAATCCCCATTTGAGGGCTTTTTTATTGTTATTATTATCCTTTCTAATCACTGAGGAGTAAGCAAGGATTTCAAATCAAAACTGCCCCTAAAGATTTCCATCTTTATATACATGTACATATATATAACAAATACGGGTGCATGTATACACACACATACATATAATTTTGCATATATATATCACTGCGTTCACTCGTAAGATTCACAAGAACTTCTTTTATTCTGATTCCACAAGCGGGATCCCTTCCCAGCAGAAATATGAAGTGCTGCAGCTCCGTGCCAGTGGTTTCAAGTTGCAGGCTTTAAGCTTTCTGTGACCTTTGTACAGAATTTTAATTCTTTCTTTTCTTCCTTGCATTTCTAGCTCGAGGGTGATGACGGAGACCTACCGACTCAAATGGGTCCCATCACCACAAAAAGCAAGTGAAAAGAATAAAAGTTGTGAGCTTCATAGGAATCGTCACCCAGCAGGCAAGGTAACTAATAAAACAAACTTTATGGAAAATAATTCACCAGATTCCTTTTCTGTTTTGACAGTAAAAGGGGAGATCAGCTCTTCTTCTTAAGTAACAAGACATTTGCAGCTGGGGAAAGACATCATCTCCCCAGTTCTGAACCAGGTCATGGGCTTGAACAGCATCTGCCTCTGTTGGGACTTTGTGTCGGACACTCAGTAGTGACTTTCTGGACTCGGTTGTCCTGGCYGCAGGCCTGGGAGAAGGAAAAAGCAGCTTCATACCATTTCCTTTGGCCTGGAAAGAACTGTTTGCAGGATAAGTAGCAGATTGCTACTTCAAATGAGGAGTGAGATAGAAGAATAAAAATTCCGGAGACGAGAGAGTGAATCAAGTTTACAAGAAACCTCTTGGTCATGAATGATTAAGTGAAAAGATATTCCTCCCTGTACTAATGCCTCACAATTAATGTAGCATTTAAAGGATATTTAAGAGATGATATATATGAAACAGATCTTACTGGGAATGATCTCGGGCTCAGCCTTCAAAGCCCGACATAGTTTTGCTTATGCATACATGGCTGGCAGGAAGACCCTGCTCCCTCATTACAGCAAAAGTATGAAAGAAAAGTTTATACCAAAAAATGCGAAACACTGAGAACTGCAGAGTGCCTGGGACCACTGCTGGTACTAAAAGCAGGACTGCAAAATGAGGGTCAGCAAAACCAAGTCATTCAAGCTTTTTCTGTAGCTTGGGGCGCACACAGATGCCAGAGAGGGCATGGCAATACCGGGAAAGTGCCCTACAAGAGCATCTGGTCAGGCCACAGGCAGACAGTAGCAAGGGATCAGCTTGGTGCTATTTAAGAAATTATTGTCCCCTCAACTTCACGCCACCTCAAAGTCGGTTTTAATGAAATGATTTTATTTTGCATTGCAGACTCCCAGTGGAGATTCTGGACTCGTGCAGTTACTAAATACCAGCTGAGAGGTCAGGCTGAAGATGTAAAAGTGCTATTTCAAAACTGAAAAGATATCAACCCTGAAATTTGGCTGAAGAGCAAATAATTTAAAGCTGGTGAAGAGCAATCTTTGAAACTGTTGTAGCTGACTTGTCTTGTAGCTTTGTATAGGTAAAAAGTAATAGCGACTTTTTTGGGATAGGTAATAAAAATGCTTTTGCAGCACTTTCCACTAAAGCAATATATGCATAAGTAGTTCTGGTTATTATATACATACAAAATATCGCAATGACATTTCTCAGTTTATAAATGAGTCAAAGAACATGTACAATTTTTAGTACACTGAGTGCCATTTACTTTATCTTTGAGTGCACTGAGGACAATACGTCTGTGATCTGGCTCTCCTTTATCTGCTTTTACAGTAGAAGCATGAAACAACCTGCAATAATTACTTGTAGTTATATTGTGAACCAAAAAATTCTGATGGTAGTTGGATTATTCTTAGGAGCAAAATTAGGCAAGTGTATAAATATTGGCATGAAGGTATTATATGACAAGCTTCCAGCCTATGTGCACTGATCCATGATTCAGTGATGTCAATGGGAGAGATGAGCGTCTTGCCAGACTTTGGGCTGCTACAAAAATAAAAGTGCTACTGGYGTAGGAGTGAGGATGCACATTTTGAAAGGGTCAAGCATATTTTTTTCAAATCATCAGTGTTTTGTGGAGACACTGATATTTCAAAATGTTTTTTTGTTGAGGGTTTTGTTTTAGTAGTTTTGGGGGCGGGTCTCTAGTCTAAATTAAATACTCAACACTGAAATGCAGAAAAAGTACAGAGGGAAATTTTAAATTCTAGTTCTGATAGAAAGGAATTTTTCCTTTATTTCTGGTACATATTAAAGTTGCCTCCACATTTGATAAACATTAGGAGAGCTCAGACTTCACGGATGTTTCATTTGATTTGATGATAGAATTAAGTCCTTCATTGAAACGTGACTTTTGAAAGGTATAGTTGGCATTAGATTTAAATTCAGAAAGAAAGAGATGTTTTTTCCCATGCCACAAATCTTTAAAACAACTAAATAAATTAAATAAATACAATTAGAAAAAATATTTTATAGAACCAAAGCCACTGAAGTCACTAGAAGGGTTCCCATTGACTCCAATGGGTCCGTAGGATAATACTGCAGATTTCAGTGCATTTAATTGAATGAATTAAAACCTTTCAGTTAAACTAAATTAAATAATTCACAAGGCAAATCCTACCCTTCAAAGAGACCTACCTAAAGAGTAGGAGATTTGCCTGAGGTTCATTTCTAACTGATTTTTCAAGGAGCTACTGGAAGCCTCTTCCCTCAAACTGTTAATTCAATGGACACACAGCATGAGTCCTCCCATCCCTCCTTGCTCCACTGCCAGAGGTCTGGCATTAGCTGAGGAGGAACCACGAGACAATAATAGTGACAGGAAATGATAAATGCTTTTTGTCTCCATCCCTCTTTTTGCCTCAAGGGCAAAACTTTTTATTGCAGCCTGGTGGTTTCACCTCTGCTATGTGCTGGCAGCATGCTTGAGAGCAACCTCCTTTGGGAGCGCTTCCCCTGTGTGAGTGTAAATAAGCATACATAGCATGCACGTGAACAGCTCTGTAGAAACTGGAGGGAAAAAAGACTGCTGGCACCAGTACCCATCCACATATACCAAACTTACGGAAAGCTGAGATGATAGACATAGGAGAATTGCTATAGGCATAAGGTTCATGCAAAATTGGCATCTACTAGCCCAGTTTATTTCCCTGGTTAAATGGAATCTGTTTTAGTTAGCAACAAACATAAGAAACAGATTCAACAGTGTGAAATACATTGCTATAATCCCAGTTTAGCCGGCCAGTTTGGTTAAATCTTGTTTTCCAACACTGGAAACAGACTGGAGTCTTTGGCCCTTAGGCTGTTAAAGCAGAGTCAGTGCACACATAGGAGACTGAACAGGACTTTCTTGGCACGAACCTCCTCAGCTGACAAATGAACCAACCGGTTACTTTATCATTCACAAAATCATTTGCATRGCCCAAGTCCAGTTATGGAGATTTTCTTGGGGAGGGAGAAGAGGGCATCCACCCACACTACATCCCAGCTAGTGACGTCTGGTGGTCTTGGGGCAGTAAAATCCCCTGGTCTCTATGTGGCCTCCTGCTGTGCCCCACTGCCTTCCCTCTCAACTTTGTTTCTGCCCACCCAAAACCACATCTCTGTCCTCAAAAAGGGCATGGACTGGCTTAGGGTTTACTAAGGGTAGGACTTGTCCCACAGTTTTCTTTTTTTCAAGCAATCTGCTGATCTATTTGTGGGGTTTTATACARCCATGCTTTTGCGTAGTATCTGCTGTGAACGTGGGTACTCAGAGGGCTGGGCTCACATTTTCTTTCCATTGCAAAATCCCTTATTCATGTCTTCTAGCTGCCAGGACTGTGAATGCTACCTGAGGCCTGAAAGTCAGGCTGTGTTCTTCTAGCCTGTGCATCATCACAGCAATAAAAACGTAGTTAACTCTTCTGTTGGTGATCTGAGAGCCAGAGTATGATCTAGTCAGTCCTCCCTTAGATGTAAGTAAGTGCTATGTGTTGCTAATAGGAAGGGAAAAAAAGAGTAAAAACTTGTTTCTGTTAGTGAAATAAGCAGATATGACTCATAATGCACACCAGGGACCGATCAGTTGAGTAAGAAGGTATCTTTTTCATTCCCTTCCTTTCTGTCCATAACCAGTGACGCTTTGGCCTCAAAATGAGTATTGCAATAGTGCTACATATAGTCAAAAGCTTATTTTAGATGATTTTTCTCCAAAAACCTTAGAACTTGGAAGGCAAATGGAAATTTAGACAAGACGGATACTCATTTTATTCTCCTGCTCCTTTATTTTCCCTACTTTCTTCTTCCCATGCTTCTGACAGATCTAACTAGAAAGGATACAATCATTCCTCCTTCCGGGGTGATTCTATTGGGTTTTGATAGAGGCCTGCTGCCAAGCATTGGAATTGAATTATGTTTCAACTTCAAGATTCCCGTCAGCTGGGTTCACTGAACTTTTCTAGCTGAAGGAATTAGCCAATAGTCCAAACCCCTCTCTGAAGGGACTTCAGTGAGGTCTAAACTGAGTGCTTAGGCAGCAGCAAGTAGTCTGTAGCTAACACCTCTGTAGCAGTTCTCAGTTACATGAACCAATCATTCATCCACCCTTTCAAACTGTAGCTACTCAGCATCAAACCTGGAATGACAGCCACCAGCAGCTCTGGATCAGCTTTTCAAAATCCCCCATTTTTGACTTTTGGCACCAATGTTTTTGGAAGAGGTGGATATGGCAGGTGCATGCTGACTGCTAAAATCAAGTTACATGCATCTGAGAGACAGCTGTCAAGCTGAGAGCTCTAGAAAACCTGACCTCCAGCTTGTCTAAGCATCTTCACCAAAAAATGTACTGGCTGAGTTCTCATTTTTGCAACCTTTCAACACGCAATAGCTCTCATGTCTTGCTCCTTCCATCATTAGACAGCTCTATAGAGCTGCGTCACACAGGACTCATCTGGTGTATTGGTCATGCATCTGAGTCATATGGAGGGAGATGGCTCATAGCACCAACCCAGGCCACAGAGATGGCTCATAGCACCAACCTAGGCCATGACGTGACCTCTGACCAGGCTGCTGGAGCAGGTGAGCTTGTAGCGTGGTGCGTCCCCAGCAGCAGTGCTTCCCCGTGGCTTGGTTTCTGCCCCACACCCTGTGGCCCACAGTGCTTACAGCTCTCAAAGGATCACAAATCCATCCAAGAAGTTTTGCCAGGCATGGGCTCTCCTGAGGCATGGCAGAGGCCACCACACTCCCTGAAATGGAGGCCCACCTCCAGGGAGGCATGACACAGAAGTTCGTGAGACTTGTGAGGGCTGAATTTGGGCATCTGTGTGATGCTGGCGAGATGCTGGATGTGCCGTGACCCAGCTGCCTGTATCACTCCAGTGAAGAGTCCTGTAGTCCTGAGCTGGACTGGGTCCTAGGCAAGCGTTTGGCTGCTCCATTGCATGGCCTCAGAAGATGCTAAGCACTTCTGGAGATCTGGCTGCAGCTATGCACGCAGAGGGCTTCAGAACACTTGCCCATCATCAGCCACGCTCTGGCTGACTTGGACGTATGCTAAGATACCTTCAAATCCCTCTGTTGTGTAAAAGAGACTTTACACAGGGGGTGATACAATCAGGTAATGCTCCAAAGCTCCTTTGGGATAGTGGAAGGAGACCCAGGCTTGTCCACACCAGGATGTTTCCCTCACAGCAGACATGCTGGCCCAGCCCCCAGTGGAGACACACCGTATGCTGACAGGAGTCCTTCTGCTGGCAGCTTTACTGCTGCTTGAATGACATAAACTAAGCTGATTATAACGCTGGTCTGTCAGCATAGATGTATCCACCCCAGTGCTTCAGCCAGTGCTGTGACCAGCAGGAAGGAGAAGGGATGGTGGTAAATACTCACTCCTGCAGCTGGCATTGCTGCGCTGGCCCCTGTGGAACTGGGGGTCAGGCCACTGTGTATCTGAATTTCATGGGGCCGGGCTTTGCAGCTCATTTATATCACTCTGGGAGCATCAAGAACTTTAAGATGAGGAGCGACTGTGACTTCTGCAACTAATTTAGTGTCCTTGTACATGGCCATGGTGGCAGCATCGGTGAGGATGCAGCCAGGCACATACCTGAGTCATGGCTTTATGTTGTGACGCTAACAAGTTTGCATCACCTATATGAAGTTGTTGGGTTACAGCCAGTAATGAGAACAAGGACAAACTCTCATCCTCCCTCTCTCTTATGATGAGGGAAATATGCCTTTTCTCCAGTAAAAAGTGGAATTTCCCACTAGGAGGAGAGGTTTTTTGTGTGTGAATACACAGCTTTACTAGCTGTCAACTGTGCAAGCTAATCAAACTCACCTTCATAACGAAAATAATTTTTTAATTCCATGAAAATTATAAATTTGCATGATGAATGAGGACTCATATTGCAAAAGAGACAGAACCTTCAAAACATCATTTTAGACCTCATCCTGCTCCTGCCCCAGTATCTTTATTTCTTGTGTCTTCCATGAACCTAAGCTCTTCAATTTTCCCCCAAACACATAGTCACTGGGCTGCAAATGGGACCTGGTGCAGCTCCAGCTGGCCGCCTGCCATCTACATCTATGGGAGCAGAAACAGCCCTGTTTGTGACCATGCTTGAACGCAATAGATACGGTATAGTATAATTAGAAAAGATTAACACATCACTCAATCCTAAAGGGCCATATAATCATTTAGGACATGGGAACGGTGTCAGTTCCTGATTTAGAGGCCTCATTTACAGATACAACATGCTAGCTGTAAAGTAGCACAAAAAAATTCACAGTGCAATCTATCTTGCTTTCTGAACCAAAAGTGCCAGTAGGTACACAATGAAATGTCCACCAGAACACGTAAAATGAATGTTCACCAGATCACCCTAGGGTCCAGTGCTTTGACTGTGTTGCAGTTTCATTTCAGAGTTATTTGTAACAATACAGCCCAAAGGCCACCCCGACTGCTGTTACAGCAGTACTGAACTAGGGGCAAAAAATGATTTTTCCCACACCCTGCAAGCGAGGTAAGGATTTTTCTTTTTCCTCTCCAAAGACAATGTGGTCAGAGGAATGTTTAGCAGAGCTATACTTTTCTGGCAGATGTACCCTCTCTCCTTCAGATCTTTTAAATCCATAATTTTCAGTGTAAGATCAGATGCCTGGGAGTCCACAGATTACTTCTGAGGGTCAAAAGGTAACTAAGAAAAGCAAGGTTTCTGTTTGCTGTACCGGGTCTGTGGATTTCCTTGAAATAATGTGGGTTCTCCAGCTGGAAGAAGTTGAAGAGCAGCATGCTTAGCAGCCTTTCAGAAAGCTAGAGGCTGGAGTAAAGTCACGGAAAAGAATTTCAGATTTTAAAATTGTGTCCCCCCCTGAGCAATATCTGCATCTCCAGGCTAAATGTTAGCCAATGCATCTCTTCAGGATGTTCTTTTGCCATGAAATAGGCAAACAGAAATTTCCCTCATTCCTTACATCCAGTCCATAGAAACTGCTGGTGAATCATAAACAAAGTGGGTGGTAAAGGAAAGAAGACAGAAAGAGAAAAGAAGGAAATGTAACAGTCTGCATTGGATCTGTTACCCGTGAGTAATAAGGGCAGTTACGGAGAAAAAAATGTTTATCCTTTGCAATTACTAAGTGTACCTTTCATCTTGATCACAAACCTTTGGTAATGAGATTATGCCATTTGGCTGTGAAAAACATCATTTTAGCTCTACAGTATCCTCTCCCCAAGGATTTGTGCAAACATTACCTCAAACATCAAACATGCATATTTTAATGTACTGTATTAGTCTGCCTTCTATTAAACTACAGTTCAAAACACCAGTGTTAATGAGTTCTCCCCATTTCTGATAAAATAAAAATAGCTAGGAAAAAGATAACTTTTTTTCTGACAGGAGGGGTGAAATCATTTGTGTTTAACAAGTCAAACAAAGCTAGTCTTATTTTTACATTCATTTTTACTGTACAGCTTGGAGGATGAAGCTCAGTGCTGCCATCAGTGAAGCCTTCCTGATTTTCCTCTGTAGGGACCGGCCAGTTTGCTCTGCTGAGCTGTCTCGTGTGGGCCGGTCCAACTCTGCCCTGTCATAGCACCCTGCAAAGTGTAGGTGGGTTTCAGTGCAATTACTCTGGATTTGCACCTAGGTGTAAACGAGAGCAACACCCAAGCACTGGAAGGAGCAAGCAGCGGTTCGGGGCATATTTGCTGGGGTGCAAGGGCAGGGACACGAGGCAGATCTGCCGGCCTCACCCCGTGCAATGCTCGCTGCACCGGCTGGCAAGCGCCGAGCTGCTCCTCCGTCCTCACAAACAGGCTGCCACAAATGCACGATCTTTCCTGCTATGTGCTCTGCTGCTCACAGCGGCTTCCTCCGTTCCTTCCAAACTAGGATGCAGTCCCAGGGGGGAGCTGAGGCATCTCATTTTTGGCAAAGAACCTCATTCCCATGAAAGTAAGTGCAGCTTTTACACCACCGTTTAATAACATGGCAACATTCTCATGCATTAGACTCATTTCCTCGCTGCCCTGACTTGAGAAATAAATACTGCCGTAAAGCAAGCTTCCGGAAAGCGAAGCAATTTCTCAAGCTTGCCTTCTCCTCTGAGACGATGTTTTAAAAAATACTGAAACATGCTTTTGTCCGCGCTGTTTAGTGTCACTGCAGACTTTGTACCCTTCCGCAGTATACACCAGACAACAGCAACCAGCTTATCTAGGGAGGAAAGATTTCTGAAAAGCAACTTCAGTTTATGTGAGCATGACTGAGGCTGCACGCACATTCACTTAGCCTTGGCTGCAACAGAAGTGGGTGTGAAAACGTAAAGGGAGTGGTACAACAGCGGAGCCATAGGACACGAGGCAGGGCGTGTGCGTGCAAAGTGGTGTCCTGGTCAAAGCTCATAGCCAAAAGTGGAAGGAGCTCACACAGATAAAGGTGAACCAAATAGCAACAGTTTAACCTGGGCATAAAAAATACCAGGCTGAGGTGGTTACATAGTCTACACCAGTTGCCCAGGTCTAAATTTCTTTACCTGTGCCAGARCAGGATGGTTTGAGACCAAACTCTCAATGCTCGTTGTTGGGTGCTTAAAGGCCAGGACTGTACTCACAGCCTGGCCCCGCAGCCGAGCTCACGCCTGCCCGTACACCACCCTGCCAGGGGATCCGCCTCATCCGCCTTCAGCTCTCCGGAGCCAGCCGAGCCGTGGCATCATCGTGCCCCTGCCTCCACCGCCACCAGACGTCACACCACCTCGCTGGGGCACCTCTGGGCCACAGAGTCATTCATTCCCCGGGGGTCCCTGTCTCTCTCCGTTGACTGCTGAGGTAATGGGGATTATGAGCGTAAGCGAGAAGCATCGTTTTTAGGTAAGTATAGTCCAGTGAGACAGCTGTGAACCTGAATGATTAGTAATTAAAATTCTTCCTCCAGGCCTTTTATATCATATTCCCTGAAATGCAGGAAATGCCAAAAGAGACCTTCACTTGTGGAGATGAAAAGGCACTGCCTTAAGGTTCCTACCGCACCAGACCTTTCTGTCACCATTACAGTGTATTAACAATTTTTAGTGATTTTTATATGTATGGCATATAAAATTAACAAACATAATTTATTACCCGCTCACACTGTAGCTGAATGTTTTACACAGAGGACCTATTCATCACTCTCTAACTAGTGCAAACAAACAGGGTTCCACAGTGTTGACTGATGGATATATCGGGTTTCTTTACTGCTGCTGCTGCTCATACTGCTCTTGAATTAATAACTCCAAGTTTACTTTGCACATTGTTGTCTTTTTTTTTCAAGAGCATGTGGAACACCTAAAGCCTGATTCTTATTAACACTAAGTCCCTGTTACACCAAAGAGGCCTGAATATGTAATTACATTTTTCTTCGATTAAAGGCTCCTTTCTATGGTCACAATGATATAAAGGGGATCTCAGCCTGAATAAGAATCAGACCCAAAATCTTTGCTTAGGAACTTGCAATAGCAGGGAGGAGTAAACAAGGATTGTTGTCACTATTTACACAAATCACCCTAGCAATCAGCAGAAGTCTTCTGAACGTAATGTGAAAAGCAGGCATCAGTATTACGGGGGCTTTACATACTCTGCTTCAAAGGGATCCTGCAATAATTAGTTTAGAAATCTAATTTCCTTCTTTTTTTGCAAAAACTTTTGGAAGTGAGCAAGACTAGTACCTTGACACTATTGCTTTTGGCTTCTCCGTGAAATGCCATTCCAGTTTGGATCAGTTATAAAAGGCTGAAAATCACCGTTTCCCTTCCATTGCTTGTGTTCTTCAGGACATTTTTGCCACCCTGTCAAAGCGGTCATTAAACTTGCCTTGAAGGCTGCAACAGGAGGAGCAGATATGCCAGTAGAAACTGCTGGGGGGTGCTAAGCTCTCCTAGAGCTCCCATCTTAAAAAAAACCCTTTCCAAGAGGCATGGCTCACGATCACATCACTGTGCCTGCTCTTGCAGCTGAAAAGCAAACAGTAGATCAGCTTTCACAAGCCCTGGGGCTGCTGGGCCAAACTGGAGACCTGGCAACTGGCAAAAATACTGCTGCAATGAGGGGCTGGTAGGTTAAGTGATCCTAAACGTCATTGGGGAAGATACGGCTAAGCTGAACTCCCCCCAAACCAGGCACCACTTCTGGCATTCTTTGTATTAATATCCTTTTCTGCTATGAACAAGCAGTGTTATTTCTGTGGCTCCAAACAGAACTGTGTGTTACAGTGGTCACCTTCAGAGTGGCCAAGAGATGTTCACAGATGGACTATAGGAAACAGAGCCACTATATGCTGGGGCTGCCTCCAATATATCTTCCGGCTTCTGCCATTTAGGGATTTTCTGAGTGCACCTTTGCATCTACATCATAGTGTTTGACTGCCCTGGACAAATATTTCTTCTGAATTTGCCCAACCCCTATTCTGAATCCATGCTTACTTTTGGTACCCACAGCGTTGTGCAGCAAAGATGCCCACAAAAATTTTTCCCCGGTGTTAGGTATAGGATGCCTTCCTCTTGCTTGTTTTGCTGCCTGATGATTTCATTAGGTGCCTGCAACTCTCCTGGTAGGAGAAACAGTGATTAATTCTTCCCTGTTCATCTACCGCATGTCACTCATGATCTCTATCTCCATGTCCTCTCTCATACCTTCTCGTTGCCTGAAAAGTCTCAGATTAATTATAAGGAAGCTGCTGCTTCCCTTCCATACGTTGCCTGAGGTGGATGTGCAGATTGCAGGTGGTGCTTGGGATGCAAACACCTAGCGGTACAGTGCCATTATCCCGTATGTATATATATGTGTGTATGTGCACGCACGCTCCCCACTTCCACCACAGTGACTCCTACCATTCATTTTGCTCTTTTGAGCAAACTTGGTGAGGGTACTTCAGGTGAGTGCAGACTTCATTTGCTTCTCATTCACTACAGGACTTGCCCTGTGTTTCTCACAGGACCTCAGTAACACTCAGAACTGATGGACAAGAAGGGAGACTTGAGTCTGAACGGGGAACAAAAAACTGCTTTTCCCAATCTTTGAGAGCGTTGTTTAGAAACTTAAAATATTTAAACGTACCTTTTTTTTGCTCTTGTTTATGTAACATAGCAATTATGAATGATATTTTAATTACCATTTCAATAAGGACAGAGTTGCCCTCTGCATTGTCATACATGAAAATGTATTTGCCTTTTGTGTAAACGGACATATACAAAGTAGTTGAGATGCAAATTCAGAAGCCTTGGTGTGAAATCAGTTTCTCCTGTGATCTACATTTGAAGGTGTAGCTCTTACCTTTGCATCTATTTGCTATTTTGTGAACTGTAAAGATGCTACTCTAGTGTACATGAGCTCATTTTGATCACACACGAGTATTGACACATACAGCCTCCCTCAGCATGGAATGTAAGCCTCTGAACTTTTAAACTGGTTTAGGCTATATATATTTAAATATTAATGAAATGAAATTCTGACCGCTTTGGTTGTTGAAACCTCTAAATCTTTAAAAGGAAGTTTCCTGAAAATACTCATTGACATTTGTAGGAATCTTTGCCTATCTGAATTTTTGACAGGGGGAGTGCTTGGTCAAAAAAATTTAATTTGAAAGTTTTATAAAAACTGCAAAGTTTATGCTAATTCTGAATCCAACCCTATTTTGGAGACTGAAATTAAAGCTGTACTTATGCATCTAAATAGATGGCCTGTTTTCACAAGTACTGATCTACTTCATCTCTCCTCGACTCAGTCACTTTGTACCAAGACACCTATTTAGATGCACCACATGTATTTCTAATGCTTTAATTTCACCAGCTGTGTTAGAAAAAAGTGTTGATCTCACCGTCTCAATTTTTAACCTTTACAGAACTGTTAATAGTTACTCACTTCACAGAAGCTTTATGGATGAATTAGTATGTAGAAAACAATTAGCATATATTACATAATTTCATTACTTCTGCTATCACTACTATCTCAGCGTTCCTACTGAGTTTTGTGCATGAACGTAATTTGGTTTAGTTTTTGCTTGTAGCATTTGCATGGCTAAAATAACACAAAATCTGGGCATTCTACATATTTTTTTTCACTGACATTTATAGCATAATTCCAGCTCCTGCATTGTTCTGTTGCCACAAAAAGACCAGAGATGTAAGAAAAATTTGGGAAAAACACAATAAAGACTATCCCCAATATTTACCCTGGGGGACGCAAGAGACCAAGAGGTGCCTTGAAAACATTGTTCGAGAGGACACGGGGCAGCAGCCATTCGCTTGCTTCTTGCCCTGAGAGCGACGTACTATGTTGTCCAGATCCATAGGCTCAAATGCAAATATCAAGACAAAGTTATCTAATTAGTAGCCTCACAATTGCCTCTGGGTTTTGTATGTAGTTTTTGTCAGACTTGGTTTTGCATAGTAGTCTCCTCTGTTTGAAAGACTATAATGAAGGTGATTAAAATGATTCATTAACATTGTGCCCATTTGAGCAAACAGTCCAAACATTTCTATATTCCCTGCCATCAAGTGCAGTGATCTTCACACAAATGTCCAAARGTCTTTTAGCCTTTTTAATTTTTTCCACAGCTTGACTTTAATTAATGATTCATATGCAAATTTATATACAATTACTGTACCAACTGACTAGCTTTCGATTTGCTTTGGATTCTTTGGGAGGAAAATATCCTCAGAGCTCATAACAACAGTAGACCATATATTTAAATGAATGCTACAATTAAATGTCTGTTAGTCTATCTGGTGTCCCTAGCCATGTCATCTACTCCACTTTGCTTAGTAGTGGCTGACACAGCTCCCCACTTGGTTCCTTCAAAGAAAGGGCCACATGAAGCGATAGCCGGAGGACTATATTGTGTCTTTGCTATGAAAACAGAGGAGTAGAAAGTGATCTCATTTTAAAACTGAGTGCCTTGTTATCACATATCATCTAACATTTATTCTAAATTTTATCTTACATGCAGTTAGATTTTTGGCCACCAGCACTCTCCTCGGGAAAGCCAAAGAATTTCTCCAATTGCTGGGAATGTGCTGCTAATTTCCAGCCTAAATTTACTTATGGCCAATTTCAAAGGTGGTTACTAGGTGCACTGGTTGGAAAAATTGTCAGAAGAAAAACAGGGGTGGATATGTTAAAGCTATATGGTTTTTGGACTGACRTTCTCTAGATCTGCATAAATAATTTGGCTATGGACACATAAGTCCTACTATGCAGCTTTAAAAAGCTCGGGCTTAATAGGGAGATGAATTATTGTATCTCCACAAACCAAATTTCATTAGTATTTTCAGGTGGTGAGTCCAACGCTTCAGAAACCATTTCAGGCAGGATTAAAAATGTGAAGAGATTTTTTTTTTAATGCAGCATATATATGGCTATGGAAAACCCTTCTGAAGAACCGCTCCAACACTTCTCGGGGCCCCGGAGCTTGGTCCACAGAGAAGTGCTGCTTCTGAAAAAGGCCACCCTTGACTGCACTTTGAATACGAAACAAGATTTTGACAACACAGCTGTACTTAGCCCATGAAGTAGATTTCATGTTTACCAAAGAGGCCTGTAATTTGTGGATGGAGAGTTATTTACTTCTTTTAAAAATAAAACTCAGCAATGAAAACACTACATGAAGAAGAGAAGATGCCAAAATCAAGGACTGTGGCATGTTTGGGTCTCCTGCATCAGTGTGATGGATACTGATGCTTTCTCACTGCGTTAAGCAGTGAGATGTTTCTCCATGGTGTTTCAGCTCCCCAGAGTCGGTGCTGAAGAGGACCGCAGGCTGAGAAGGGACAGTTGTTGGGATGGAAGTACGGAAGGAGGGCTGTGGGATTAAAAGTAATGATAGGGCTGAGAGGAAGACAGCAAAGGAAGACTTTGCACCCTCCTTGTGCCATAAGGCTGGCATTGCACAACAGGCCAAAATGGAAGAGGAATTTGGGTTTCAAGTACCTTTGGCTTTTTTTAGGAAACCCTAGCCAAAGACAAAAAAGCCAGTCTTATGCTATTGGTAGGAATATGTTAGTGAAACAAGTGAGCTGGTCATACAAACAACCTGTGCGACAGAAAGCAAACAAAGTGGAGAAAGTCAGGTAAAGTACAACAGCTATGACTGGAAATGAGATGCCTAATTTGTTTTGTATTTGCTCTGGTTCAGTCGATGCAGCAGATAAACAGTTAATGCAGCCATCAAAGAACAAATGCAACAATCAAAAACCAACAGGAAAAGGCCATCGCTTGCCATAATGTGAGCAAAACTACTGCACTGAACGTCCTCCCTGCTGGGAAGTGGCAACACCAGATAAAAGCAAGAGGAAAAAAAGAAATATTTTGGAAAAAAATCCTCCCTGCCCCAAACCTGCTTCTTCCTGCTGGAAATTTTTGAAGTCCAGTTATTGCTGTTTAGCCAGGTTTGTTCACAGGAAAAATAGAGGATGATGGAGCTGAAGAAAGGCTCAATTATCAGCCTGTGAAATGCTCATAAGGCCCACTTTAGAGCTTGTGGATCCCACGCGTAACAAGGCCCATGGACTCGGCTATAGGGCAAAAACGCTGGAGAGAGAGACAGGCAGGTTCATACTTGGCATGCTACAGAAAGGGTTAAAAGTGGTCAGTTCATCACTCTTCTGTGTGGTGCCTTGGAAGTTTTCACAATACCAGATGTGCGAAAAAAAAAGAAGAAAGAAAGAAAAGCGAACACTAGTAGACATCCTGGTGCCCTGGAAGCAGTTAAATTAACACCCAGCAGGGACAAATTTGCAGCTTTGGGAACAAGCTTAAAGTTAGTCTGTTTTCATTCCTGGAGCGAATTTGCAAGTGTATGACAGTGAAGTATAGCCTGGGAAGGAGCAGGCAGCTTTGGATTAAGGATGGATAGCCAGAACTCACTCCCACCCTCCCTCCTCCCACTCTGTTTTGCACTTAGGCTGTGAAGCTCCCAATACTTCTGCTAATCTCTATGTCTTCCCATGTCTTTTACCAGTTCCAGTAGGAAAAAAAAGCCATTCATTTCTTTTTTTTCCATTCTAGCTGAAACCAGACAAGACTGGAGTCACCCCAGCTTTAGCTGGGATTGCAGCTTACAGTCATTCGGAGAAATCTAGTTCTCCAATGGATAAAGTTGGATGCTCTTCTAACCAGAACCAAAGCACTAAATCCTTTAGTCATTCATCACTCACTTGGAGCCAGGCTGTGGCCCGGCTTGCAACCACTGCAAATTATAGAAAGGACTGRAAAAAGACAAGACTGTGAGAGTACATCTAACCCATCTTCAGAGAATTACGGAAAGCCCTGAGAGTCTCCCCCTCTTACAGGTTACAGAACAAACTGGCTCCACAGAAATACCATCTTAATTTTCACACCTTGGTCATTGCAAGTATTTTGATATCAGTCAATCAGGGGGAACTTTTCAAACAAGGTGGACTACACAGCTTCTTATGAAGGCCTAAGAGGACCATTCAATCTCCATCTTTGTCATGTGCATCTTTTGCCTGGCAGGAGTAAACTACATGTTGGTTATTCAGTGGCTACACTTGCAGCCGGGGATGGTAGAAGAGCTGTAGGGTCTCCCGAAGGAACAAAACCAGAGAACGGGATGTATTATTTTTTTTCCAGTGGGACAAGTATGCTGCTTATCCTGTGTCCCTTACTGATGGAGACTGGCAGGATGAATAGCACGGACTGAAATATGTAGTGTGTCCTTTCAGCTGGCAATTTTAAGTGCTCTGAGTGAGGCAGGTCTGGAAAGCTGCATTTCCTGCCCTGTCCTGAAGACTTCCTGCAGATGCTTTAAGAACTACTGGACAACAAGCCCCTTATGCTCCTTCACTTATTCCTGGCACATGATACAGAAATAGTTTTTAAGTGTTATCAATCTTCCACTCTCCCCTTTGCAAGGACCGTAGGTGCTTGTCCCCTGTGCATCAGTAGCTCCTGTTCTGCCCCATTTCCTCCCACACTGTTTCCCACCCTTGGATCCCCTGCCCTCCTCTGCCTGCACCCAGACTCACTCTCATCTTCCTCCTCCTGAGTTCCCAATCCTTCTCCCTCATTCCCCCTCACCCAAACCCAATTTTCACTCTCTATTACTGTCTTCCAGGCTTCTTCCTACCCTTGGACCTTCACCCTTCCTGCACTTTACTCCTTTACCACCTCCTTGCCCAGTCTCTGTCCACCCCATCACATTTGTCCTACTCTGGATCTGGTCCCACCTGACTGTTTCTTTCCCTTGCACTGAACTTTCTGCTCCCTGACTCTCTCCTACCTTCAGTTCCTGCCCTTCCACACCCAGACTCTCTCTTGCAGTTAGTTGTCCACCTTCCACTCCCTCTCTGGCCACCCCTGTAGCTGAGGTTCCCCAGCACCAGCCACCTGAGTTGAGTTTAACAACTTGCTGCTGCTGGCAGGAGCGATCCCACCTCCGCTTCTTGCCTCCAGCTACGTGCTCCTGCCACTTTCCTTGTGCCAGTGTTGGCTTTATCTGACCCCACAAGCTGGAGAAAGTCACTAAAAGAGCAGAAAACCAACACAGAGAGAAAAAAGATAGTTTTCTGCCAGTTTTGTGAGAGCTCAGACAAGTGCCAGAGCTGGTGCCAGAGGAAGGAGTGGACACAGGGCTGGGGTGGGGGAGGACTCCTTGCCCCTTTCTGAAGCTCCTAGTCTTTAGATCAGCTCTGCCATCCTGTGAAACCCCACCTAAGAGTGTCCGAAGCTCCTTGTCCTCCCCTTCCTTTGATATATTGGCATGCTTTTCAATGCACTGTAGTTTCAGTCTGTGTGTGTCTTGCAGGCAGAGCAGCACAGCTGGGCTCACGGACGCTGAGAATCTTCCGCAGTGAGGTTATGCCCCACGTATGTGTCTGGCTTAGGTACGCTGAGCTGCACCTTCCTCACTGGTTACATAGGAAGCTTAGGGGGTTAACATTAGATACAGATAACTGGTATGACAGAGGGGGATAAATATCCCTCCTTTTACCCGATTTCTGCATTTTCTAGTGATTCATGATATGATGTGGACCTCACATAAATCCTCACCTCTTCCTATGAAATTGGAGAATCATTCAACTCTCATGTTTCCACAGCTATGTCAAGGGTAAGTATTACTATTAAAAGACTCTGAAAGGCGCTTGGCTTTTCAGACGGACCAAATGCTTCAGGCACTCAGCCCCCCTCCAAATTCCAGCTGGGGCTTGACAAAACAGAGCCTCGTCAGAGGGGAGAGAGAAGTGAGGACCGTTTTTGAAGAGATGACACRAACTCAACACGGTTGGCCTGTTCAATGCGGTGTGAGGCTGCCCTCAAGACCCCASTCCTTCCCCACGCACAAGGTGGCAAGCAGAATCTCAGGCATAGCCAGGGCATGTCCACCCATGCACAGGTGTCTCAAAGGCCCGTTGGAGAGCTGGCAAGCCACTGGGTGCACCTCGCTGGGCTACCATCGATCTATAGGTACAAAGGGAAAAAGAGGCATCAAACACTGTTGTAACTACTCCAGAGGTCTCCTCTGGGGGACTGCGCAGGCTGTGAAGGCTGAGAGCTGTGGATGCTGGGTCTATAGAGAAGACTCTCAGATCAAGGGGCAAGGGGCAGTCAGGTCGAGATGAGCAGATGCGGGTTGATAGGTTCAGGCACTATCCTGGGACACAAGGCTAGTGCCTCTGAGACTGACACTGGGTCTGGTTCAACTCCAGACTCTGTCAGAGGATTCCTCTGTGATGGTAAATGTGTCCTTATCCAACAACTTCAGTGGATTGATTGTAATGGCTTTGAATGAGATCTTCCTTCTCTCTTTCCCAAAAAGTACAATAATATATAAAATATACAGTAACATTTCCTTCCTCTCAAGGTTTGGCTGGCTTGTTTATTTAGATTATAAATTCTTCAGGGCAAAAGCTGTCTCTTACACTGTGTGTGTACATTACCAGAAACAGGCTTGCAGCAAATGAAGGAGGCAGATGGTTCTGGAATAGTTCTGTTGGAGCATCTGGCTGATTTTCTGGATCAGCATCACATACAAATGGTAGATTCACCCGTGAAAACTCACATTAAAGGAACATTACTAGGTCTGTTGCTGTCTCAATGACAGTCATCTGTGGCCTAGGGCAGGTCTCCACCATAAAAACACCAGCAGTAAAAGTAATATTTGCCATCAAAATAGTCCTTCATTTTGAACCCCTAGAGAGACAAATTACTGGGACTCGCTCTTGAGGACTTCGGGGAATTAAAATAATAGGAAGACTCTAGGGAGAGAAATGGGAGCTGGGGCTTGTTAAAATTTTTTTGTTCCTTGACTTCTTGAGGTATTCATAAATTGCCTACAAACAAGCAAAAACTTACAGGAAAGGGTTTTTCACCATGCCAGCTCTAAATGGCTGTGGAATTATACTGTTTTTCCAGGCTGCCTTTCCAAAATCCCTGCAGGAAGTTGACTCAGGACTTGACTCTGGCCTCAGATGCACACACAGCAATAGCAGAAATCCTCACTTCGACCAGGTAAGAAGCCCTCACAGATATCCCAGCTTTATTGATGAGATCACAGGTCAAGACAGACCAACTTGCTTAGTAGCACAGAACCAGACCTGAAACATCCCTGGTCCCTTGCCGCCTGGTCAGCATTGCATCCTCACAGTTGCTTATCCCAGTCTTGTCCTGTTACACCTCCTTTCCAGTTAATCTAATAAGCACAAACTCATGTCCTGTCTTTGGTGATGGTTCCCTACTTTACCCCACCACCCCAGGCCTGTAAACTGTAATCTTAGCCACCAGCACTGTGGGTCTTCTCACCTGCCCTTTCCTCCTTGCTGTCACCATCATCTTCTCTTATGTACACACCAGGTACCTTGGCTGTCCCTCTGCTTCCCTACCCTAGCCCATGCCTTCCAGGCAGCAGTGGAGTAAAATCAGAGGACTGAAGCAGCTAGCACCCTTACTGTGCCTCCTGTCTCCAACAGCATTATTTTTCCCCATGGCCAAGGCAACTGACTGGCTCATGAAGTGCCTCCTGAATCAGTGCAGTCCTCAAATCAACATCTCTAGACACGCAGGTGGGTAGAAGCTGATATCCTTCAAATTCCTTCTGTAAAACTCATCTTTTCTTTGATTCTTACAGAAGCCATMTCAAACACTGTCCCATTGAGATGGGGGCCATTTTTAATCAGTTATACAGTTCTTCACAGAATGACATTTTGCCTTATCAGTGGACCTCCCAGGCACTTTCACAACGCTAATAAATAATAAATAAGACTTCAAGTGTGCTGACAGTAGCAAAGAACTCATCTAGGCAAGTGCAATGATCTTTTTTATTGGTATCTTCATGGAAGTACCTTCAAAAAGCAGTCCAAATAAGACAACAGGGACTACCTCAGCTATGTCCCAAATCCCCAAACCCAGAAACATTTGACCTAAGTGGCTAATACTCTACTGTTCTACCAGTGTAAATACTTTATGCAAAGAGTTCAAGAAACCTTATGGAACTGTCAGTGTCTCTGAGCCTTTGAATTACAATGTCCTCAGGGACTGACCATCCACAGTGTGATTGTCTATATATTTCATTCAGCAAACTGAGCATGAGTGATATAAGGCACTACCAAGACAACTGTCCACCATGACAATACAGGAACTTATAACATTTTCTCTCTGGTTCATGTTCATAAATCAGCTGTGACCCTGCAATCAATGGTGGTTATTGGGACATACTCAAGTTTTTATCCAGAATATTTAATTCAGAAGCCCTTGCATGAAGGAATGCGACCAAAATGGAGCTATCAAGAAAAGCTGTCATCCAAATCTTATTTTTATAGTGAGCATTGAAAGAAAGGTCACATTGTTATTTTCTTACACTATGGAACAGTTTCTATTATTGCAGATTCCAAAAGCCTGGAATCGTTGTTATTTATGATCTAAGACAAATTTAAGTCCTGGTTTGTACCAATTACCACAAGCCACTCTAGGTTTTCTCTCTTCATTTCACAAGTATTTGCAAAATAATTCCTTCACACTTGAAAACAGAGAGGTTGCCTCACCAAAATGTGCTCTTCTTTTCTTCTTTAGTGGTAAACACAAAGGTCTAGGAAAATATTGTTTTGACATGAATCATCCAAAGAAGCCACATTTTCTTTGAGAAATTTCAGAGGCTAAATTAGAGGTGTAAGTTATCGCTCAGCAGTGAACGATAACAAGAGTTTTTCTACCTGCACTTTCAAAAAAGCCATTAGAACTTTTGCTCCTGGTGCTTCTTCCTTGCATAGCACTCTAACAATCTGACAGTTTAACATACACTTCTTATTAAATCCATATGGTGCACATGCTTTAAAAAAAAAGGTAGAAGGCCATATCCTGCTGCTTACTATGCTGCTGTACGTCCAATTATGCTCTCCTGAAAATAAATGAAATTACCCTGGGTTTACACAGCAGAATATGAGAGGAGAATCTGTCTCAGCATCTCTGCAGAGCTGCCAGGTTAGTTGAAATACCATCTCTATCCCTTGGAGATATTTAAGAGCGATGCATATGTATCAGTTAAGCACTGATTTTCTGGGCATTTGAAGGGCTGGTGTAATGGAGAGGGCCTGCAAGGGGGGGGTCAGCTCAGCACCTGGAGCTCTTCTGAGCGCAAGCTCCTCACTGGTGGCACATCCCTTGGTGCAGTGCTGCGCCGTGGCTGCTCTCCACCCAGATGCGGCTATGCTGTGTCCCTGGGTCAGGGAGCACCTGAGAGGCCATTGGCCACGTGCTGCAAAATACAAAGCCTTGCTGTCAGAGTGCATGAGGCAAGAGGCACGTATGGGACACATGCTTGAAGCAGGTACTGGAGAAGGGATTGCTCAGTATTCAGTAGGAAGGGAGACTGGTTGGATTTAAAAGGTGCCTGTTAAGACCTGGTGAAGAAAATGATCTAAGGCATGCCCCAATTAGGGCAAGTAAGGGCAAAAAAAGCTCCAAACTGCAACTAATCACACCACATTCCTGGGTTCTTGAAAAAAAAAAAAAAGAGGAAAGAAAAAAAGGAGAAGATGATCCCATCCTCAAAGCGATTGTAAAGGAACAAGGACTAACAAAGCCCTGAGCTCTGCACAAGGAAACACTGTCGTCGGTTGTAACTACATAGACAACACCGATGCTTCCAGAGCCTTAAAAATAAGGACCACTGGTTGTTCGTGTAAAGTGAGTGCTGAAGCTCTCATGATCCCTTGTGTTATCCTTGCCCCCTAAAGTCGAGACTAAATAGGGCACATGCCCACATGTAGCAGAGTGGCCTCACTCCATTAGGGTTCCCATTCTCATGAGCTCAGCCTTCTCTCCCCTCCCTTGAGTGAATGAAGTTGAATAAAAAAATTTGGAGAAGAAGACAGCTTGCAACCTTTGAGTTTAATTTGGCTTTCGGTCAAAACCAGAAGGGGATGAATAATATTTTATTTAGTAGACACAGGCTTTTTCTTTTTTTTAATTCTTTTTTTACTTCTTCACAGAAGACTAATGGATCTTATTGAACAAGTCTTATGGCTGATCAAAAAAACTTTGAAAATATGTGTGGAATTTCTTAGACTAGTGAAAAATGTCAAGTTTTTTGTTCAAAAACCTTAAGTCTTACTTCAGAAGCATCTTTCAGTGACTGGACTACATTTCTTCACAAGAGGAAAGTTAGACTTCAAAATTCTACCCAAGCCCAGTTGCAAATTTTCCCCACATCAGCCCAGGTTCTGTATAAGTATTTCAAACCTGATTAAACCTGTGCAGAATTTGGAGCTTCTAATTATTCCCTAAACAAAGAGAGTGTTGAATTTCTAAGAGTTTTTTCATGACTGTGCATATGTTGCATCCTGATAGACAATGGGAAGGTGAATCTTTCCCACAACAATGGAGAATAAAACAGAGAAGCAAACAAAACCTTCATTCAGATCAACCTTCCAGGAAACCAAGATGATTTCCATCATTTTTATGACTTTTCCCTAGAGGCAAAAGACATCTAATTAGCAAATCCCACTACAAGTTTGCTCTGATTTGACACAAAGTGAATGTGACAGGCAGAGAAATTATAAGCCTTACATTTCCATTTAGCAAGCTCGGGCTGATAAAGTCAAGTTCAAATGCTTTTTTGGGATCTTAAAACTTGGGGAGTAAAAATCCAGAGGGTGAGCTGGTTCAGCTAAAAAAGTGAATTTATAGTGTTCCAGTCAGTGTTATCTGATGGCAATGTCACAGCAGCCCTTTATGAATGTGCACTCACATTTCCAGCTACAAAGCACTCCAGCCAGTACTGAGATGGTCCTTATAGTCCACAATTATAATGATCTGAGGAGGAGTTGAATGATACCAAGCAGAATCAAACCTTGATTCCTCATGAAGAAATAAGGCATGAGTAAAATAAATATTAATCATTAAGTTAATTAGTAAATGCTGGTAATTAATCATACATTACTGTTAATGAAATGTAGGAAGCCTCAGAGCTGGGAGATGATCCTCCAGGAAAGAAGACCATGCAGCCTAAATGAGGTGATGTCCCCATTGCTAAAATCAGTGGGAGTTGACCCACAAGGTTGCTTTGACCTTTGTTGTCTTTATTGGAATATAATGTTAGGGGTGTCTCCTCCCACTCTGATTAAATATTTCAGACTGGACCTATGGGGACGAGCAGGCCTGACCAAGGGGTTGGTGGGCTCTCGCAGCTGCGCAGGCAGGCCCTAAAGGAGTTCACAGAACTCATAAATATTGCCAGGTCAACAGTTATGTTCAAACCAATCCAAAATCCTACTATTTATGGACCACTTGTATTTCTAAGTATCATTCCAGCAGCTACAGAATACTCTACTGAGAGAGACCTACCTGATTTTCTGAATTTCAGCAGAACTTTGGAACACCTGGTAAGGATCTCTAAAAAAGTCCAGTTATCTCTCTCTAGAGCATAGAAACAACATCATTCTTGCTGCAAAAGCCCCATAATCTGTGTCTACAAAGCTTCTCAGCTGTGCTGTGGGTCAGGTAGCCACATCCTGCAGACAAAACTGTGGAAAGTGGTCAGATGACAAGAAACTTTGGAAAGCTACTTCCAGAAATCTGTGTTGATAGGCAAAACTCCTTCCTTGGTGTAATACCTAAAGTTTGGCACTCAGCAAAATTCATTTAGGGAAAGTTTCTAAACCAAAAGATCTTGTGGCTGCACAGGTGAGAGATCCCACAACACTCATGATAAATCTTTCAAGTACTGCTATGGCCATGTTGCCAAGTACCATCTTGTTGGCTTGGCTCCCTGAGTAGCAGCCCAAGAGGACACAGAGCAAGGAGCTAACATTGCCCCAAGCAGAGTTGCTCTCAGTGTTTTTATTCTTTTCCAGAATGTGACCTTGCATATTTTTTTCAGAAAAATAGTAGTGTTTGCAGAAGTCCTGCCTGTCTCCCCTGTGCTGACAGATTGCTGGAAGCTTCATCATGGCTGAATGAAGGAACTGTTAAAATCATCTCCCTGCCAGTCTATTAAGAGAATGGGGAAATGCGCCTAAGAAGAGAGCACACAGTGGCCCAAGAAGGAGAGGAACAGCCAGCAGAGACCTCCCATAAAACAGCAAAGCTGTAGCTGTGCTTGCTTCCTGCCAACGCTCACTCTCCAGCATCTCCCAAAAAAGCAACGTCTCCCCACCCAAACCTGCCTAAATGTTTCATCTCGTACCTCTTGCTAAGGGATTCTCTGTTGGAGAAAGTCATGGTTGGTCGGTCAGGGAGTTTAAAAGAGTTAAAAGGAGAAAGGTTTCCATGCATACAACTATATTTACTTTACTTTTTTTTAAAACATCAGACTGTTTACGCAAATAGTTTGACCAAGAAAGTCCAGTTCTGAATGATTCATTCACAATGCTGCTTCTCTGGGACTTTATGGAAGACTTAGGCTTTCACTTTTCAGTAGTTTCTTATAGCTGTTTTTCACACATAAGAAATCCATAAATGATCTCCACACCTATATTGCCATTCCATACACAACACAAAGTGTTGAACCACACTTGCCCCACCAAAACTCCCTAGAGTGGCTTACATGTCCCAAGATCAAATACATGTTTTACTTGTTTTGCACCTGGCTTCCAGTTTCTGGGGTATAGTGAGGTTGCATATTCAGACTTCGACTGGCAGGTCTGAAACTTGGGATCCTGGTGCACAGTGACTTGACATAGCATAGCTGAGCTATAGTCATCAATCGTGTCAGAGCACTGTCTCATGATAACACCGTGGGAGCTGACCATGTGGTATATAATTGTAGACGTATCTGTGGCAACCTTCACCTTCATATCTAAGCACATATTTTATGCACAGAATATTCCCAGAAGTGTGATGGGTGTTTATAAAGCTCACAGATAAGTCTTAGTTTTCCTTTGCCAAACAGATAACAAATGTGCAAACAGTATTTTTGTCATGCCAGTCAAAAGATATCTAAAATCAGAATTTCCTAACCCTGCCTCCCTGAGAAAAACGATGGCATAAAAATTAATGTTGTAAAATACATTATCTAAGATAACATAGGAATTCATTAAAATTTTGCCATTCAAAAGAGCTTAAATTTTTGTAAGCTAGAAAACTTAGCTAGGGGTCCAAAATAAGCTTGCATCTGCCCTACTGTCTCACCTTTCTGACAAATATCTACATAATATATATCAGTGACATATTCACTCCATTGCATTAAGAAAAAAGTGTTATGAACATGTCTTTCTTGAAAGTCTTATAAATGTGCCTCCATGATATACCTGAATAGGTGCTAAATGTGTCATCACCAGCTCTGCTGAAGTATGTGCTGAGATGGTCATTATCTGCCACCAGAACACATCTCCTGGAGGAACGAGGCCAGGCTGGAAAAGCCTTTTTACTACTCAGACCAGAATGATTCTGTAACAAATAAGGAGGAATTTGCCTTACCTGTCTATGCTGCTGAGAGACTGGATACTGCAAACCTGAGATTTGCTGGCTTTGCTGAATTTTCTGAAGCATCATTTTTTGCTGCATTGCTAGGGGTACATTAGGTGGYCTTTGAAGAGACTGGTTCGGGAGAGGCTGAGCAGGTTGCGGCTGTGGCTGTTGTTGCTGCTGTTGCTGTGGCTGTTGCACGGGGGCTGAACCCTGTGCCTGCTGCGCGTAGTGCAGAAGGGCAGGCTTGTTTTGGGAACCCAAAACTGAAGGCATCTGCTGGTTTGTTTGCTCTGAGTTAAAGTGAAACAAAGGCTTTGTGTTGCCATGATGCTGCTCTAGTGGTGGCTGAGCGCTGTTGATAAAGTTTCTGTTGAGGTCCTGAGGCTTCTGTTGCATGATTATGTCCATGGGATTGCTCTGGGGAGTGGTTGGTTTATAAACATAGTTGTTCATCCCTTTCGACTGGTTTCCATTCACTGGTACCCCGAGCATTGCTGAGCTTTGTGGGCTGAACTGCTGCTGGCGAAAAGAAGGACTGGGGATTTTCTCTTGCACGAAGGGTCCAGGGGAAGGTCCTGATGGAGACAAGGTGGACCAGCTGGCCGTCTGGTTCTGCTGCTGCTGTTGCTGCTGAATCAAGGCATGCTGCTGCCGGTTGGCTGCGATCTGTTTGAGCTGCTGTGCATGAGACACCTCCTGCCAGTTAGGCAATGGCCGACTGGACGCAGAAGAAACCTGCGATACCTGTGTTTGACTCTGAGGCACCGAAGGGATGGGTGAAGAAGTCGACATGGCAGCGGTGGCCATAGTGAAGGCTGGACCTGTAGAAGAAGGCCTCATCTGTGGGGAGCCCGCAGGAGCCTGATTCATGCCTGGTGCGTATTCAGTCTTTATCACCATCTTATCCATCTGCAGAGATCTCACAGGGCCCCTCTGGCTCTGCTGCCCAAGGTCAATGTTGAATGGCTCATCTTGTTTTATCGTGGCATTTATCATATTCTCTAGCTCGAGATCACTCATCGGTGGCACTGATATGTTAGTCAGTTCGTTAAATAGTTCCTGAAGCTCCAGATCCATCATTTGTTCCCATGAGTCTTCCCCATATCTGTTAGGGAACATGTTCTCATGGGACGTCTGGCCATCTAAGTGTTTGCTGCAGGACATCGTTTCTCCTGGTTCTTTCTTCACCTCTTTCAAAGTCATATTAAACATGCCATTCCCACTAGCATGTGTATTGTTTGCTAGGCTGCTGGCCTTTCTTTGTGATCCTTGCCCCACAGACATAGTTCCTGACATTGACTGGCTTTGGCAATTGTTAACATGTTGTCCACCTTGTCCCACTGAGATATTATCACCCACTCTTATCCTCTTAATGTCAAGGAAAGAGCTCTCTGAAACACCATTGGGCCTCTTGTTGTTGACAGGTGACAGATTTACCACCAACTTTCTCTTCAAGGAGCCTTGGAGCTGAACGAAGCAGAGAGAAAAAAAATAATCGTTAGAGGACACCAAAGAAACAATCTGTAGTCTATTTGCTACAAGGGTCTTGCAAGTCAACAGGCAAGTAAGCATTGCTTAGTACAGAAACCTACTCTGGGCATTCCCAGTCAATGAAACTATGCAGAACTGTAGGAAAATATGTTTTAAGTGAGACATCTCCCTGCCACCACCACCCCTGTCCTTGTAGCCACTAGCATTTTTCGAGCACTGCTACCTCCTATTGATCACGGATCCCCTTTCCCCTCTGGGTGTGAGTGGTGGGAGGTGGCCAGAGTTGTAGCTGGCAAAGCCTAGGGCATATCTGCCCCAGATTTGCTCCCATCTAATTGTGCCAGACAGATCTAAAGTATTTTTAGATAGCAGAGACTAATGCAGTCATGGAATCTGCCCTTGTGCCTATCCAGTGCTGCAGGATTTCACACTCATGATTTTGGTGTATGATCCAAAAGACCGTTTTTGACTGCTGTAGGGTCCAAAGGTCCTAGGAGATATTTTAATGGCACACATGAGATCCAGGCATCCCGATCTCACATAGGTTTATATTGGCCAGAGATGTGTATAATTAAAGATGTTAGAAGTTAACTTGTTCAAAACTGAAAATAAAGCCACTGGAGCCATGTCAGGTGATGTCAGCCAAGGGTCTGGTCCATAATGTACTGCCGGCTTATTTTCCGGAGATTTGTATTAATACATTAAGACCTAATTGTTTATGTCCTGAAATATCTGCTATAAAACACAAGTCCACGCAACACTGCTCTGAGAACTGTAACTCTATTTCCTTTCCTTGAATATTTACAGCGATACTTTCATCTGCTCACAGGCCCTGTGGGCCTACCGAAGGAAAAGAGGTTCATGGCCCTGTCCACCTGATGTACACTCATCTGCCGCGGTTGTATACACAAATTCCCACCCCGCGCACACAGAACAAAGGTGTAGTCCCCTGAACTGAAAAGTTTGGACTTGGTGCAGATACCCTCAAGTAGAGTTGCTTTGAATTTCAAAAACACGGTTCATAAAAGAATAGATCACTTTTAAACAAGCACAGCTGTCATATCTTTAGCTCTGTACATGAAAGGCACACACCAAGCACTAGACACAGTACACAGGCACGCACGCAGCCCTCGCTCAGTCGGCACACACACTGTCGCTGTTTCAGCTGTGAGCAATGTCAGGGAACTCCGCAGGGAAACACGGCTCATCTTCTGCCTTTCTGCACCTGGGCAGAAGTGCACCGGCCTTGGAGGCAACGGGACAATGTCATCTGACAAATACCTGTGTGTGCCAGTGAGAAAACGGTGCCCGTACAAACTGTGATACCTTGGGAGCCTGTGATGGGCAGAGGGAACACCGAGAACTCTAATTTTCCAGTTAAGTGAGGAAGGATGATTTATGAGATCTTCAGATCACATTCTTTGTATCATGCTGTTTCATGTACAGAAGTCCATGCACACCTAATATTTTGTTGTGGCCCCCAATCCCCTCAACTTCAGGCTTATCTATAGGTAAGAGCTCTTCCCAGATAGCTCCAGGAGTGAACACATTTATTCTGGTGTGAATACCAGGAAGTTGCTTGGGAATTGCTCAACTGACAAATACATATTTCCTCAGTACTCACCTATCCTTCCATTGCATCAGCAGGTCACTGAGTTTACCCCTTAAAAATAAAGCTTGTGATTTCTCTCTCTGACACCAAAAATCTCATCTCATATCTCAAGTTAAGTTTCCAGCATCACTTTTGAATCACAGATTCATGTTTTCATTTCATAAGGACAGACATGCTGGTGCCTAGTTGTACAAGTCCTCAGACCTTGTGCCTTCAAGAGTAACTAATTGCCATTAGCTGTCCCCTGGGGGGGAGTTTTGGGTGGTCACTTGCAAAGTGCACAGACTGTCTTTGGTTAGCGTGTTCCTTCTGACACATGAGTCACTGTACTTTCCTTTGCAAAAAAACCAGTAAGGTGCACTTCCTTTTACCATCATCTTTGATGTCAGCATGTTTATTAGAAATCATTCTCGTGCCCCCAAATTAATCTTCCTGGGAAATGGGGAAGTCCCCAGGTCATCAGAATACATGACTTGGCAGCATGTTTTGCTTTCAGATGTGCTGCTGACAGAAAGGCTGAACAGATAATTAATAATATATCCTCTGCATATGTATATGCTTTATGTGGTTAATAAGCCTTTCTGAGTTAATTTTGCTTTTGTTTGACATTTTGAATCAGAGGGAGCTGTTTAAAATGTCTTCACATTTTCAGAGCACCTGCATCAGGCTTTCCGACACAATTAAAAAAGCAGGTGTTGCACTGCGCTGTGCGTAGTAGCTGCTTTTCTTCTGCATTTCAACTAGCTGCTAGCAGATAGGGGTGAGGTGTGAAGCGGTTTGCCTGGTGACACGCACAAGTCAGCAGCAGAGCCGGGGAGAGCACCACGATCTCCAGACACATCCCTTAACCAAGCGCTCCCTCCCTCGACATGGGCTGGAGGACTCCTGGTTTCATGACATCTGCTCTGCTAAAGTGCCCACCAAAAAAGGCACTACGCATTTCTAAAGAAAAAGTAACAAGTGCTGGCTTATCACATCTTCCCCAAATCTTGCAAACACTGCCCACTGACAATACCTTGGTCAATAGATGTCCCCACCTTAAAGCAGTAATGAGAGCAAGCGAGGCTGCAAAGGTGCAGGGGACTCTTGGGGGACTTTACTGAGGCTGCTGAAAAGGTCCTGCTTTCACATCCCCTATGAGTTAGGGATGTGGAGGGCAAGGGCATGGGAAGGATGTGCAGCCCATAGGGATGAAGCCCTCTCTCCCTCCTTGCACTGAGCTGTTACCAATTATGAGTCAGGGCCGTTCGTGGGGGACCAGTCTGTGTTTGTTCAGCGAGACGAGCAGTGTCCATCACAAGCCTTTCTGTCTTGCTATTTCATCTGAACGCTGCTTTCTGCAGGGCACTGCTGACCCAGCATTACGCCTGTTTCGTTTTCAGAAGGGAGCGGACCAGGGTTCGATCACTCAAATCTTTGCAGGTTTCTAGCAATCACATTTTTCAACTACTAATTGAAAGCCAGTACTCAAACCCTTTCTCCCCAAGCAAAGCACAGACTCTTCAGAGGGTAAAAAAAGAGCTTGCCAGATTTCAAGCTCCATCTCTTCCAATTTGCAAGCCAGGATTGATTTGGGTCAGTAAACATAAAGCAAAAGTTCCTATAACACACTGGCACATTCCTCAGATCAAACGGGCTCACGATTACACATCTCAAACTGCTTGAACTGCGTAATACTGAAAGGCTCTGTGACGGGAAACGAGTGACATGACAGTAAGCGGGAGAGGAGGAAGCCCTCCATGCGCAGCTCCATCCCACAGGTAGGTGGGCAGCACTGTATGAACCATCAAACAGTACGTGCATTTCCTGGCAGCCTGTGTTATTGTAAGACCTTTTGCTGAGCAGGCTCTGGTGAGTCAGCACACGTTCACGCACTTACAGCGAGGGAGTGCTGGATGCATTGATTTTCTGAAGTTAAAACTGCACGGGCTAAGCCTCTGGAGATCACGTTTGCAAGATAGCACAGTGCTGGTACTGGCCAAACTGCTCAGGAATGTTAACAGCGGAGGGCAAAACTCTAGAGATGACTTGGTCTAAATGATCCAGTGTAACACCATGTCCTGCACAGAGGGACAATTAATTTCTATTTAAAACTTATTCTGAGTCTTAAAATGGATTTAAGAGAGGCAGCTTCTTTGCTAATGCTCCCTGACACCAGGCCAAATCAGCAGGAGTTCCACCGAGCTAATAATTAGGGCTCATCAAAATCTGGTATCATATCATTTCTCTTTTGGCAAAAAAAAAAAAAAAAAAGCTTTTTCTTCACCTTTCTTTTGGTTGAAATTTTTTACTAAGTGTAAAACTAGAGGATTTTGCTGAAAATTGATGATTCTTTTTCTGGCTCAAAAGTTTTTTTCAGAAAATGGAAACAAAAACTTCTTTGGTGCAAAAGCACAATTTGTCAATGAGAAATTTTAGAGATTGTTTTCTCCAAAATATCCATATTTAACAATATTTTTATCACATCTTTGATCCATTTCTGACATTACCCACGTGCATTCACCTTGTATTCCTTTCCACAGGGACTGTCCAATATGGCATGAAAAGAATTTGTCTGTGGCAGCAGGAAATGATAAGGACTATCTGGTTTCACTTTCATTGAAGGTCTTATTTTTTGTGTGCTTCATGCACCTTCTTCAGTTGGACTTCCTTTAGAATTTGCTTTTTACTTCATTTAACTATGTGTAGGAGCACAGCGCTTGAAGAAGTCCTAGGTTAACCATCCAGCAGCCTTGATTTTCACAGCTCTCAGGACAAGTAAAACACAGCCTGTCCCTCTGACTTGCCCAAGTATCTCCATAGTGCCTGCAGATCTTCAAAAAAATTCATTTCCCAGTGCAACCCATCCTTGGCCTTGTACAGAGATGTTAGTAACACATCTGACTGTCAACTCAAAATGGTTACAGATAGACACTTAAGATTGGACCAAAACACCAAAACGCTCCAAGCGAAGTACAGAGAAAATATCAGAGTGTGATAGTTCTAAGTCTCCACTAATCCTTATTAGCTGAAGACATAAAAGGAAGACCTCCTACCACCTTTGTTCTCCCATCTCTCACATTTTCCTACTAAGGTTTGCAGCTTTTTTAGCTTGTGTGGTGGAACAACGGGGAGGAAACTCATAACGTGCTGCTAACTTAAACCCCAAGTGATTATCACACCTTGTTTGTGAAGCAGGCAGCGCGACAGCGTTAGCGATTCATGTGGAGTAATACTACTGATTTTAAAAAAGCAGCTTTGGATTTTATGCTTTTAATATAGAAGCAGCAGACAGATCCACTTTAAAAGGTCCTTTTTGGACTTCCTAGACTTTCTCACAATATGTGCTGACTGTATCTATGGATGCATTGTAAAAAAAATCCTTCATGTATCTGGGGAGGGGAAGGGGTAAAGGAATTATATGAAAAATACAGAAAATATTCAAACAATGAAAATGGCCAAAAAAAAAAAAAGAATTCATTCCAAAGGAGGAAAAAATGCTGAATGCTACTTCTTATTTATGCTGTGAAAGCACCTTTGCATCCCAGGGCTGGACCCAGCGAGCCACCCCTGGGACTTAGGGCCTGATGCTGAATGACAGCAGCTCTCATTTTTGAAATAGTGGTTTGCAAGTGTTTGCTGCCAGCCTTCTGCAGTGCCACCTCCTGCGGTGTCCGGAGCTGAGCTGAGCTGGGGAGCACCTCTCCAGGCAGGGATTGGGGTTCACCAGTGCAGAGCCTCCCTCCTGCAGGCATCTCCCCAGCGTGCAGGAGGACCAGGCACCCCTCTCCTTGTTTTCTTACCCCTTTGGCCAGACACAATGGTCCTGGTGACTCACACCATGGCCAGCTGCAGAGCCACCGAGGTGCCCCGGGGCTGACCAAGGACGAGGAGAGGCCACTGCCTTGAGCTGCCACCTCTGGGGACATCACAGGTCCTAACGCCATGATCACACATGCACCCTCCTCATGGCCCCTTCCTGACTATAGGCACATTTTTCAGGAACAGGCAAAAGGGCTCCCATTACCACTTTTTCTACATATCTCCTGAAATCTGGTGGCTCTGGCTGTTCCCATTCTTCCCCACAGCCAGGGCATCAGGTTCACCCTGACGTCTCTCCTGAAGATCTCAATAGCATGGTCCTCTTCTGAGCACCTCTCCCAGCCCCTCTGCTCTGCACTTTCTCTGCACAGCAAGAGGATATTTATTTTTAATATTTGGTCTTCATTTGCGACTTCTACCTGACATGGCTGAGAATGCAAGCGTGACAGTTGCCTTCAGAGAGATTTTAGCACTCCAAGTTCAGAAAGTCCAATCTGCTGGATGATGCTGATCTGGGAAACAACATCAACTTTTCATGTAGGACTGAGTGACAGAGAGGAGGCCCTGGGCACATCGCACAATGGGGAGCAGCGCTGAGAGCTGGTGTGTCCTCACAGCACTGCACCGTGGCTGGGTCAAGGCAGTCCTACCATGGTTGCAAAGAGCTGTGCAAGAGTAGCAGATGCTGTTTCCTACTCCAGCCTGGTTTGCACAGGCTCAGCTCCAGGTGCCTCCTGCCACCCGCTCTGTGTCGGCAGGAAGGGGACAAACTGCTCTCTCTGAGCAGCGAGGAGGAGGAGGTGCAGGTGCCTTCAGCCCCACATTGTCAGTGAGCGCGGCAGCTCAAGCCAGCACACCTCCACTCTGCCTCACTCCTCTCCCATTTAGCTACTCAGCTCCTGAGACCATCCGATCACAAGGTTCAAGGTTTGCTGCCATGAGATTTTTGCTCTACACATCCCAAACCTTCCCACGACCCATCCCTGTCTTTCTGATCATAAGCTCTTCGGGAAGAGACTCGGTGTCTATACAGGGCCTCTTGCACTGGCATCCTAGCTCTGGTTGATCCTTAGGCATAAGCACCACTGTCAATAATAATGCTGACTGAGAGGTAACACAGGTTTTTCTCCCTGTTTACTGTAATAAGTGCCACTAAAACTGAATTTATAGTAACAGATAAGGATGTTCCTTGGCTGACAAGTATCCACTTAATTCTCATTAGCTGGGAACAAGGCTGGAATAGTAATCAGGATGTTAGAAATCCCACAATTTACCTTCACTTATGGAAAAATTACATATCTTGCCAACTGAACATACCAACCTAAAAATGCATCCATATTATTCACAGCGTACTGCCTAGAAATATAACGTCAGGGCTTTGGTCCAAGTTGCTGAAGCACAATGATTATATTTTTTATGCAGATTTTACATCTCATGGATTATAAAATATCATGTTTAGCCACAGTCTTTTAGAAGAATAGGAACACAGACAAACAATAGCACTTTAACTAGGTCAAGATTGCTAATCAGAATGTAGCAGTCATTACTGTGTGCAAAACAAATAGGCATGAAAGATCTGTATTTCTTATCCTGCAAGCTGTGTATTTGTCTTGTATTTTTCTTTCTTTTTTTTTAAAGATCCTTTTCAACCATGAATAAATTAACAATCACTTTATGTGAAATCTACAGAAATTTATGTCAATGTTTATTACCATGAAATGTGGAACAAAGCATAATGCAACCTGAGCTTTGGGAAATGCGACTGCTTAACTGATCCTATCCTGATGAGAAGGAAATATCAAATGCATTATAAATGTTGACAAGATGATCAAGGCATGTAAAAGAGGTCATCCAACACCACCCTCCACATTGTTTACCGGTTTCATAAGTCAGCTTAAAGTATTAAAAACACATACTGTCTTGCACAGGAAGCTCCTAATCCTTAAAAATGTGGCTGCTGTTATTTGATTTGCCTTTTAGAGATCAATAGCATAGCAGATTTCACCTATGGAAAGACTGCTGAGAGCAGTCTGGTCCTGGTTTTCTGCCCAGTATCTCTTCCAAACTGGCTGTGTGAAGGCTTTGTAGCTTCATTAGAGCACATATCCATGCCCACACATGGCCTTTTATTACCTGTCTAAGCACCTATCTCCTCTGCAACACTCTGTATCAAAAGTTCAATCAATGGAGGAAGACAGCAGCCAGCCATCCAGCCTTGGAAATTAAGGAAATATTTAGACTGTTTCTCTCTTCCTGCAAATAAATGCATCACACAGGACACTCACGCCAACTGTTTGGCCTTGAGGTCTTCTGCAGGATAAGTTACAGTTCACAGGAGATACAGTCATCACTTGTCAACTGGAAAAAAAAGATCCCTTCAGCATATTACCCAGTCATGCTTCCAGCATCAGACTCTATCAGCCAGGACCAGGAAGGCCTGCTTCGATGAGAACTGCCTTCCATCACTGCATCAACTAAGACTCTTAATGAGCAACTGGCAAAATGGCTTCTTGTTAGGAGGAAGGAGTCCTGATCCTCTGCCAAAAACTTCAGTGGAGAAGTGATATTTAGGATCAAATCCAGGCCTGTGGTAAGAGAACGTCTCTAAGAAGGTTGCTGCACTTGCTTGATGGCTGGATTTGACCTATATTAGCACCTTCCCCCTGCCTCTCCCCATCATGGATGTTCACCCCATTAAGAAGGATATAAAGTAAAAGCAGTACTTAATAGCCATTTTCAAAACCTTCAGCTTAAACATGCAATGTCAGGACAGGCCAAGTGCACCCCACCAAGAGTTTGACCTATATGAGCAGAACAGGCAAAAATTTGGAGGGTTTTGGAGACAAGTAACAACAATGATTTAAGAGCTTTGAAGATACTCCTATGAAGAGAACGGACAATGGAAGGGACAAATAAAAAAGAAAATGATGAAAGTTTATATAATAAGACTCTAACAGATTAACTGCAGATCAAGAGGGTATTTAGCAAACTTGAACAGCAGTAAATTCAATCCCAATGAAATGATAAACTTTTTCTTCCAAAGTGGATGGAGTCTGAGGAACTACATGACAGATCCAGAGTTCAGCAAGATCTAAAGATCAGCACTTGTTTGGAAATGGGAAGATGCTGACTTATGAAAGGTGATGATAAAATATTTAGAAGGGAATGTGAAATATTAAACGTCAAGGTTCAAACCAGTCTATGGTTCATGGGGACTGGCTATGGTTGTCAGTGGGCAGGGGAGAAAGAGGTAAGGGGGAGGAGTGGTGGTTTTTGCAGGCCTATCAAGGTGATCGTGTATCTTCCCCTGATATATTTGTCATTGCTATCAATGAGATGCTGCAAGGGTTTAGAAAGGACACATGTCTGGTGATGTTTCACAACTCCTGTATTTCCAACACTTGAGAAGTCTGGAAGAAAACTGTAAAAATGGGAGTCATTTGACCAGTATCTAAATGTTTACTACTAATTGTACTCCTGAGTTTCAGTTTTAGCCTGAAAACACAGACAGAATGACAGAACAAGAATGAATAGTAAAAATTGGTCTGAGACAATGGAAGATCATTAGCAGGTTACAGGAACCCCGAAGGCCTTATTGCCTTGGACTAGCACGTGTTGCTGTTCAGGTGATTTTTCATTATTTGGTCTTTCTTTGAGTACCATCTTGATAATATTTTATGAGAAGGTTGAAAGAATCCAAATGCAAGGAAATGGCCAGAGAGGGTGAATGGAAAGTTTTGGAAACAAGCAACCACCCAGGAAGGAATGCTCCAGGAGCTGGAAAAGGTCAGTGTGGATAGAGGGGACCAGGAGCAGTCTGGGGTAAGAAAAAGGCTCCTACAAGCTAAAAAAAAAACCCAACCATTCAGGTACTGAAAAGTTTACAAGATCATGCTAAAAAGGAATGTGAGAAATGACAAGCGGAGTGGAGAGAATGAGTGAAAGATGTTTGCACAAGCAGACAAGTCAAATGCATGGAGACGTCTCTGAAGAAAGTGAAAATAAGTTTTCTGGCTTTCTTTTTCTCTCGATTAGCAAAGAGAATATTTGATAATACAGAGCATTTAGCAAAAGCTTGGCTTTTGTAAAAAGATTTGCTTTGGCAAAAGGAGATGACATTGCAATAGGGTTCATGTGTCTCAAGAGCTGTTGATTCTGCACCATCACATGGTTTAAAATCTAACATTGAACAGTGTTACACTGGTCACTGAATAGGTAGGAAGAGTGTGTGAAGACCAAATCTGGTGCAGTGAAGGGATAAAAAAGGGAAAGAAAACGTGAGAGCCATGCCTTGGCCTGTCTGTGGGAGACAGGCTCAACGGCAGTGCCCTCAGCAACCCTCAGATGGACTGAGGAGAAGCTCAAGGAGACAGCGCCAAGGCGGGACTTGCAAACCTCCCCAGCGATGAGGTGACGCAGCTTGCACACTGCAGCCTTTCAGCTCCTTGTCCTGCCCCTCTGAGGCAAAGCCCTGCTGCTGAGCACACACCGTGGTTTGTGGCTTGGAGCAGCAATGCCAGTGACTAAGACCGTCAGCACAATCCCCTGCTGCGGACGCTCACGTCTCAGCAGCCATCCAGTCTCCTAGGAGCCTTTGTACTGAATGGCTTTATCCCGACTACAGCTTTCTTCAAGGGGATCGTTGGTCCTAGACTCATCACTGAGTCCCATGAGACACAGTGGGATGCTAAGCAGCTGATGAAGATGCTCCTGGTACTTCTGGACAGGAGCCCATCCCCGCCAGCTATGCATTACATCTCCTGTGGTGGTAAACCACGAAGGGTCACCACAAAACTTTCAGATATTTCTGGCCACTATGATAGTTTTCAGTGAATGGGACAGAAGTGGATTCATTACAATTGATGCTTCCTATATGCCATATTTCCTATGTGCACCAATCACTGGTTGAATGAATTCATGCAAATAGAAACAGCACTGAAAAATGAGCAGTTCTAGGCCTCTCAAAGATAACAGCCATTCTCAAAGCCATATTTTCCTCCACAGCAGCCTTGAGTCTGTTTGTAGAGCCAATTGTGATCGCTGGCTTTGAAAATTCAAAATGAGAAAAATTCCCTGTTTGGCAATGACTGAGTGGAATAGCATCTCCTTCCTGACACAACACACTGTGACAAGGGGACACACTCCTGCAAGACCGGACACAGGTACCACAACCATCACAAGAAACAGCATTCCTTTGGCTACACAATGAAAATGGCTCAGCCAAGTACTCTAAGGATCCCTCAACTACAACCAAGCTTTGTTGCATCAGTGCTGCATCACTTTTGTAGTCTACGTGTCGATGATGCACCAGGTGTGGCCAGAAGCAGAACTGTTCAGCTGCTCTGCTGACTTGGGTAAGGGAGTCTAGGCACCTAGAGTAAGTCCCCACCAAGAGTCATGCAGTGGAAACCCTCTGCAGTTGTATAGCTCCATAGCTGTGTCTCTTAAATTCCATCTCTGCAGACCAGTAACACAGTATAAAGAAAGTTCATTTGCTACTTGTCCATTTACCATGTTATTCACAGAAAGAAAATAAAAGTATTGTGGCAAGGGTCTTAGTGGAGAGTTCCTTAGAAGACCTTTAGGATCATAAAACGACGTAGCTGTGAAGGGACCTCTGGACATCATGTGGTCCAGGCCCTGCTGAAAGCAGAGCTACCTTCAAAGTTACATCAGATTGCTCAGGACATTGTCCAGGCAAGTGCTGAACACATCCAAGGATGAAGACTCCACAGCCTCTCCAGGCCCATTCCAGCTCCCTTTTTTTTCCTTACATCTAGTTAGCAACTTATGTTTCTTGCCTCTCATCCTTTTGTTGTTTACTTCTAAGACAGATCTGGTATGTAACTGGAAAACTTTGAATGTAGAGTGAATGGAGGAAATGTATAAATTTGACTTGTCTCCAAGTCAATGATATATATGATGAAGGAGGAGAAGGAGATGAAAGCCATAAATGACAATGCACTTGAGAAATGTCAGTCTCTGTTTCTATGCAGATTCCTTCAGGGAAAGCATCAGATCAGTAGCTTTTAAATGACATAAACAATCAAAGGGTTAACCAAGCAAACTGATTCTGCATCAGATGAATTCGAGTTGCTAAATGATGCTTTTCCTTAAGTCCAATCTAAAGTCCATTGAGATATCCAAGTCTTTAAATGGACTTTGCTGGACTTTGTTTCTCTCTCCTTGATTATAAGGTTCCATGACAAGGACTTTATCTCTATATATTTTTGTGAAAAATGCTCTTCATGCATTTAGACACTGTCAAACACATTAATAACGATCCCTGTTTTCCAGCTAAATTCCAAAAGACACCGATGCACATTCAGTGCCTCTGAAAAGCAGACATCTATTTAGGTGTCAAAATATGGATCCCAACATATTTTAGAAAATACTAGACTGGATAAAAAATAATTTTCCATTTTGATAACTAATGTAAAACCTTTCACCTTTACAGCACCAGTTAATGGTGACTAGAAATCATTACAGTCGAAGGGCTGCACAGCAAAATGCTATATATGAAACTCTGGAGGTAGCAGACCGGTTCCTAGTGGACAAATGACCACATAATTCTTGGTGCTAATTAGTTCCTTTCGCCCTTCATATGCTCCCCTTTCTTTCATAAGCCTTAGCTAGGAAGCTCTGGGTCAAATGTTCTCAGAGGGCACTCACCAACTTTCCACTCTCAGAAAGACCAACCAAAAACTCAGGGTTACCAAAGCACTTCAGTGAAACTTTGCTTGCATATTACTTAGACTAGGCTTGCTTTGGTAGATACATATTTATCCTCATTTATGGTGTGGGAATACACATTTTATAGCCTATTAAAATATCTGCAAAAATTCAAAGGGATCTCTGTCTAGAAAAGAAATCTTGTTTGCACACAGACTTCTGTCTATGGGGGTCTGTACTTAGGAGAAGCCTTTGGAAATTGCAGGCCATGAAGTCTTGCTTGGGACGTGGACCAAATCTGAGCAGTCTCCAGGACAGTTGTTGCTGTGGCAGCCACAGATGAGTTAAGGCTTTAGGTCATCAGTCAGGCACCTTTCACACGCACTTTAAAAAACAGAGGTGGGAAAGTGTTTTGCCATGTTGCCCAAGTGGAATTCAAATTCCAGGGACCCCATATATGCTGGTATTTGTCTGCATACATGTCCTTGTCTGTGAATCTGTACTGAAGCCCGATGCAACAGTGAGACAAATTTTCTGTTGCTGTGAACAGATGCAGCTACACTGACCTGTATCAGTGTTTTATTAAGAACCAACCCTGGAGCCTGAAATCTGGATTATGAACAAGCATTTACTGGAAGTGCGGATTGCAGCAGGAACTTTTGTTGGATGTCTATTGCAACAGACTCCTCGCTTCTTTTTTAAGTGCCTCCAGTGTTGCAGGCTTTTACTAAGGGAACACAATGGAGCTGGCAGGAAAGCAACAGCTCTTCACCATCTCAGAAGACAAAAAAAACCCCAGCAGTCCTTAAGGATACAGCACTGCTAGGTAGCTGGGACAATGAATTAACAAGGGCTGACTTCTCCCTCCCTCTGTTTTCAAGGATAGTAAGTAACAAAATCTGGCAGGCTGAAAAGCCCCTGCTCGCAGGAGAGAGACAAAGAGGCAGGGCTGAAATTCATCGTGTCAGTTTAAAAAGGCAGAGTTTTGCATTTACACAATATGCCCATTCTTGTTCTCCTTGACTCATGGAAAAATATTGAACATCGGACAAGAATGTAGGAATGTGTCTGGTGTCTGATCTCCACAAAAATCTAAATGCCGTTTGCATTCACGTAAGAAATAAAGAGCAGCTGTCCAGGCTCCCTTGATGTGTTAAGAAAACAACAGTAGTGATAGCAATATCGTTATAATAACAGCAGTAATATAGTTTTTAAAACTGGCTGTGTAACTAGTACAAATAAAGCACGAGCCCAGGCGCTCCTAGCTCTTAATCCCAAACACAGCTCAGCAGAGCTTTCTAGACCATTTGCCTGTCACAAGCATGGCAAAGGCTTCTCTCCACTGACTGCATCTGAAGCCACTGTTTGTTTTCCCGGATAGCAGAGGTTAAAGCTTTTTATTGCTTTTTTGACTTTAGATGCCATAATAGTTGCAGTGCCTATATTACCATCTATGGCAGACAGTCTGCGTGTCTGCCAACTGTCAGGCAGCCTATTCATCTCCAGTTGCCTTTTGCCTACTTTCTGCAGCAGAAGAATTTCCCTCCACTTGATTTCATGTGCTGGAGTCCTGTTCCTGCCGATGTTTCTGCTGCTTGTTTTTAAACACAGCCTGGCTTCAAGCCTGGGGGGCATAGGAGCCCGCAGCCCCAAAGAACCTGTGGCTCCTACGTCGCATGCAGCTTGCCAGCCGGCCAGCTATGGCTCTGGGTCTGGGCAACATCATATAACTGGCAGTATGTGACTGGGGGTTGCTGGATAAACCCAATCGTTGACTGGAGGAAGAGGCAAGCAATGGGGTCACCATGGCCTGCACTGATGGGCTACTCTACGATCACCCAAAACACCCTCCTCCTGCTTGTCCCATGGCAGAGCTGTGGAACTTGGCTACTCATCCTCTGCCTAAACCCCCCTCTTCTTTCCCCAGTTCTTCTCATCCGTCCAAGGCATGTGGTCTGTGTGGTGAGGATATTGGTACACATCATGTTTGGCCACTCCTGACCCAGGTGTTCCTGGAAATCCCCTCAAGTACCTCCCAGCATCTTTAGACACTAGCATATCTCTAAAACATCCAATACTGTGGTATTTTACAATTTTACCAAAGCCTGCTGAGCAAGTAAGACTGTGCAGGAAGATACGATGGGCAGGTCCCCAGGCCATAAAGTCCAGGCCCTACAATCACAGCCCTATGCTATATCATCCTTTGCCTAAACAAATCATGCTCCCGTTTAAGAGAACCCCTGAAATCAAGAGAAGCAATGCTGATATCTGCTGGTTGCCTCTTTTTGCTCCCCAGTACATTAGTGATCTGAAAATGTGCAGACCTGCATATTTCCTGACCCGCGGCATGAGCTAGTGACTCATAGGAGGTGGAGGGAGGATGAACAGCTCTGCCAGACCTTGCGACAGGGGTAAAATAGATCACTCAGTTGCATGAGGCTTGTCAAATTGGTGTGTTTATTCTAATTTTTCCTAGGTGTGACCCAGCTCGTGGCTTCCTTACCCAGGCTGTGAGAAGCCTCTTGAAATTTCTCTTAAAATCCTAACCCAAAAGGATCAGGCTCATAGTTCACAATTACCAAGCCTCAAGTCATGGGTCGCTCTTCCTGCCATTACTGGTTTATGAAATGGCCTACAGAAAAGAAACAGCACCTTAAAAAAACCTCCCTCACACACCCCAGCCAGGAAGCCCACAGCCAGAGGCATTTGCCTACCTTCCAGCTCCCCGAGGAGCCCAGGTCTAGAGCTCCTGAAGTCAACAGAAAGACTGTTGTAGACATCAGTGTGTCTTGGATCAGGCCCCAGCTACCCAACAGAAGAGATGGGCTTTGCAGCCCATCCAGATGGTTAACAGCTTTAACATACAACCGCTGCCTTATTAAATCTACAGTAAATTAAATGAACACTTAAGACACTCAACTGAAAGTGCTATTGACTGTGGTAATTAAATCGAAATACCCAATTAACCACACCAGAATAGGAAATGAATATATCATGGGGCACCACTCTGTAGTGTCTGAGCCAATCAGATGTTGTCTATACCTTAATTTGGGCTGAAATAATTTTTAAAGGGAGTTTATGATTATTTAGAGATGTGTTTATATAGCACGTGCATATATATGTCTATATATGTGTGTGTATATATATATACAGACACATATTATACTATTATATTTAAGTCTTCTGTCTGGGCTCTTAGTCTTATGTTGGCAGAGCCATACTTTTAATTCCAGGTCAGCCACCATCTTCCAAGATAAACTCGCACATTATTAAAACATCTAAATCAGAAGGATTACAAATGTCCTGCAGCGGACTTTTTTTTTCTTTATTAAGAACATTTACATGAAGGTGTCTGCAGTTTCAAAGCCATTTCAGACTGAGGCCAAAGTGAATGCTTGGCAAAAAAAAAAAAAAAAAAAAGAAAGAGCCTTTTTTCTCTCTGTTTAGCCTGTGCTGTCAGGTCTCTGCCTGCTGCTTTAACCACAGCCACCCCAAAGCAAAGGTTTATCTTTAATTAAGACATCCAAGCGTTAGGATTCTTAGGCTCTGAACCTCTCTCCCTTTCCTACCCCTCCTTCTTTCAATCATCAGGAGTGGAAACTTTATCTCACCTACAAAGGTACACTTTGCCCAAATATTCATAGATTGCAGTGATAAACCTTCACTTCCTCACTCCAGGCGAGTCTCCTGGTGGAAGGTGCTCAGCCATCCCCAGTGACAGACCCCCCCCGAAATGCGGTGGTTTTGGGGCTGCCTCAGCTCGGAGAGGACCCAAGCACGGCCACCACACCCTGCTCTCCCAGAGATGTGCACCAGGCCCTGGCTCTGGTTTGGCCTTTGTTTGGAGGGGAATTTACTCTCCACAAATCACGAAACTGCAGCCATGTAATAGCAGCACTCAGAATGACAAAAGGCCATATCGGGTTATAGTCACTCAACCCTACTAAGTTATTTGGGTAGTGGCAAGAGGAGTTATTTTTAATGACTTCACGTCCCAGCCTCATAGACAATAAMCAGATAGTGTCTATGAGCCTGCAAGCCTTAATCTTGAGCTCAGGATCCAGCAGATCCTGAGAAAACGTGACAGGGTGGAAGACGTCTTCCAAATTTGGGGTTTTGAGTAGGGAACACATTTCCTTCCATTTCCTCAGCCATCCCGCTCATCCTGGCATGGCCCCCGGCATTGCCCCTGGCCTGCCCTGGGGTGGCGACCAGGTCCCATTCCTGCCTGGGCTTCCTAATGGCTTCAGTGTCTTGACGCCCAATGGGCAAAGCTGAGGCAGCTGGCTCTCCTTGATGAAGCTGGACCTCGCGTCCCTGTGGGACCACATTCAGAGGGTCCAAACTGCTGTCATCCACCCAGGCTGCGGAGCTGGGGAAGCCAGAGGTGACCCTACCATGGTTCTGCAGTGTTTCGGAGGGGCCATACAGGTACCGTTTCTGTAGGTCTTCTCTTTGCTTTGGTCGCACCTCCATTTTGGTCACTGCCATATGTTTTCTGGACCAAACTGATCTCTTATTGTTCCTCTCCTCATAAGTGGAATTGCAGCCCCTGTGGCCCTCTGCCACTGTTTATGCTGGCAGAGACCAGTGGATACTGGCAGGCAAACTTGGATGGGATTCACACAGTGAGAGGGCAGGGAGGGAAGAAAGGGCACACTGTGGACCTCAGTGCCTTCCCTTGCCTTGCAGAGAGCATGCCCGTGGATAGAGGAGGTCACAGGTGGGGTGAGAGCTCTCCTCGCTGGTCAGGAGACTGGGCTGAGGCAGGTTTTGAAATGCTTAGATCTGAAAGATACCTTAGATCTTGGCAGGTATCTGTAAGACCTGTTCTCTCTTGGTGGAAGGTGCTCAGCTGGCCCCAGAAGCTTGCTTCTATACATCTGACAACACTTTCTGGATATATTGTGATGCCGACTGTACCTTGTGAAGGAGAGGTCGTACAGCCGTCTACAAAACATGTGCTGGAAGAGATGCCTCAGGCTTCAAAACACATGGACAAGCTCGAGTAGCAGGGCGAAGCCGCACTGCTTCGGCCATCTCTCCTTCACCCTACTGCAGAGAGAGGCAGGAGAAACAAGGCTGCCGTTGCCCAACGTGGCCCACCTTTATGCCTGTGAGGTGCCCAATTAAACCAACTCCGACTGAGTCAACACAAAACTCATATTGGGCCCCGAGGCCGGTCCTTGCTGCATCAGAGCCTAAAAGAAGAACCTGGCCCAGACTGCCTGGCTACTATTCAAAATGGCTCTTAGTTATAAAGAACAAATTGTAAGTTCTCATGTAATGTCCCTGGCAGAATCCAAACTTGTAAAAGAAAAGCCTGTAAACATCATTCCCACTCAGGAACTGTGCAGTGTTATTTTCTGACCCCAATGCACTTTGACATATCGCAGAACTACGCAGGTTGAGTATCACCCTGCCGGTCCTGAATGACAAATTTCAAAAGGTTTCTCTCCTTTCCTTTCCTTCACTGCCTAATACAAAGAAACGTCACATTTTGCTCATGTAGATCTAAAATGATGACATACAGCTTAGAAATGACTTCAAGTACAACAGGAAGATTACGAGCAAAAGCAGTTCATGAGCTCCAATTCTGCATTTACCTGCTGGGAAACCAGCAGCGAGGAGCGGGTCCCTGAGCCCCGTACCCCTCCGCTGAGCCCCGGGGGTCTGCCCGAGGGATTTGTTTACACGCCGGAGGAACAAAGTCATGTCATGGAAATTCTGCAAACGGCTTTGCTGAATTTTACTTTTGCATTTTCCAGCTTTTAGCTGAAAGGAAGCACAGCTTCTCTGAACCTGAATTCTCCTCTGCTGGCAGATTATTTATTAAACAGCGATGGTAGGCTGAAGCTGTTTTCACTTAAGAACAGTTCGTTCAAAGCCTCACGGAGAAGCAGAGTTGCCATAGTTACCTGAGCAAGCCCTCAGCACAGCACAGTTCCTTCCTACAACCCAAGAGTTTAGGTCAGCTTGCAAGTTTGTCAGACAAAGCTTAATGATTTGCTATTTCATGCAAGTGAATTGCATTTATCAAGCGAGAAGGTGGCGTGCAAACAACAGACAGGATTGCCCTCCACCCGTTTTTTTTTTGCTGGTCCAAGAAGCCCGTGGGGTTCACACCAGCTGGAAATTCTGCAGGGTATCTGGACAGCTGGGGAGGAGTTTGGAATAAAAACACATTTAGATCTTGGCACTGGTTTCGGCCGTCCAATCCAGCCCATCATTAACAGCTTCTGTACAGCACTGCTCTTCCTCTAGGGGCTGTAAAAATGAACAAAACCTTTGTTCAACCTAAACTTCCTTTCCTTGTCTGCCGTTCCTGCAGACTTTCCATTCTAGTGGTCCTATTGTTTCACTTGGAAATGTCAGAGAGCTGCACAGCATGCCCATTTTATAAGGAATATGTTCCATTTTAGGAGGCCAAAATCGTACACTGTGTTGTTCCACAATTAATTTACTTGAAACTTGCTTGGGCTCACTATGGCTTGTCTGAAATGGCCTTCTTTCTTTCTTTCTCTCTTTTTTTTTTTTCTTTTTTTAGGCCCCTGCATCTGTATTTAGATTGGTAGCTACTGCAGGCACTAGCTTTGCACCTGAACAAATAGGATCGCTGAGGACAAGATTAGCTCCTTTGTGCCGGCTGATTTGGACACTGGGCATCTCAATGAATGGGCATTTTGCTTTTGAACATCCCTTACTGGAAGCAGCAAAAAAAGAGTAAATACCCTGATTGTATCATCTGTTAAGTGGGTCATTCCTACAAAGGGGACTGGAAAGCCTGCCTTCCTACTCACAGTTTCCGTCGGTTCTCCTTGCTGTAGCGTTGGAGAGAGCAAAAGGGAGAAGAATGTGCATAGAGACTTAATTCTCCTGAGAACCTGGTGAAGTTGGGCAATCCACAAACTGGCAGTCCTGCATCACCACAGTGCCTAGGTTTCCGTATTACTCTGTCCTTTTCTCCTCTCGGCTTTTGATCATGGTTTCAGGTGTAAGTACATCCCTGCCAATCAGCACAACTGCAATTTAATTAGGAAGCAGGTGATGCATACACAGTGAAGAGCAGCCACATACACTGGCCACCTCTGTCATTAATAGCTTAAGTTTTGGAGACCACATCGGTGGGTCTTGCTAAGGGGCTGCGATGTGGGATGGATAGTGTTGCTGACTCGGGACCAGAGACTCCAAGGGATTTAGGTCCCTAAATCCTAGTCAAAATCAATGGGGATTAAGTGTCAAAGCTGAGTAGCTGTGTAAACTCCTCTGGAGATCTGAGGCTGAGTTATAAGGTGCCCACTCAAGCAGTCCTGCTCGCCTCCACTTCCCTTTCTGACCAATATGGTTGACATGCGTTTCAGAAGACATGTGTTCATGGTACAAAGCAAGGAGGAACAGGGGACAGAGAGTAAAAGAGTAAATGATGAAGCAGGGAGATAAGGATGAGAAGGCAACACGACAGAGATAGAAAAGCAGAGAGAGAGAAGAGAGAAGATGATGGGAAGGCTGTACACGGAAGGAAAGGAACAATCTAAAGGACATGGAAAAAGAAGGGAAAGACCCATCTGAGAGAATGAGGAAGAGGAGAGTGACAGTGTTATGATTGAGTTTGAGGAATATTAGAGAACAGAAAACATTAAAGGATGAGATCTGCAACAAAATCCCGGAGAACTAAAGAAGAAAGGAAGAGTGAATGAAGTGAAGGAGTAAAGGATGGCAGGCCCGGAGAGGTTGTTTCTCTGTACTGTGGAGACAGGTCTTCACTGCCCTCAGGTTTTAAGGGGCAGCTCATATGTGAAGTAGTTTGTCATTAGAGAACCTTTGCAGGACGCACCCATGTTATGATCTACTTTTAAGTATGATGGTTATATTAAAATAGCATGTTCTCAGCTGGATGATTGGCACAGGGGACATTTGATTTCCAGAGACAATAAGCACCAAGCCATTTGAGTTTTGGTTGCTTAGGATCTTTGCCCCCGTAGCACTTCCCTCCTCGCCCTGCCAACAATGAGCCAACTCCAGTCAGATTTGACGGACTGGCAGGAGTCTCAGAGAAGCAGAGCTCTTACACATTGCATGAAAACTAGCAGCGGGGAAGAGGAGAACATCCAACCTGGGGCACAGACAAGGGAGGTGCTGGCTGAACCCAGCCATATTTGTTCAGCAGAGGCTGGCACAGTTACAAATTGACCCAGCTGGCATCTGATGTCTTTTGCGTGGTGAGGGTGTTATAGGACACAGGAGAAGGAGCTGGGTGCATTGTGCTTGGTAAGAAAAGGGAATGCAAAGGGACAATTACTGAAATCTGTAAGAAACCCAGCTTCTTTTTCTGTTTCTTTACCATCTCAATTGCAGAGGTAAATTACCCTGGATGATTTGGGCCATAAAAGCTTATGAGTCATCTTCACTATTTAGCTGTGAAAGATGAGACAGTTCAGTTCAAATCACTCATCTGAAGACATGTTAAATAATTAACAGTATATGGTCTGCAATGCTATTTACCGTCCCACGGGGCTGCTAGTCCTCTGACCTTGTAACAGCCTTATTTCATAAACAACGATCTGCTGGATTGCACACTGACAAAACTCCTTAAAATAAGGAACTGTAATTCAATATCAGCCTAATCGATATGTGTGGTGGAGCAGGTAGTTTGTGCCAGTTCTTTTGGGCCTCAAGTAAATAGAGTTAAACAATAGGCAAAACTGCAGAGGAAAGAAAGGGAATGCAGTATATGCCAGTGCCAAAGCTTGAATACATTCATACGATGTAGTAAACTAAGGTCACTGCCTTTGTTAAGAAAATCTTGGCAAATTGCATCTGCTGTAGAGGTCAGGCAATTATATTCACAAGGAAACACAAACTTGCAAGTTACTTGATGTTTCCAGCCTCTGTAGCGCAGTCCTATGTCAGTTTAAATATACAACATCCCCGATGAGTAACAGATACTGCTGAACATGCTGCTTTCTTACAAGCTCAGTTCTAACAGTGGTAGAAACACAGCAAAGTTGTGTTTTCACTGAGAAGAGCCACCTTTTTGAAATGGAAAAATGTTGAGAATGACTCAAAGTAAAATTGAGTGCTTTATTTTGCCTCTTTCCAAGTTTTCTATTTTATGCTAGTTTTTATTTAACTTTGTTTCAGGTTTACTGTTCGTTTTTTGTGTTCATAATTTCATTTCAGGTTTCCCAGTGCTCTCAGCACAGGTCATCCTCTCTGCGCTCTGAGTGGCCAAGTGTCCTTTCTCACAATATTTGTCAAATAGTGAAAAGATAAACTAGCAGATAATCACTAAATGTTATGGGTTGACATTAGCAGCAAACTAAAATGCCAGGTCATTCAGAATTTTGCAAAACTAAACTCTTTTCCAGGGGCAAAAACCCTATATTTTTTCTACTTTTATCTTGATTTAGCTGAACTGCTAACTACAGTGTGCAGCTTTTGGCTGAACATGATCTTGGCATCAGAAAACTAGAAGGTGGCAAATATGGCACCAATTTTTAAAAAGGTTCTAGGGAAAATGCTTATACCAGGCAAAATATATATATATATATATATATATATAAAAAAATTCTAAAGAATAGCTTTAGGTGACACCTGGATAAATAGGATATACTGGAGAAGTCCAGCTCAGCTTTTGCAAAGGAAAATTGTACTTCACAACTCTGGTAAGGTTTTCTGAAGGAGATAACAAGCATGTGAACAAAAGAAATTCAGTTGACATAGCTTAACTGCAAAGCTTGTGCCCAAAGGCGCCCAGCAAGATGAGATGCTTAAAGAAACTAAGCTGTTGTAGGGTAAGAGGGAAGCTCTTCACATTGATACAGTATTGGTTAAAAGGCAGAACAGAAGGGTAAGAGCAAATTATCAGTTCTCACAGTGAAGGGAGATTACCAGCAACTAGGTGATAGAAGGGCAGATGAAATTCAATATAGGCAAATATAAAATCCAGCACACAGGAAACAGTCCTTACTCTACGTACAGTGATGGGCCCTAAACTCAGTCTTACTCCTTGGGAATGAGATCCCAAGGTCAGAATAGACAGCGCTGTAAACACCATCGCAGTGGTCAGAAGTGCAAGTGCTCAGACAGCAAGCCGAATGCCAGCAAAGGAATAGAGAGCAAAGCAAAGACACATCATGCTGGCACTGCTTAAATCCCCCCCCTGTCTCAAAAAGAACATAGTAGAAAGAAAAATATACACAGGAGGGCAAAAAGGACAGTCAAAGGGAAAAAACAGCTTCCATAGCGGAACCAGTTAAATAGACTAAGATTTTTTAGCCCAGGAAAGGAAAAATTGAGGGAGGAGTATGATGCAAATGTATAAAACATGCTGCATGGACTAGGTGAACAGAGACCGATGAATCTTCCAATGCAAGAGTTGGAGGCCGTCATGTAAAATGAGCACATGGCAAGGTAAAAACAAACAAGGACGTCCTTACATGAGGCACAGCTATGGAGCTATTTTTAGCAAGATGTAAGTTTAAATGGATTTAGAGAGCAACTGGATAAATTCATTGAAGAGAAATCCATTCAAGCTATTAAATGCAAATACACCATTTATTCATGCTTAGCCAAAGACGGTTGGAGGCTGGGAGAGCATTCTGGGGAAGGTCAATGTATGCTCATCTGGTTATTATGCTTTTCTACTAATGACCACTAAGAGTGACCACATACAGAACCAGACAAACCTTTGGTCTTAGCCGGTCCAAACTTCTTATTTTCTTGTGATTGCTCTGAGATTTAAATCACAACATTTTTATGTGTTTATGAAATGAAAAATCGCTTTTTTTGCTATCTCTGTTCATTTCAAACTGCTCTAAGTTTGGGGGTGAACATTTAGAAGGAATTGGGAAGGAATGCAAGAAATTTTTAGGATCTCATGTCTTCTGGCCTGCAAATGTCATCTGTTATATATATATTCGCGTAACAGACAGGAAAATGGAGCTTTCATGTGGTAGAGATCATTGGGTGCTGGTGTAAAATAACAAACACTAATGAATGCTAACGAAGGGATCTGTTTCTGCAGACACGGTTGATTCTGTTCCATACTGTATAAAGAAAGCTTCCAAACTCCTCTCTCATCACTAAGCCCAAATTAACCCATCACAGCGTTGAAACAAACTGCTAGAAAATGTAAGCATTGGTCTGTCTGAAGCATCTCCCTACACACTCCGAGGCTGAGTCCACGGTGCTGCAGTCTTCACCTTTAGAGATCACCTCAGCCATGACTTGCAGAATAAGCAGGAATGTTATTTCCCTTGGGTGAAATCCATTGAAACTGATGGATATGTTGTTATTGGAAATCCCGATGGGGTTGAGATTTTACTTCCAGTGCTTAAGTTTTGAGAACACCAAATGATTTAGTTGTGGTTGTGTAATCCTGAACTGGAAGCAGGGAATGGGTAATCTAAGAACGGGTTTGTCATCTCCAGCCACTAAATACTGACAGGTTAAAACTTTCGTTTAAACACAAAGCATGGAGGAAAACATATTATTGTTCTGCACTAAAAATGAGCAAGTAGATTGACCCGGGAGGGGACGGGTGGTCCAGCCCGACCCAGTCCTCAGACCTGACATCGTTTTTCTACTCCCGGTCCCTCCGCTTGCCTTGTGTTTTCATCCTTCGTGCTCCCTGTTTCTCCTGATAAAGCTAACAATGCCGCAGTTGTTTTGCTCCCTGCCGCTGCTGAGGACTCTATTTTTAATCGCAATTAATGTGGGGGCCAAAACAAAGCAAAACTTATCTCTCGCCTACATTGTTTGTGAGGGGGCTGTTTAGTCTGAGGTCACGGTGCATGCCTCTCGCCAGGCAGCTTCGCAGCCTCCTCCGAAGTCGGGCAATGCTCAGGGCCTGTGAGACTCCTGCCAACCAAAACTGCCTTGCAGGTTTGCTTCATTCACTGTGGTTTTTTATCATTTGAGGCCTTCCAAATGTTCCCTTCAGCACTCAATGCCTGCAGCCTCGTGCTCTCCACGCAAGTGTGTGGCACGGCATGGATGGATGCTGGGGAGATAGCACTGTTTCTTGGGCTGTCTGTCACTGCCGTGACCATCTTGGACCTTTTGGGCAAGAGTCCATTTGCGAGTAAAGATGCCTTGGCAGCTCCTCTCCTGACCATGGGTTATTTTGGCCAGAATCAGGCCATCTTGACCACTGTGGACATAAGGTACCTGACCAAGAGGGATGCAGATGGGTTATCTAAAGCAACAACTAACTCATGATGGTGCCTGAAAACAGCTGACGCTCCTGAGACCCCATTTCCTTGGGTACCAAAGGCTTATGAATATGCCCCAAAGCATCCTAGCGTATGCAGAGAAGCATATATCTCAGCACTGTTACAGCTTAGGAGGGACTTCAACTTTCTGTAATTCAGTACAGAGCTCCTTTCAGTTAATGTGTTCAAGCCTTCCTCATCTACCTGAACAGTTTTGAATGTAATACAAGAAATGGTTTACCTATGGCAAACGGCCTTCATAGTCCTTCAGAGTTCACCATGCAGGCAGGCAGCTTTGGTACTGCGCCACCTGAGTGGGCAGCTGCAGTATGCCCTATGGCGACCTCAGGAGAATAATATTGTTTTCTTTGGATCTTTTTTTAGGATTAATTCCTAAACTGCTTATTTATCTAATTTACAGGAACTGGTTACATTCCAATTTTGCACACAAAGAAACAATAAAACCATCTTAATTTCAAAAGACCTTGCTTATCAAATGCATTTTTCATAGACAAGATATTTGTTGAGCATTAGTGTATCAAGGCAGTTTTCTGTGCCTGTGCCAACAGCCACTTTTCCCTGAAGAACTGAACGTATTTGAAATATTTTGAACCCCCACTTTCTGCTTCACTTGCTAAATAATTTCACATTTCTTCCAAAAGCTGATCTTCTTTCATCAGATAGCAATCCATATTATTGCAACCTTCTGGAACAGAGGAATGCTACTGAGAGAATGAATATTTAGGTACAGAAGTAATTTAATTTTTTGCTTATTTTACTGCAGGAAAATGCTAAATTTGCACATTTCTAACTAGCATATGTGTAGATGCACTTTTTGCTTAAGCTGTCCAAACCAGGTTATGTTCTACGAGCATGCTTAACTAGTCCTCAGGGTTATTTTTTCCTACTTGCTGTTAACATACCAACAGCCAACGATTCAACTGAAGGTCAACTTTAGCAAACTTCCATGCATTCAACTTTCCATGCATTCAGGCAACCCTGTGTCCATCACTAGCAGATTCTAAAGGCATGCAAAAATGCACAAGGGAAAATTTATTAAAGGATGCCTATATTATTAACTGCTTGCAGCTGCCCTATTAAGAAACAACATCATCAGCCTCAGAAATACTGAAGCTGGTTACTAAAATGGTTAGGGACTAAGCTGTCTACTTAGTTTGAGTATGTATTTTATTTGAGCAAATGAAGTGAATAAGCATGTGTGCAAATGATCAGACATGCTGATTTGTGTGTGATTACTCAAGTCAAATGTTTAATTTGCATAACTGAATGCAAATTCGGTACAGAACTGCAGGCTAATGTGAAGCATGCCATTTGGCGCCTGACAGTTTTAAAAATCAGACTCAAAACCTCCATGCTTAGTGTAACTAAATCAGAGCAGTGGAATTCAGCACAGCAGATATCTATCATTTGATTCTGCTTATAATTATTTGCCAATAAGGGAGGATGACATGTAAACAAGCAGTAGAACTACAAGTCTGCTTCATTTTCTGTCTCTCCAAGAGAAGAAGCAGCTATTCTGAGCTTCTAGCTTATTCTTTCTCGCCTTATATTTTAAATAAAAATCTCTGACAAAGAAAAACCTACAACTGTACAAGGATATGCAAGGGCTTCCTTAGAATAGCTGTTTGGTTGTTTTTTGGAAGTGGAAGTTTTCCACTGTACATGGTCCTCAAATTATTTTTAGCTTTGTTTGTTTACAGTCTGCAATGACATATTCGATGTGATTTGATGTTTCCTAGTATTCTTGATCCACTCTTTTCCAAGGGAAGCAGTGGAAAGTCTAYGACGTAGTAAACTGAATGCAAGACCTCGTACGAGGAAAATATTTGTAGAGAACAATCTGACATGGATCGGGAGCTGAACTAGATGATCTAATGGGCATTACATTGCTGGAGTCTAATGATTCATAGTAGCAAAATGGCAATTCTAATGATATTTAAGAGCACAGCGAGCAGGGTTTTTTGGTGCATTTGAAATTCTGGCTGACTGTAACATACAAGAAAGCACATAAACTCTGCTCAGGATGTCTTTTTATAATGTCTATAGATTGGTTATAAACCCAAACATTTCATAAGCCAGGCTTGGGAGCCAAAAAATAGCCAGGAGATCAAGATGTGGCTGAAGAAATCCCAAATTGCAGCCTACCTATATATTCCAATTTGCTGCCTTACATTTGAAGATACAGTCCAGCTGAGACTGCTGCTGAATGTGGAACTACTGCCTGTTCAAACTGGGAACTACGAAAGAAAGGCACCCAAAGCTCCTACAACCTAGGAGGCAAAAGATACAGAGTTAAAAAACACAACAGCCCTAACAGCCCCAAATGACATGATTTTGCGTGCCCAATTAATGATTTATGAGTGACCGAGGTTGGCAACACTGAGGAACTGACTCATGAACGCTCTGCTTTCTCCATCAAGGAAAAAAGAAGCAGAGGGAAATGTCAGAGCTGCCCTTTGGTTGTCTTCCCCATGGTGGGCAGAGCCCTCTGCAACCCCACAGTGTGGTGCAGAGGGGACCAGGACTGGAGCAGCCCCATGGAAGGCACCGGTCCCACAGCACACACTTGGCCTTAAAGAACTGCCAATTCACCATCTATGTGGAAACTGAAGGTCTGTGCACGTGCCTTGTCCAGATGATGGCTCTGGCTGTGCAACCACTAGAGGAGCAGACATGAACGAACCTTGGACAAAGGCGTTCTCACTGCTCCTGCTGGACTATCTCAAGTCTCGTGTACAAATTTTCTGAGATAAACCCCAAACCCTGAAGATAGAAATAAGCTCTATTTATTCAAACATACTACAAATATCTTTTACTACCACCCTGCATAATGTAAAAACCTAGAAGAGAGGCAGGTATTGATCATGTGTGATGGACTAGTAGAAGAAAGGTTTTCTAGTGAGCTGTGTGAGCCTAYACATATTCACCACACGTATGCATTTCTGGGAACACACTGTATGTTAGCCTGCAAATCCCACTGCTTCACTCTAGGTGAAACAGAGCTAATATCAAGGACAAGGATTGTTTTTCAAAGGCAATGGAGTAAGCAAGTCTGTTCCTGAAGAACCAAGATATTACCAACTGTCTGAGAGAGATGCAGATATGTCAGGGAACAGCTGAAATTAATGGAATAGCACATCATTATAATTCAACTAAGAATTTGACCTTCTGTCAATACAAGTTCACTGGTAGATTCATAAAGATCAGTATATATGTACATATACATCACACCTGACCTGTAGACTGATTTGTCTGAATTCAGCTTCCAGCCATTAAAGTCCATTCTAGTTCTGTCCGTGTGGCGGCAGGGCTTTCTCACCCATCTGTGGTACGCCATGCAGCAACCTACAGACTAACAAAGTCAGTCCTCACCCTTCTTTTTCACAAATTAAACAGACTCAGCTATAAAATACCAAAATTCAATTCAGAAGCAGTCCCTTCAATTTTGTTAGACCCAGTACAGATATGCCAGTTCTCCTCCAATAGAATATATCCATATGAGTTTAGACTCGTAATTCAGCTCCCGCAGCTTGACGTGTTGGCATGTGTCAGCTCAGTCATGGCAACTCCGTGTGTGTGTGTTTTTGTGTGTGCACATGTGTTCATAGTCCCTAGCAAATGGGCTATAATTCAAATAATCGTGAACTAAATCATACTTCAATGACAGCAGGTTTTGCTAAGTCACATTTCCATGTATCTGTCAGGAGCTGAGAGTGTGCACATGGACAGTTACCACTGGTAATCGGAAGAGCACAATTACTGAAGTTGTGGTGACTTAATCAAGAGTCTGAGCTCTACGTACATACAGGCTGCGGAAGAGGTGTTGGTTGATATAGGTCAGATTTCCCTGCCTTTTCTTGACGACTACTTTATTCCTTTTTCAGTGATACTACACAGGTCTTCAGCAGTTGCCAAATTTCAAGCGCTGATTGTAACCTCACTTACAGAAAAAACCCTAAATTCTTTTGGCCAGGAACTGCTAACTGAAAGAGCTYGATGATTTCAGCATACTTTGTTAGGATTTATAATCTTCAGGGAAAAACACAATCAGCATTTGCAAAACAATGTAAGTATACAAAAAACCAAGTAGAAATAGGAATATTCCCCCAGCCGAGAATTCTTGTGGACTGGATCTGCTGATGTGCCGGCGGCTGCAGGGGCTTGCAGGCGAGGGGCTTGCAGAGCATGGGGATGTCTAAGCTGTTAGGGTGGGAACTGACAGACAGCCTAGGAGGTTTAGTAAGAGCAGTGTGCCCATCCTGGGATTTTCAAGTCTTAGGTTGTAGGGAAACTATTCTGATTTAAATGATAGCTGCCACTGAAAATGGTCCTGCTCCTCTCCTCCCACACTTCCTTGTGCACTGGCATTTTTCTGGCCTCAGATGAGCTGGGTTGGAGATCTGAGCCAGCTGACAGCTCGCTGCTCATTCCTGTAGGGTTAGTTTTCTGCTGATTTAGCTTTCTGAACAGGTTTGCTAGTGGGGGCAGAAAATTGTCAGTGCCAGCAGAAGGGGAGCGGCGGGGGGCACAGGCAGGGAAGGGGAAGAAGCAGAGCCCTCCTTGGCTGCAGCAGCTAAGCATTAAGTCCATTTAGTGGCATCAAAGTATGACACCGTTAGCATTCCTGTCCCAGAAAGGAAGAACAATCAATTCAACTTTAATTCTTAGGGCTTCAAATTTGATTCTTCTAGCAAATAGTTTGTTTGATGATAAGCTACTTCACTTTGCTTACTGCAAGCAGTGCTGGCAGATGATGCTGAAATGGGACAGCGTTTTGAACCTTTCTTTTCCCTGAATCCTCACAAAAGCAAACTGTCCCTGGTCACATTTGTGTAAGCCCTCTGGGAACAGGGTGTTGTAGGGGAGAGACCAGCAGCCAGTCCCACATGTGGATGCATTTGGGTGCCTTGGCCCTGGGCAGGTGGGTCCAGGGCTTTGTTGACCCTCTGAGATGATAGGCTGAGCACAGCCCAGAGCAGCACAGAGAAAGATGAGGAGGGGAAGGAGGACACGGGGAAGGGGAGGGATGGGGTCATGGGACCGCGATGGGAACTCAGGCATCCTGACTGCCAGCAATGCACTCTGGCCGACATGTGCTACGGCTTCAGTGCAGACTGTGCATTCCCTCTAATGCAAAGGAGCTGCACTGTGGACCTGTCATCTCGTGGCAACAGAGCCCCCAGAAGGCTGTTTGTATGGAGTCTGACCTCCTCAGTCCAAACACTGCCTTACATAGGTCCAAACAGCACAGAAAGTGGGCCAAAACTAACCAAAACCAAACAGGCAGTAACCATCATTCACCCCTTCCTCAGGCTAAACCAATGTAAATGCTTTCTAATTGAATTTCCAGGTGTCTAATACAAAATAAATACCAAAAAACAGCTTCAGAAACATAAAGGCCGCAAGTGACGCATGGCATGTGGAGGTCAGGTTTACGCTGCTCTCTTCCCCGTGCTGCCATGCTGTCCTGGTCTCACCCCAACATGCACACGGTCACTTTGGGGGTGCCAAGACTAATCCATTAGCACTGCACAATATATGTGGAGAAGTTTCAACAGGGTGAACTAAGAGAACATAAATCATCCCTGACACAGCAGCTAATTAGGCCAGAGCGAGCCAAACAGCCTCAGCGATGAACCACAAGAACAACCTAGTCTTATTTTGACACTCCAGGCTTCTGAGGTCTCCTCAGCTTCTGAAAGCCTCCTTAGCTCAACAGATTTTACATGGAGCAAATGGCACATCAGCGCCCACATATCCAACAAATATAAAAACGGGGAATTGAAAGGTCCCAAATCTCCAGTCTGCGCTTTTATTCTCCCTCCATTCTCCCTCTCTCGGACTTTAATACTATTTTTTGTTATCATCTGGTAATTTGCTGACCTCTCACTTCTTCCCAACAGCTGCAGCTTACAGACTTTGTCTAACATTATTCCAATGAAAGTTTAATGAGATCTTTGCTTTAAATAACCTAATGAAATAAGGGTACCAATTAATCCCTTTGGGCCAAAGTCAGTTCCTCTTTATTTTTCTTCTCTAAAACAGGCTGTAAAAGTCCCTCCTGCAGAGGGTGGTCCTGTGGAACCTCATCGAGATTAACCCGTGAGGTTCGACTGAAACTGTGTGATGAGGAGTTGGAAATTTTCAGTCAAAAAGGATTTTCCATTGCAGAAATGCTGATTTGTCAAAACCAATGTATTTTGTGGAAAGTATTTCCAAAGAAAAAAGCATTACAGAATTTCAGTGCTACAAGAAACCAAAAAAGTCTTCCGAAGTAAAATGAAGCCAAATGTTAAAATATCGAAATTCACCATGACATGGAAATTCTGAGTTTCAGCTGGTTTAGCAGAAACTTTCAACTATGCGAATAGCTTGACCTCCCCGAGTACTTCTCAACGGGTCCTCAACAGCATCCACTTTATGCAGCCGCGCAGAATTCCTAAAGCCAGGAGGGGACCTTAATGTAAAAATCTGTCTACATCTCTGTGCAAAGCGAGACACAGCATGCCACTCACTAATTTCAACATTCCTTGATCAAATGTTGCAAAATTAGCTATGTTTGCTCTTGAGGCCTCTGACATGGGCTATGCCTCCACTGCAGATCGTGGGTCAAGCACTGGGATACTCGGTGAGGTTAAATGCTCGCTGGACAGCTGGGAATGGCCGGGCTGCAGTAGCACAGACCTCTGGGCAGGCTCTTTTATTCTACTGAGCTAAATCAGTCTGGGATCTCCCTGCCGCTGCTGTTGGATGGCTTTTGCTCTCTGAATTAGCTCATTTAACGTTCATGTATCTGAACACTGTGCTGCAATCTGCAGTGTAGACAGAGCATTATTTCTAATCTAAATTTATCCAGCTTCAGTTTTCAGCCACTGGATCCTGTTATGTCTCTGTCTATCCATTCTAAAAACCTTCTATTATTAGAAATAAGCTACAGAGTTGAACAGATCACATCCATCATTGCTTTATGGTCCTCCCACTGTTTTCCTCACTTCTAAACCACAGTCTCCCTTCTCTGCATTCGGGTCTCCTTTTCTCAGCCTCTGTTTTACAGTGGAGAAGCAAGCGCGAGGCTGCGAGTGTGGCACTGGCTGGGGATGCAGCTCTCACTGGAAGAGGGYGATCAGAGGGCAGAAAGTACTGGCAAGTGCATCTGTTGTGTTGCTGGGTACAGCATCACTGCAGGCACGCTTGCATTATGTCAATGTTTCACATGGTTGGTGGTGCCTGAAAGATTATTCTAGCTTTGGCTTGATTTCTCACCTGACAGGTATTTAGCTTCTGTCATGCCCTGCTTTGTTCTAACAGTTATACGCCAATAAAGCTACCTTCTCTTCTCTCTCAAGCTGTCCTCCAAACCTTTAAGTAAAGCACGCTACATGAAACAGGCTCCGTCATTCACCTGGCTGTCAAATCATGACTGTTTTTGGAGAGAGCTCAGATATGGATCTCCTCGTGCGAGATCAGGTTCATCCACGGGGATAAGGAGAATCCTTTGTCTGCAAAAAGCAGTTTGCAAAGTTCAGTGCAAGTTCCCTGCACAGTCCTGACGTTTGTGCTCTGCCCACACAACCGAACTGAACAATGAACTGTGGGAAACATTCCTCTGCCGCTCTCGCCGAGCTGCCAGAGCGGGATGCAAAGCTAGGATTTATAGAGTTAAGAATTACACAAGGTTATACAGCTATATAAAATGCAATTAAGATGCAAAGAATATTTTATAGCCTGCCTGCATCAGTGTCATAGAATTTCACAGCTGACTGTGTGTTTTTCCATTTCCTAGAGCACTCTTTAAAAGCTGAAGGAAATGTATTAAAAGCCAATGAGATTAAATTATACATAGTTCCTATTACTTTGCTCTTATAAAAGGACCTCACATGGACACCTCAACCTGAAACACAGGAATGATGAGGTTATTTTTGCCATAAGCCAAACATATGTCCTTTAGGTTATGTAAGAAATATTTGTGGTCCCTGCTGGTGTTGTCAGAATGTACATCATATATTAGATTCCCGAATACACAGAAATACCCTGCTATTAAAGCTAAACAAAAGGGATTTAATGGGTTGGACTAATGAATTTCAGGAACTGATTATCCACGGCAGTATGATACTGGCTGACGTGTTAAAAACAGTGAAATAATGTAGGACCTTGCCTAAATAAGATTTATACACAGTGCCAGCTAGCTGGTAAAAAATAGCAATAACCTTTTAAAACATTAATTTAGGCTTTTATTAGAATACAAAGAACCTCCAGTTTTTGAAAGCAGGCATTGTCTCCCCTTTTAATTTCAACAGCACCATGGCTTGAATACAACACAGCAGGGTGTGTGTTTTCTGAAGTTGGGTTATTATCAGAGTGCTCAATGCAGTTTGCCAATAAGCCTTTATTTGGCAAAGCTTAAAACTGCTGACAAATGAGATTCTTCCTACAGCAGTAAAACAAGGCACAGTTAAATATGCCTAATTACAAAAACACACCGAGAACCACCGTGAAGTATGTACATCGCTGAAAAATCAAATGATCTCTGCATCACAATCGAGGGGCTGGCATCCCAACACCATCTAACCACATGGATTAAAAACATAAACCCAAAAGATCTGGGGACAAGCTCCTGCCTGGCTTATGCCTGATGCAATCCCATTGCAGCCAACAGACCCCATCCTGCCCTCACTCGGACTGCAGTGACCCACTGCCGTCAGCCACGCTGCTTCTGCTCCTGCAGTCGTGCTGGCTTTTAGGAGCCGTCTAACCACAGCGAAATGAATGCCCCGTAAGATCAGAAGCAAGTTTAAGCATGCAGAGGGAGAAATCTGAAAATAAATTGCTCATCTTGAACTGTAAGTTCAATGAACTGATTGTCTGCCTGCAAAAGTATGGCAGTGCTTATTCTTCTGGACCTCTGCTACTTTCTCTCCATAGCTGTGAACTGACATAGAGAGAAGAGTGTAATTAAAACCTTGAAACTAAATGAAAAATAAATCTGTTTAAAGTGAGGTAGTTCTTCATATCTTTCTCCAAGGTAAGACTGGGTCACTAACGGACTTGTTTCTTTTCTCTAATAGTGTAGGATAATGTGCACTTTGAATTCAGATGTGAATCTCACTCCAAGACAATTATACATACCACTGATGAACTCTATTCTAACTCCAGGGGAATTACTAGTGTTTTGTGGGAGACTAATTTGCCCACTTGGGCTAAATGTTGTTTCTAATGTACCTTTTTGTTAATGTTCCTTTCATCCAGCAGCATTTCAGTAGCTATTTGTGAGCAACATTCTCTGATGAGAGAATATAAGCAATGAAGAACCACAGTGAACGTGACTGAGAAACAGAAAATGATTAACAATTGCATTTTGATTGAAACAGATTGAAACAGAGTCTGTTTAGTTGACGTAGTGTAAGACTTTTGAGCAGAAAACTCTCTTGACCTCAATTTCAGGACATTTAATAGTATTCCCAGGCAAAACTCAAGACAAACAGGAGTAAATCAGTACAGCTATATGCAGCATTGACGTTTCATGTCTATGCTGTATTTTTTGCATATTTTAAAGATTTCATATTTACTAGAAATATTTATAAAAACACATTAGGAACCACAAAGAGAAGTAGCCCATTACAGCAAAGGCAAGTATCCACTAAAAATGCCAGAGCCTCAAATAAAATATCCTATAATATAACGGAGTGTCTTATTTGTCACTGTGTCCCGTTGCTTCCCTCAGCTACACTGGGTGTCCCTGAATGGGGATTTACAGCAGCCACCACAGTGTGTCTCAGTCACTTAGACTGAGACTATATTTAAGACAGAACTTAAGGGTTTCATGTTTATTCTCACTATTTTCAGGATCAAATTGTCTTAGTTTCCAGCATAAGTTTTCTGAGCATTACACCCCTAAACTCAAGTTTTAGTTTGAAAATTAGAATTGGTACTTTCCCAGTTCTTCTGTGCTAGCTGAGGTCTGATGCATTTGCGCCTAAATAACATTAGCAATCTTGTCAGAAATGCCTGAAATGCCTTAGGAACCCCAACTTCCCTTTTCAAAAGCATTTAAATCATAAGGGAGCACCAATTTAATAGAGAATCAATTTACTTAGGCTCCGGCGTGCACCAAGTCACTTTTGAAAATAAGCCCCAGCCTCTAAGGTCACGTAAGTGCTTTTGAAAACTGTACACACCAGCTCAAATTCACCTTAATTGTATTGATAATAGAGTTCAGGCTGAAACAGGATTCCTGGGAATGATGCGTAACCAAAAAAAGATCCTGGTTTCATTGTGAGATCCCAGGTTATGCTTGCAGAGCTGGCAGGGCGAAGAGAGGAGCTTTTCATTGATCATATGTGATCTGTAGATAATTGAGACACAACAACAGAGCTCTAGATGTGTATCTTTCTGAAAAGGGCAGTTGTTAAAAGGATAGGGGGAAACTTTAGGAGAACAATACACAATATATTAGTCTGGAAATTAACAGCTGCCCTTAGTGGGGAATCACTATTAGACGTATGGAAAGCAGACTGTTCGGGTCACTCAAAGCTAGGCTCATACCTAAAACTAAACTCCTGTTTATGACGCGCTCGTAAACGGCTGCGACGTGAGCACGTGGAGTAGTTTGCTGCGGTCCCCAGCGCCAGAGGGGCAGGGAAACTGCAGGAAATTCAGAAGGCAGCAGCAAAAGAGATGAGGCAGATGGAAGGACCAGTGTATATGAAAGGATTAAGACTGAACTGCGTATAGCCTGCCTGAGCACTGAATTAAAGTGCCCAGCTAATATAAATGCCTTGGGAGCAGAATTATTATTTACAGGGGTGTTTTAAACCAGGGAACATCAGGAATGGATTTAAAAACTTGACACATGTAAGGCATACATCACTTGGCAAGTTAGCATGTGTCAGCAGAGCCACGGGAACTCTTTACCTGCGCACTTTTAGCCCMAAAGCTCATTTGCCCTCAACTGCCCTGAAGGAGGTTAGAGCAAAGCTGCATCTGTTGCAGCTGTGCTAGGAGGGGGCACACAGATACCACCAGAGCTGAGCTCAGCTGGGGTAACTTGTTCGTGAGGCCAGGTGCTAAGGAAAAAAGAAAAACAAAAATGTTCTGGATATCAGCAAAAAAATTCCTGACTCTGAGATCTACTGGCTATTGTTGTTGTGTCTCTGGGAAGAAGTGGAAGGCTTATTGCTTGTGTTGTCTGAAAGTAGACTGACAAAATACAAGACAGTGTACTGCAAGGAATAACTCTGAACCAGCAAGGAGATTAGTTAGATGTCCCAATGGTCTGGATAGCTTTTTTCATCTCTTATTTCTGTAACTTTCAGATGACTTTCTGTAGAGCATTGGGTGAAAGAGTCTAAATAGAACAAAAGCCCCTCAATTTCCCTTTTGTTCCAGGATTCAGTTTACTGAAATTTTTAACCTCTCTGATGTTAGAATAAATGTTTTCCCACTTGCTGTCTGAAATTGGGAGTGACAAAATACTCCAAGAAAAGATGTTCTCATAGCATTTCCAGCTGGGACAAGACACAAAAGGTTGCCAAAAATCTCGTGAGAAAGTTTATTATCAAGAGATTTCCGACCCCATCTTTCAAAGCTCTGCTCAGCGCTACAATATTGCCAAAACTGACTCCGAGCTCTGCTTCTCCTGAAAGCTGTCCATCGCTCCCCGCTGCAATTTTAGGCACAACTACAACATCTGCAAGAATGGAGGCTGCTGGGCAGTGTCAGTGTGGGTACTGGAAGGGGGAGCTCTTCCCCAGCGGGCAGCGGGGAGCTTGGTGCGGGGAGCAGGCAGGTCGGGAGACCCCTCAGCCCTGCTCCGCCTTCCCAGCATGGAAGCCCATGGTTTAGCCCATGCAACTGCACAAGACTTAGACCAAAGCAAAACACCCCATAACACGTATAGGTGTAGACCGAGGGTCCCTGCCACCCACAGAGCCCTTCTGTCCCACCACATCGCTTGCTAATCCTTGCTAATAGCCTGATCACTTGCATTTCTACTCATGCAAGCACCTCAATAATGTTACCCCTCTCTGTCTTACTTCATGGACTTTAATGAGTGCAGAGCTTCCCCACCAGATACAGTCTTAAAGACCGCCTTCATGGCAAGTACCTTGAGTTCTTCAAACAAAAGATATCCTGCAAAATATCACAGAAGAGACTGCAATTAGTACTGCAGTGCCTCAGGAGCCTGGGGGTGTCTCACCTCCATGATATTCCTTACAAATATATATATATWTWTTATATATAGACAAGATAAATATATATATACACACAGCATATATATATACACAACACACATATATATATATGTTGTTCCAAAAGGAAACTATTATCTCCCAAATGTTCTCATGTTCAGTAGAATAACAAAGCTCTTTTTTTTTTTTCAACAAGAAATGGAAAGGCTTTTGGTCTTCACAGGTTTCTTCTCACACCCCTTTTATAGAGATAACATGGGGAAAAAAAGAACAAAGAGGAAAAAAGAAAGGGAAAAAATAGAGGATGAAGAAATTTCATTTATCAGCTTCAGATTTTTCACTTTTTATCTTTTCATCCAAATCAGAAAATGTAAACATCAAACTTTCTGATAAGATTTTAATTTCTGCAAAAGACCTTTTTCCTAAAAGATTAGCATATACATTAAAAAAAATCAGCTACGTACATCACACAGCCAAAGCCTTGGCCTTGGGGCTGCACAGGTTTTAGTTTACAAGCATGAGAAGTTTAAATACAAAACTGTAAATGTTCTTTGATACTGGACTGATTGGAAAAATCCCAAAAGCCTTGAAGTAGAGAGGAAAGATGTATATTTAGAATTAGCAAGGAAAACAGCAATTAAATAAAGTAAACAATAATTAAAATATTGCAATATGAAGTCTAGGATGTTGAAAACTTGCATCGACTAAAGATCATATGAAAAGAGTGCTTTTTTTGGCTCAAACCACAATGCCCAAGATATCATTAAAGTTAGACAGGACAATGTGGACGAAAACTGTTTTATACCCATGTTACTCTAACRTCATGATGGTGTAGTGATTTAGTTATAACTATTCCAGTCGAAATGTACTGGCTTAAAGCTAGGGGACTGGTAAATCAGGACCTTTTAGGTTTTATTTCCTGATAAGAAAACATCTGACTTTTTAAAAGTGTGATGGGCCTGATCCTTGGCTCTATGGGTTTATTCTGGTTTACACCACCTGCAAATCCTGCCCGATATACTTTGTATGGCTTGAATTTAATTAGAGGCTGAAAAGGTCATGATCCACGTGACTGAGACAAACAGGAAAGTTGTCTATAGAAAAATCTGAGAAAAAACAAAACTCCCCAATTCTATTTGAACTTACAAGTTTGGCAGCAAAAAAAATAGACACTCTCAGCTCCGGGCCATGCAGCCTTTGATTGCCAGCTATGGGAATGTGCAGGTGTTAAATCACCCACGGCAGGGCTGCCCCACAGCTCCCTTCGGGCAAACCCCTGCTCTTTGATCCCTCCCCTGATCTCAATGGGAGTTCCCCCCTCCCCGGGTCCCGGCGGACCACGGGAACTGGAAATGTTCTCTCTGAAGATGAAATCCGCCTTGCAGATCCTGTATCTCAGCCCCCGCCTCTCCACACGAGTGAATTGGAGAGTGAAGAACAAGGGTTTCCCCCATTTTTTCCAGAGGTGAAACATGGCATCTGTCCAAACGCTTGCAGAGCGATGTGCCATGGACGGGCAGTGGGAAGGAGATGTCTAGATTACCTGTGCGGTACAGAGCAGGACAGACGGTGACATAAATTGTCATGGTCCCTCTGTGGGCTTCATTGTAGGTCATACACACCTTTTATCACAGGTTTTCCCTGAGACAATACCTGCATTTCAAAGGTTTGGACATAAACTTTGATTTGATGGATTCTCCTAAAGTGTACATATACGTTGCCGTGCTCACCGAACAGCAGCCTTTCTTAGGAAAGTATCTTGCAATGTTATATGGCAACTTTATTGTAGTCTTTGAAAGAGCCCAGATCCACCTCCTCCGTAGGCTTGTGCAGATCACTACGGAGATTAGACTCACGCTTCTGTAGCACCCATTTACACTACACTGGAAGTCAGATTAAGACTGCCTTTACAGTATATCTATTTGAAGAAATTTAGAGGAGTGAGTACATTTGCTACTGCAATAAGTTGTAAGAGATGCCATGTGGGCACAGCACATCCAAATGGGAGTCAGGAATGAGAAAGAGGAAAAAAAGACAGCTTTCAAGCTTTTACAGAGACCAGCAAGTCAACACCACAGGCTCAGCCCCCAAGATCAAGGTGCTCAATGGACATGGATCAGAAACCCAGACAGGTCACGGAGCAGCAGTCAGTATGGATGACGCAGGTGTCCATGGTAAAGGTAAGGCCTGTCTATGCCAGATACAGGACGTGGTGTGGGATTGACCACATCTATGGGATGGGCTCTCTGGAACCTCTGAAGACCAACACTTTGTCCCATTGCTCTTTCACACAATAAGGGTGYAGCACCACCAACAAAAAAACGTATCTCCAAAAATGTGAAAAATCTGAAATAACTAATTGCTCAAGGAGGAAGACAGTCACCTATGCTATGGGCTATTGCCATTGCTTAAGGTGCTCAGAGTATCACAAGGACAGTATAGCATGAAAACCTGAGATGAAGAGAAGGAAACAGAGAAGGAGAGAGGGGAGGAAAACCAAAACCTAGCTATTTTTACATATTTTGGAGATTTTAATATAATGACCATTTTTGTGCTGATAATTTGGAGACAAATGCAGACGTGTAATTCCAGCCCACAAGAGGGAAAAGAAGTCAGGAATATCAGCATCAGTTTTCATCTGTGGTCTTCAAACAAGTTTGATGCCTGTCACTTAGAACAAGAATACCGCATGCTGACCTGAATCCCCTCTCAGACTAGTTTTTATTTCTTATGTTTTAATTCTCGTTCCTCTGAATTGTAAAGGAGAAAGGAATCAGAGTCTTGTATCTCTGAATGTGGCATCTTCTATAGCAATTGATTCAGCGGCTTAATTCTGCTGTGACAATACAACATAAATAAATGTGGGTACATGTTAAAGCATTCAACACAAAGTACCTTTTGGCAGGCTCACTCATAACTGTCTACCCTGAAGGTTATTCGGTTTGTTTGTTTGCACCTTTTCCTGTAATACCTCCAATAATCACTGTCATGGAGAGGATGTTTCGGTAAATGAATGTTCCCCTGAATTAGTAGGTTAATTTCTAGGCAGTAGGAAACGTTCTGATGAGTGTTCAATCATCACCACAGCACTAGCAAACGACAGCAGCAAAAAAAGCCAGATAAACTATGCAGCCAAAGACCCTGGAGTATTTTAGAAGTGAGTTGAAAACCTACTGGGCCAGATCCTCCTCTCTCATTTACATTCACACAGCAAACCACATCCTGTCATTGAGAACTTGGTGAAAGCAAAAGTTCGCCGAGCAGAAGAGCCACGTGCAATCACTAACAGCTCCGAGCAGGGACGTTACGCAGCTCCTGCCTGAGCTGGAGGAGGGAGAAATAAAGTGCTCTTAGGAGCATGAGACAGGTTACAAGTTGCTACCTCGAGAGCAAAGCTGCCTTCGGGTAGGATAGCTTGCATGTGGGAGAAGACAAGAAATGCTTTTTTTGATACTTCGAACAACAGTAATGCTTTTTTGATACTTGGAACCCATCCCCAGCAGGGAATAACGTGAAAATAGCAATGCAAACCATAGGCAAAGGGATCAATCTGCAAATGGTATAAACTGATAGGGTTGCGAGAACCCAGCTGACTGATGCTTTGGAGCTACCTGGGCCTTTTATTTCATTTTACTGAGAAATTTATAACTAATTATCACATAATTTAGTAAGGAAATTTTTCTGCCTTCCTCTTCCTCCTCCAGCAAATCAGACCTGGACTACACACAAAGGGTTTGTATACACAGGAAACTAAGCCAAATTACAGATGTGAATTTAAAGTAGATTAGTTAAAGCATTAAATCCTTATATGGAAGGTTTCATTCAGAAATAAAGTAACTGTAATTTGCTTTAGGAATGAATCAAGCAAACTAAAGGCTCCTTTATGTCTGAATAAAAGCATCCACCCAGGGGTTTAATAGGTTTTGCCTCAAACACTTTAAATTCACATTTTCGTTATTTCACTCTATCTTCCATGCAGATAAGCCCAAGCTGTACCACTTTAACTGAGGTTTTGTTTCAGGTGCCAGCTTAACCTCTGCAGCCACTCTTAAACCGAAATACGGGTATCTATACAGGGCTTTGCACTAGCTTTCCTAAATTGGTTTACAAAATAAACCTAATTCAGTTTCTGTGTGGAGATAAGGCCTTAATAGCTGAAAGAATGGGGTTTGTCGATAAATGAGGAGGGATGCCATAAAAGCTCCATTGATTTCTGGCTGTGCTTCTGTTCTAAATCCCATTCTCCTAGTCTGCTGCCTCTGTTGAAGACTGTTGGATCTTTCTTATTTTCTTTAAAACTTCAGCTGAGTTTCAACTTGCTTCACCAGACTGACAATGAAGACTTAATCCCTCCTGGAATTTGCAAGATGTAAAAGGCTGTGAGTTAGCCTGGCTTGACAGGACTCTGGGAAATTGCAAGCGCTGTTTGCTGGTACAGGTTGTTCCCATTCATCAGAGCCATCCCCACCTTCAGCCGGGACTCTGCAGAGCCAAGGCCATTAAAAAACGAGGTGGTAGTGTGTGGGGCAACAAACTCCCCGCCTTTGCATATGMATCCGATCCCATTTCAGCTTCTGGTTAGATGCAGACTTCTATACGGCCACAATTTCACTCCATGGTTGCACGCTCTTTGTTGTTCAGGAAAATACTCCAAATTGACACCACAGGCCTTTGGTTTGTTTTTAATCAGTAGAAAAACCAGTCTGATCCCATTCAGACGCTTTGGTCGTGCTTGGTAGAGATGGAGTCCTCATTGTGAATGACACCACGGCTGGTAAAGCATTTAGAAGATGCTAACGGCTAACGAGAGTGACAAACACCTTTTAGGAGGACATAATCTGCAATCAACTAAGGCAAATATTTATACATGCCATTATCACTTCCTGGCGGGATTATTGTAATCTGTTTATTTACAGGCCTCCATGCTACCGTACTTCCTTCAGGGATTTGAATTTTTGCAGAACTGTGGCTCGAAAATGCTCATCCCAGCCAAGATTCATTACTCACATTACAGGGAAAGCTCCACTGACTTCCTCTGCAGCATAGAACTGACTCAAAAGACTTTTTGCTTATACGCAGAATAAAATTCTGCGTAGTGAATTAATCCATCATATCTATAGTGCAAAACTGGTTTGGGTCTGAATTCCAAAGGTATGCCATAAATTGCTGTCATTTTACAGAGCATCTGAGGGTTTACTCACAATCTAAATGCATTAAGGACCAAAATCGATGTTGGTAACACAAAAGTGGCTTCACTAGTTATGGCTGTAGAAAGTGTCCAGAGCCTTTTCAAGGGACTTGATTAACTGAGAAGTAATTACATTCTGAAAATTGGTGAGTAATTTCACATTTGCGGCACTTGGAGACCGGCCTCCCTTCTCTTTTGCTTTAGTGCAGATAAATGCTAACCCCGCGAGTTTCCACGGATGTCAGGGGTTGCTGCTCAGCACTCTGTGAGATCACGCTGCTCCCCGAGGTGCAGTTGTGTGCAATTTCAGAGCCAAGAGGCTTTGAGTCACAGCCGCTCAGCACACGGTAGCAGGAGTTTCATAGATGTTGCCACCAGCTTTTCTTTTTCCTCAGCCACAAACTACTGTCTCCACCACAAAGCTGGCAGACGGGACCACAGGAGGGGTGTTCAGCCTGAAGGACAGATGAAAGCTGGTCTTACCCAGCCGCTGAACGGTGCACCGCAGAGGCTGAGCCAGAGGCTCCGTCCTTGCCAGCGCCAAGCCGGGGCTGGTAAACCCGGGAGAGGAGTCAGCAGAGAGCTGCAAGTGGGAGATGCTTTAATTTTTGCAGCGAACTTCATCAGGGTTTTGTCTGTCAACACCTTGACTTTTGCAAACCTCAGCCTCCGGGAATAGCTGATGTTGGGCAAGACAGCCCTGATCTTTCAGCCTCCTCGGGCACAGGCCCACCAAGCCCCTCTGTACCCCCTCACCACCTCCCAGACGAGGCTTTGACAAGGCACACTGTGAGCTAAACACAGAGGGGTTAATTTCCAGGCAACCTCCAGAGACAAATACGTAGCTGTCATCAGCTCAGTGCTAAGCAGATGATTCTGAACATCTTAAAAAGAAGACACTATTTTTGCAACAGTGACAGGGGGATAATAGCATAAGGAGATCACCTTTAAACTGTAAAACATACATGACAAACACAACAATTTTTGGAACATCCTCACTGGCATTAGCTAAACTGGGATGAAAACATCACTCATCATAACAAATTTTGACTGACAGTCCCAAACCCCATCACTCCTGAAGAACACATAATTTTGAGGCTGAGTAATCATTAGAGCACAACAATGTGATAAACAAAGCTCTTCAGTGTAGTCRCTGCTGCCAGCTCTGCACTGCAGAACAGCTGTGCGTGGAGTGCGGGTCTTAGGGTGAAACTGAGTCCTTCTGACAACTTTATTCCTCTGCAAGACGGAGCTCCTTACACAAGCTCATCTGAGCAGGAGACAGCACATACTCCAGGTTCAGTCCACAGGGTGGTACAAACCCTCCCAACAATTATTGAGTATCACAGACCTCACCACCATCTGCTCCACAGGCAGGATGCCATTCTTCAACCTAATCTTGGAAGGATGTTTAATGTACGTGTTGGCATGCACATTTAACAAACATGTAATTAAACTCCCTTCCAAGCTCTTAACCACTGACACTTCTCTTCTCCTGGAAGAGGCTGGCAGAACAAACGGCGTGTGACCAAGGGACGGTCCCCTTTGCACAACACAGTACTCAAAGGTGACACTCAGGTGTGACAGCAATGAGCACGCAACTGGTAARAGGTGAGCGGAGGCAAAGATGGAGCCTAACTAATTTGCGAGCAGCAGTGACGTTTTGAAGTTTTCAAAGTCTAGCTCTGGTCCCTGTCTTTCTTCAAAAGAAAAAAGGGAGACAGACCAAGACACCCAAGGGCTAATGTTACTTGGAAAGAAAGATGGAGCTGTAATCAAGCTGACTCTAACAGCATGGAGAGCTGCATAACCGCCTCTGTTTTCTACATAGACAGAAAAGGTCAGATTTCTAGCTACTAATCAGTAGCTAGAAAGCAGCCTCAGGATTTGGTCTTGGCATCATTTCTGGAAAAGGTTAAGAAGTCAAAGTTTATTATTGTGACATTCTCAAATAATTAACTTATGAACGAGACATGATTTTTTATCAAGTGTAAACTTAAAAGGCATCTTCTTGTACACTCAGCAATCCAGAAGTCATAGAAAAGTCTGGGAAATAGTTTCCACTGCCTTGGTGTATCAATCTGGGACCATGAGAAAATGAGGAAAGGAAAAGAGGCAAGGTCTCTCCTGGTACCTGAAGAAATAACACAGTAGTAGAAGCCATAAAAGATAAATCTCTCTCCAGAAGGTGGAGACTGTTTGCAGATGCCCTTTTTCCTGAAGAAGGCAATGGGGCAGGCGCTAGGGAGAAATGATTCCTATTCAAAGGCCGAAATCAGTGAAGACGACTTCAAACGTCTCACCCCAAGGGAGTCCAACTTTTCTTCATATTTACATGAGTTAAGTAGCCTGCGATGGAGAAAGGACACCAGACACGGTGGCAGGTCTTAGCTTAGACAGCAGGAAAGAAACCAGTGGCTGTAAGAGCGATTTGATAGAGGAATGATAGGCTGCATTGCTTGTATGTTGTTGCTTTGAGTCCTTTTTGCAACCCTAAAAGCTTCCTCTGCATTTCTAGGAGCAATTTGGAAGTGGGACTCTGCCCATACTGATATCTAGTATTTCACCAAAGCCAGTATTTCCTCCCTGTTTCAATAGCATAACTTGAGATTTGGGGCTATTTTAGCAACTTCTGCATGCAGTCCTGATGTGTATTGCATGCATCTGATCTAAGGCAGAATTCAGCTGCTGGGCTTGGGGTAAATAAGATTTGAATGTGTCTTTGTAAGCCTGTTTCACCCATGACTATCTGGCACAACGATGACAAGGAGGTCTTTAATCATTACTTCTGGTTGCTGTCATTGCTGTAGTCAGTGACTCAAATTTTCTCCTAGGTGAAACCTGACAGCAAAGCAAGTTGGAGAATGATTTTTGTGTGGAAAACAGTAGGGGGGCATAGAGTAAGGTTGTGTATCACATAACATTAAATCATCTCCTGGTGGCAGACAGTGACTCTGTCTCATGTAATAACAGTCCGTTTGGTCTTAAATCTCGATGAAGCAGTCAGCTGTGCTGACAGAAAAACAAAAAACCAAGGGGGCAGGTGGGGCAAAGCAAAAGTTCCTCTGCCTGCCTGAAAATGAAGCCCATGTTTCATGAAGGCAACACGAACAGTTAATACACAAGCATCGCTTCCTTCTCCCTGTTGCTCTTGACCTGGTAGCCAAAAAACACAGCGCACATGTGGCGAATTTGATCTCTAGATAACTGCACTCAGTAGAATTGTAACAGTGCATTAGCATGAAAAATAACATACTGCACAGCTGCATGAAAGTGGATCTGGTGCTTGTCACATATATTTTAATAGAAGATGCCTAGAAGGTGATCTCAGAACAAACATGTCACAAGGCAAAAGACAGAAAGGAGAAAAAACACCCCCAAATCTCTATATGTTCTTAAAGGGGTTTTGACATACAAAGTGTAGGTTTACAAGAGTTGAAATAAAATTGTTTCAGGCTAGAAATCTCTGTAATCCTTTTTATACCGTGAACCTCAGGGTTGGCAGATGGGCTCTGGTGAATCTTGCTGGGGTGGTGCAAGAGAAGAGTCTCGCTGGCACCCCATCCCTTCCCTCTACCAGCCGATGGATGGCAATGTGTGTCGGTGCCTCGGCCACCCACCCCATAGTATGGTGTTGTGGGCTGAGCTCACCCTCGTCGGAGCACCGGGGGCAGGAGGTAAGAGAAGACGCAGACGCAGCTCCTGGGCAGGACGACCTCCGCAGGGCGGTGGGGTGGGTGGCTGAGGTGGCAACAGCTTACCATCCCCCCAAGATTCACCAGAGACTATTAACACCCTTAGAGAAACAAACCCACTGGACTACTTTGGTTTAGACCAGATTTAAGCAGCAGCCTTAAATGTGCAGCATGTTCTGTGAGTCCCTAATCAGAGCCATCTATATATGAGCTTTTATTTCAAATTCTTGCAAAATGATTCCTCCCTTGTAAAAGAAAGAGGGTTGGTAGCTACATGTAAATAATAAATATTGCTATGGCCGCTTATCTTTGGAAGGTTTCAAACCTAACCTCCTCCAAGGTCTTCCCAGCAAATATTTTAGAGCTGTATCTTCCTCGCAAAACCTTGCATTCCTGAGCTGTTTATTGTCCACGCGCTGATAACCTTGACAGTCCATTTTTACAAGGTCTCAGCTAAAACTTGGAGGGAGGTTGGCAATCTGTGTGAGCTTTCCAAAACTGTTGTCTTCCACACTTGTCCATTTTCCAGCATAACAAATCACTGACTCTTTAAAAATCCCTTGTCGTTAGTATTTTGGCATGTTTCACTTCAAGAAGAAGACAAGCCAAGAAAACTCAGTGATGATGTTATTAAGCTAGACAGGGAGCACCTGAGGATTTTAGCTCCTCTGCAGTATTAGGAGAGGTTTTATTTTATTGAATGCCATGAGTGTATTAGGATGAATACCTCTGTCTGCATCCTAGAAAGCTCCCTTAACTACCAGACTATTGGGTAAGACAAAGGCTTTATCTGGCAACTTTAACTCAAGCCCCAGTAAATATTTTTCATGGATAGAAAACTAAGCGTAAATGACAGATTTAGCTCAGGGGAGTTATGGTCAGGCCTGAACTGCACTGACAGAGCTCTGCTGGGAAGCCTGAATGCTGCCTGCTTATAGCCAATATAATCAGCCCTGTGACCTTCTCGGATCCCAGCATTTGACAAAGGGAGGAAAGTACTGCATGAAAAGCAAACCTCTAAAAACAAACCTGGTGCACTCTTCCTAGGGTGTGCGTGACCAGATACCTCTATTTGGTGGGATAACAGCCGCCCCAGATGGCTTCTCCCAGGGAGGCACACTCAGACACTGGGGTGATGGGTGACCTCTTTAAAAAAAAAAAAAAAGCAATAACCCCCAAGTCTGAGGTCATTTAGTCCATTTTTTACTGTTGCCTGAAAGGGCCTGATCATCCCCCCTGATGAATCTGAATCCTCTGATCTTGCTGAAAGAGACAGAGGGGAGAGGAACTTCTCCCAGGACCAGGGCTCCCTTGCAGAGGACAGGAGGGGGAAATGCTTCCCGGCCCCCAAACTTCTCTTTTTTCCAACAGGGAGAGGCTGCAGCCACTGATATTTCCATGAGAAGAGCAAAAAGACCTCCGGAGCAGTGTTTGCAAGGCGCGATGAGGAAGCATCAAGAGATGACATGGGGGAAGGGAGGAGGCGGCACCCCCTGCCTGTACCTGCAGTTGTCCCCCTTTGGGGAGATCCAGCCCCCCGTCAGACTGCCAACGTGACTGGGGCTGTCACGATGGCTGTGTGAGAGCCGGCGGCACTGAGCAGCGTGTAAGCCCTGCCAAACCTACGCCTCTCCGGGGCATGAAGCCTCTGAAAGCTRGACCGAGCCCACACGTCAGAGTGGACCGAGCCCACACCACCCCATCCTGCGCGGTGCAGAGATGTGCTGGGCAGCCTTGGGGAGGATTTTGCTCTTTGGAAATTGGACTTTCATGAGGGATTTGGAAGGAAAGCCTACACTTTTCAAAATGCTCCAGGAGAGGGACTGGAGCCGGGCTGTGGGGCTGGCTGGGATTCATGGCCTCAGATAGCCCGGGAGAGCTGGCTCCGTCTGGGATGCCGGTGAAGCAGGGGAATGAAAGGGGAGAAGGCAGGGAGTCCACACGCTCCAGCAGAACTGTGCCGAAATCAAAGCCTCTCGGCAAGGCTGCTCGGATTCGCTGAGTCAGCAAATTCCAGCCAAAAAACACTGTTTCCTGCATTTTCTTCTGACCCGGCCCAGTGCCGAGCTCCCTCACCCAAGATGAAAGTCCCGCTTGGCCCCCAGAGCAAGGAATGTAGTACAGAAAACTGACCAGGAGAGAGTGCGGGAAGAAGAGGGCATGTGTATTGCGGAAAGAGTTGGCACAGGAGTAAAGCCAAAGAGATGAGTGGTACTGCTGGAAAATCAGACTACTGAAGGCCTTGCTTCTCGTTCCCATGCTCATCCCTTCCTTACACAAGGAACGCAGCCAATGCCAACAACCACCACAAGTTGCCCAAGTGAGCAAAATTTATCATAAAATGAACACCAAAGTCTTATTCTGTGCATGGCCATGAGCGTGGCTGTGCAGAGAAACCCCGTGCTCTGCTTAACGGCTGAAGCATGGGAGCCTCTGTGAGAGCTGGAGAACTAATTTCCCCGGCCCTTGAGGAAACTCATAGCCGTACAACACAAGAGCACAAATCTGCGACGCAGATCCTCCTGGCAACTTGGACTCTTGCTGCAATCATAAACAAGATCTCTTAGCCTCCAAAACYGAACCTCAGCTACTGCAAAGCAACAGTTATTTTGCAAGTTAAAGCCTTTATATCACTGCCTTTCCCCCCTCCCTTCACTTAAATGTCTTGATTTCTTTTTAGAAGGCAGCAGGGAATCCTTGCTAGATGTGTATGTGATGGCCAGCATGCTGGGACTGAGCTCATTTGGAAGACAGGGGTGATTTCAAAATCAGGCTTCACATTAAGCAATAGCGTTGATGAAGGACAAGGTGTGGGAGAAGGGGTCGGATCTGTGTTTGCTGAACATTTCAACTAAAGCTATGTTTGCTGAGGAGCTCCAGGGCTCAAAGCCTGAACTTAGCTCTGTTAAAGTTCACTCCTCTGAACAGAGGAAGGGGTCGGGAGCCCAGCAAGAGCAGGTCTAGCTGTCTGCACAAAGTGGGACACGTCCCTACGTTGTACGTGCACTTTTGGAAATGTGCCACCCCACAAAACACCTGGAGCCCAGCCCTGCAGACCTTACCCAGGCAAGGAATTCCTCGCAGCTCAGCAGCACACTGACTCATGGGCAAAATTTTGCAGAAGCAGCTCCTGCAGTATCAAGTGGCATCTACAGTTATCATGCACCTATCATGTAGTTGAGTAACAAATCATTTAATTTCAGAATGAATGCAGAAACTGTTTGTTTCTGGAAAAGCCAGACTCATATCCTGGTGTAAGACACCACATTGCCTTCAACGGGAGAAGGATCGTGCCCTTCCGAGCATTTATGCCCATCACAAACTGTATGAGCAGGCAGTGCCAGCCCCAAGGAGATGCTGTTTTATGCAGTTCTTTCTCCCATCAGTGACCACTGTCCCATCTCCGCATCGCAGGGGCCGCGCTGCCAGGCTGCAGGCAGCACAGACAGCACCAGCCCTCGTTCCTGCGGGCTAAGTGTTACTGGGCCCGACGCAGGGCTCACCAAAGTCATCTCACAAAATCTCATTAAGCTCGGCTCAGTTTATTTTACAAATGAGGAACTGACTGCAGAGACCTTCAGATCCCTCAGATAGCATAAATCAGCCCCGGACTCAAACAAGCTGGAGGTATGGCTCCCAGATTTTTATGAGGCTAAGCACAAAAGGCAGCGGAGCCAGGGTAGAAATTGGGTGAAGGATGCCATGGTACCATCGGCTCGCAAACGCCGGGACTGGCAAGCCGCTGCCGACTACCAGGCTGCTCACCAGCATGACCATGCAGATCAACACGGCTGCCGGCACAACRGCAGGTCTGCTAAGCCCGTGGAGATCGGCGTGGACGTTGCTCTTCAGCAGCTTGACCACCCCGCAGGTTATCAGATAGCTCCCCCAGCCCCCCGAACGGTCCCCGCTCATGCGGTGCCCAGCTAGCGCCTGCCTGCCACAGGCAGAAATAGTTTTTATTTAAACAAAATGGGATTGCAACGWTTTCTGAGACAAAATAGAGAATAAGCGCAAGACAGCATCTAACTCCAAAGTAAATTAAGTCATTCCAGCTGCTTCTCGCTCACGGTAGTTTAAATTGGGTCTGCATTTTAAAGTTATTCTGTAATTAGTAATAAATTTGAAAGTGACCCAGAAAAACAGAGAAGTTAATCTCTTCTCTGAAAGTGTGGGAGGAGGGTATCAAGTTCTGGGATTTTCACATTTTCTTTTTCTTCTTGTCACCTTATTTCATTCAAAAGTGATAGCTTTAAAATACAGCGATGAAAAAGTTAGGTTGTTCTGGTGTCTTCTAAAATAAATTTCACATGAAATACAGTATGTGTTAAAGGCATTTGGATTCCCAGAGAATGTGGGTATACATTTCACTTGTCCTGTTACAACTTCCTATGAATTTACTCAGCTGGCTTCAATAAAAAAAAAAAAAAGAAAGGAAAAATCTGTGGGAATCTTTCTGTGTGTACATTACGAAGCTACTAGGCCTTTACACTGATAATTTAACACCAGCTAAGCACATGTGCACAGATGGGAAAATCTGAGTAATTTGGTTTCATGTGCTTTCCAGCTTCTTGCTGTAGAGATGGACGCTGAGCCCTGCCTGAAGGCTGAACTCCTGAGTACCTCTGCAGGGCTGACAGGCTCTTTCCAGGGACTTAGCATGGTGCTTGCAGAAGATAAAACCAGGCCATGGGAGTGGTAGCACTCTACACTCTCATGGCAGGACCTTTCTAGGTAAGGAATCCATAGGTTGAAAGCTGCTGCTAAGGTTTCTTTCCTTTCAAGGGACCAGTCAAATGGCTGGGGCAGAACTCAGAGCCATTATTTCCCCGGCAGTGCCCGCCAGCAGCGTTGTGCTCTTGCTCTCAGGTGAGTTTTCTAGTGAGGGAGCCGTCAGTKCTCGCTGTGACGGGGAACATCCCTGCTCGCCGTGCTCCGGGAGGAAGCTAGCACGTGTGCAAGGGGAGTAAGGCCCCTTTTGTGAGACCCAGCCAAGTGGCCTGAGTTTAACATTATAAAAGCTGCTGACTGCTGTAGAAGCTGAGGTCCCATTTGCAAAAGGACCTTCCAGCTTTGACTCATAAACTCTGATAATTTGTGCGGGGCTAATTTAGCACAGCCAGCTGTCTGCATGGCCCCTGAGCCAACGGCTGTGGCTCTGGAGCAGCACTGGTGTGCATGCCGTACAACCAGCCCCTGCTCAGCCCAGGGTGTTCAGCTACCCTGGAGTTCACTTTGCACTAATACATGGGCAGGGAGCTGGTGGTGCTGGTGCATGGTCTAGGTTGGGTTTAGCCTGAATGGCTGAAGGGGTGACAGTGCCCAGCTTTGCTAGTCAGTGCTGCTCTCCAACCATTTCTGCTAAGTCAGATAGGTATCATGAATGATATCCCTCAGGCATGTAGGGTCAGGCTTCAAAAAGATGTGGGAACCTGCAATGTAAATAGGCGACTGCACCCAAAGAGGTGTTTTACTCTTCTAGTCTGGTGTCCGTGTCCCATTGGCTTCAACAAACTTGGTCTTTACAAAAGCTCCRTGCCAGCTGGCACCTAGGTCCCCTTGGTGTCAACAGGATTTGGCTACAGACCTCTTAATCCTCGTTGCTCTCTATGCCTTTAGGAAACTAAACCTCATTGCAGATCTAGGCTGGAGGAGGTTAAATCTCATTGAAGGGGAGTCCAATTGGCTGTGGAGCCAATGTGGCTAGGACACACCAAATTCTCTGGCTGGTGGCAAGCGGGAGTGCTGTGGTTAGCATCACATCGAATGGCAGCTGATTCTCCGCTCCTAATAAGGAGGTGCAGCTGGGTTAATTGGAGGCAGCTTTCAGCACCGAACAATGCTTGAACGTGCTCCATGGTAGCTGCAGCAAGACAGCACAACTGCTGTGCCCCACRCCATACTCTGTGTGGGAGAGAGGGGTTATTAATATTAATGTTAGGAAAAGTGGTCAGCCTATTACAGGACCGGGTGATGGGCGTTTCTGTGGCAGCTGCCACCTTGCCAGCACACTGAGGACCATAGACCTCCAGAGATGAAACTGCGAGGCAGTTATGCTGTGAGCCAACAGACTGAGTGTCTTCTTGCGGTGGCAGCAGCTGCACATGGAAACCTACAGCACACACCATCCTGGCAGTATGCTGGTGACGTTCTGCAATGACCTCTAGTAACTTGTTCGCAAAGGGTGAAAGCACATCTGTAAAATGTACTGCCTCTGGTTCTGTGCTGTGGTCCAAAACAAGCTATTGAGCAGCTGGAGCTCTTGAAGGATCACATAACCAGGTACTAAGCTCTCCTTTAATAATTCTTCAGGCCTTAAAAAACTATTTATAGATCTCCCATTTACCRAATGTATGATTTCACTACATAGCGTGGCATCCATTTGGTTGCATTACAATTCTCAGCCAACCCTTTTGACATCTACAGCTGTTTTTCAGTCCTAAACCCCCATAGAGGGACTCATCTAAGCTTGGGCAGTGGGGAAGGTCAGTCCACTTCCTCTGATATTGTTGCAACATTCATGAAATCTCTAGTCTTTTCGGCACTTGCCCTCCATTTTGGGAGTGTAGGAATCTGAGATCCTCTAAGCTGTGCTTTTGGAGATGGCACCATTGCTTCTTGGAAAAAAAAAAAAMCAAAAAAACCCCTTGTAAGCCTCAATTACATTTTTCTAACATCTTAGTGATTTACGTGCAAGGCTTATGCTGGCTTTTTTAATTAACATGTACATTAGGAAGAAGACCTCACATGCCCCAAAGCGAATGACTCCCGAATCTTCAGATCTACTGATTTCTACAAGGAAGCTTCTTCTCCCTTTTTAAATGTGGAACTACTCAACAGAATAGTAATAGCCTTTTTCTCAAAAAATAATATAAAGAAATCACAAAGAATATTTACGGTCCATAAAGCACCTTTCTGAAAAAAAATTGTATGCATTTTTCAGCCCTGTTTAACATCTCATGGAAATAATAGGAATTGGTCTTTTATACATCTTTGTCCTTCTGAAGTCCTTACAGTGTTTTAGCTGTTATTTGCTGAATTGAAAACATAGGCTTTGACCAGAGGCTGGGTGGTGTCATTTGTCTGGCTGCAGATGTCACAGCAGGGGCCAGATTTTCACTACATTACCACAACACAGTTCAAACTGTATCTAATTAGTGGGTACCAAATACTGCTGCCCGCCTTCTCTTAAAATCCCAGGAAATAGCCATGGGTAAACATTTCACCAAAGCAGCACATGATGAAGTTGAGTTTTCATCAGCTACCTCAGCTAGTCCCTCTCAGCCCCCTGYGCCAACATCTGGGCCAGCTGCACACCCTTCCCTGGTGCTGGGGTGAGAGCCGCGGTGGCCAGGCTGAGCGTGATGGGCACGAGCCAACCAGGTCACTCAASAATTTTGTCTTTCCTAGCTCTCTGAGGCAGCTCTTCCTCCCCCATGGTGTCAGAGAATGAAGAAGCTATGGTGGCAACCTCCATGTGTTTGATGTTCCCTTCTTTCCACAAACACTGTGTGCTGCCTTGCAACCCCTGCGTATCTCCAGCCTCCCATGGGAACCTGTTCATGTCAAATTGTGAGTACTTCTGGGGCTTGCAAAACGGCAGCAACGATTATGGTGACCTGAAGCTTTGCAGAAGAGTGAGCAATGTTAAGCCATGTTATGCTAATCATGTTAACTAGTTTTAAGCCATTATATATCATCCCCTACCCTCAACTGCAAGAAGTGGTGTTGTGTGAAACCCCCAGCAGAACAACCGAAACAGGGTCACGGATTACTCTTGAAAGGTAACATCTCTCTAACCTGGGGAGCCATCCCCTCGCCCCACACGTGGAGGGAGCTGCGGGAGGGAGAGGACAAATGAAAGACATGCAGATATAAAGAAAGGGCAACAAGGTGGATGAAAAGATGGAAAGGAAGTAAACTGGTGTTCTTCAGCTTGGGAAGAGAGGACTGGGGGGTATGTCTGCTAACAGTGTCAGCAAATGGGGTTGGCGAAGGCAGGACAGATACCATTTCTAATATGTTGGCGTTTGATAACATAGATAGTGCTAGAGCTAAAAGGCTGTTAACCTTTAAGATATCTTTTTATTTAAGTAAAAAAACTAAAAGCAGCAGCAAGAGTTCTCTCTGGGGCTTAACAACCGCTGAAGCCTCATCCAAGGTGTCTCGCTACTGTCTAGAAGTTCTGGAGCTGTTTCTGCAGGCCCCTGTGAGCACCTCCTTCTGAAGCAGCTTCTCTGGCACCCTCCTCTTCGGGAGATGCAGCCTTCCTCATCCCCCCACCAGCCACATCCTCCACATCTCCTTCCCGTCACTGCCRGTTCTCACAAAAGTCCTGTTCCCAAAAGACAAGCTCTCCCCTCGAGAGACTTCTTCCAATGCCAGACTTCCACTTTGGCTCAATAAAAGCTTGGTCCATGCTAAGTAGGAGTAGGAGTCCTCGAAAGAATCATCACCAGCTGCAGAGCTGACACAACCCGAAAGCTGCTTTCCCGGGATCCTACCGAAGCGCAGCCATCGGAGGATGTGTCCTCAACTTCCTGAGCAGATAGCTGATGGTTTCCTGAAGAGGAGACCATTCAATCCCAGCTTACCGACATAGTGGGGCTGGGGGTGAGTCCGGGAGCCATAAGAAAAAGAACGGCAGATGCTGGCAGAGGATGCTGAAGGGTTTTTTGGGTAAACCTGAAATTTCATGGTAACGACAAGAGAACTGAATCCTCCTCTGAACACGTCCTCATCAAAATCCAAAGGTATTTCAAACAGCTCCATGAAGGGAAAACGAGTAACTTGATATATTCCTAATCAGAACCTGCTTTCATGTTAGTGCTAAGCAAAAAAAGGTGTGAGGTTTCCAAATGACAACGCCACAGTAGTAATTTAAGATAACTGTATGTACAGCCCTACAATAATGTATGTAGTGCTACAGCAAACACAGCCACCTAYTCACGGTATAATATCAGCATATGTTTCTTAAAAATCGGTGATTTGAAAAAATCTGCCTCCCAGGGGTGTTGCAAGCCTTAATTTAACCCTTGAAAAGCCTCAGAGGAAAGAGGCTTCACAGTGTTTTCATCCCTTTAGACATAAAAATGGGAAAAAAACCCCAAAACCACCAACTGTGTAAATCAACCAAATAGTAGTCAAGTCATCACCTAACATCTGCATTTGGAGGTGAAACCATTTGGATTTTTATCTGTCATGCATGTGCAAGACAAATCACACTATGCATGTATACTGTCCTTTCAGGGAATTAATAAATCCTCAAAACACCTTACAGTGCTCATGATCAGCCCTGTGGAAATGATATTACAAATTGTCACAGCGAAGAGGTGTATCAGCCATCTTCACGAGAAATAAAACTAAGCAACAGTGCACAATGTGGGTTTGGTTAGTTAGTTAATCTGTCTGCAACTGACAAATTTTCTGCCCCTGAATAAGAAACATATAACTATTTTTAGGTCAAACATTAACAATTGGGGCTACCTTATATTATGGGTGGGAAGACAACAGATCAGTTTTTGAACAGAGAAAATAAGAAACTCATGTTTCAGTCACATTGTGACTCAAAGCAAGAGAAGCCAAGAAATTCAAAGATATTGGCTAACTCCCACTGAATTGCTTGAAAAGCCAACTTTTAGCCCCAAGTGAATTTCTTCAGCGAGTTATAAGTCCCTAAACTTGGCTTTTAAATGTTACTTGCTGACACAACCTTAATCACAATGCTGCAAAAGCTGTATGTACATAATAATAATGTTAAACTAAATGTTTCCAGTGTTCAGAACTTTTCAGGACTCCCACAGATACCTGCATCTGAAATAAAATATTTAGGGAAGAGCAATTTGACTTGGATATGGTGACTAAAGGCAGTATATGCAGCACTGGTGCTGTCTGAATATCGAATAAAAAATTCAAATGTCAAAATACACAGAGTAAGAACTCAATTCTGATAAGATGAGAATAAATATTTGTTCATCTGCAATGCTCTGTCAGTTAAATGTTAGTGCTCAGAGCAAGGACCACGTACCACCATTCTTGGGGTCTTTGTCTCAGTCTCACACAGGTCCATTCACAGTGCTGGAAATTATTATAAAATGCTCTGAAACCCCTGCTTGAAGGGTCCTAGGTGCAAAGCATTACTGGGATAGACTGACATTTTTAAAAAGCTTAAGAGATTTCCCCCAAACAAGGAGCTTGTCAGGCCAGGATTTTCTCCTTGTCTGAATAGGACTGAAAAACCTGAGCTCCGTTACACTGATACTGTACCGCTGACAGAGCTGGGATTTGCATCGTCATACAACCAGGGAGAGACTTTGCACCCCAGTGGTGACGATTTTCTGAGCACTCTCAGACCCCTGGGACTTTACTGGGGTCCTGCTTCCCAAATACTTCTGAAAATGAGGCTTCTTTTTAATTGTACTATAGCATTTCTCATGCCAGAAATATCTGGGAAAGGCAAGAGCTGACAAAAAAGCACCAACTTTTTTTTTTTTTCACTCTCTTGTACATTGTTTGAAAAAGGTTTAAAGCTAAAATAAACTTCTCTGAAGCAACGCACGGTTCACAGACAATGGCAGCAGCTGCAGATAGCAGAGGTTCATTCCTGTTTATTATATTCATTAAAACTGAAGGGAGAACTGTGGCAGCACCAACTTAATGGTCATTTGAACATAATTATTAAGAGAGCATTGTTCTTTGGAAAGATGCAAAGTGTCAGACGGAACTTCACACCCTTGTCATAAAAACCCCACTTATTTCCTACCATTAATTGGATAAAATGGGCATTGTAGGATCGGAGGTGGAGGGAAATGGGTTAATGAGCGTGCGTAGGAGGCAAATGACACTGGAAACTCAGTTGTCTACAGAGAGTGGGCAGAGGAAACAAAATCAGATGTGAGCAAATTTCTGGAAGGGAATCGGGTCGACAAAACTCATGAGACAGCACTTTGTGTTCTGATCATCCTTGAACAGTACGAAAAGCAAAACTCCGGCCAGTTTGCACATGTGTTTCAAACAACAAGTCAAGAGAGAAACAAAACCAGCCATGAATCAAGGGACTGTATCGACAGCCACAAAGCAAACTCCTTTTGGAACCCAGCCACATCCTTGCATCCTACAGCGTGCGCCGTGCAGGCGTTTGCATGGCGCCTTTTGCTGCCATGAAACTCCCTCCACCTGGCTAAAAGCTGGGGCAATTCCTCTCCTAAGCCCCAGTGAGCCCCTTCAAGGCTCTCTGTCAGTCTGTCTTTTCTTTAGTTGTCTTTCTCCTTTCCAAATTGACATTGACTGCCTTGCAAAGGTGGTCTGATATTAAATGTGGACTTAGTTCTCGCCGCTCCCCGTAAGCAGGCTCGATGCCAAGAGCAGCACGTGAGTTGGACTCCATCCTCTCCATGTGCAGGCTGTGGGCAGAGCTGCTCTTCAGGCTCTTCGGGGTCGGTGTGCGAGCTCCCGTGGCTGTGCGTGAAATGTGGGTGTCCTTCCATGGGCAGGTGTGGATGGTAAATCATCTCTGAGTCTATAGGCCACCCCTCAGCTCTTCCACCAGCTAGCTCTCTCCAATGGGTATGGTGAATGTATCTATGGGGCAGCAGTGTGGGAATGCACATCCAGACCAAGTGCAACACCATTAGTCTGTACAGACCATMGCATCCCACCCCCCATGGTTCAGGATCTGTACGTGAACCATGAAGTCCATTCCATGCCCTCGCCTGCCCAAGCACAGATCTGCAGCACGTTACGTGCCAGAGCGTTGTGTGGGGCTACAAGCTCAACCAGGAATTCTGCTCCCTTCTCAGCCAGGACCCCCACTGATTTCTGTGAATGTTTTATGCTTCAGGGAAGGAACTGTTAAGTTGTTCCTGGGCTGTAAAACTTATTTTCCTTAGCTGCTAAAAAAAATGGCCTTCAGACTTGAGCTGGCCAACACCAACCCCCATTCCATAGCTATTCCCAAGGTTCATTGGTATATAACTGCAAAGGCAAATTATTGGACCCTTTGGAAAAATACATTCTACCTTTCAGCAAAAAGAACAGTGATTCTTTAACAAAATGTACTCCCTTTTTCTGAGACTGACCTTCCCTTGTACAAAGCTGTGAGTCTTTTCCTGTAAGTACCAGGGACTTTTGGTACAAGGATAATTGGTCTCACCTTTCACTCTTATGTTAGCTGGTAATTTTTTTTTGTTTAAATTCACCCCTGCTAGTCCTCATGCACAACCAGTTTGTGCATCTAAGTCAAAGACATCCAAAACGCACTTCTTCAGCCTGGTCTCCCACTGGAATGATGTTTATATGACTGTGCTGCCCGCCTGCCGGTCTAATTGCCTTCTCATCCCTTCCAGGAGTTTCAGAGCAGTTGGATAATTTCAGCTTAATAGGGGTTGGAGTCTCAGAGGTCACAGCTGAAGCTCTAGGAGGGCTTCCAAGCCCCTCTGAATGATCATTGTGGCCCCTCCTGACATTGCACTGAGATAAAACCTAGGCATGCATCATTCCCCCCTTTGCTGCTGATCCCCCGGCTCCACTGCAAGGGCAATAGCCTGTTGCCAAACAGGTCCCCCATCAGACGGCTAGAAAGCCAGGACTGCAGGTTGGCTCCTTAGGTGCTTTAGAAAATCTGATGAAATATATCTTTTAAGTCTACATTTGATTTGGTTTTATCTCGTCCAGCCATTCAGACTGCATGGACAAAACTCTGTTTGCTCCAGCAAACCGAGGGAGGAGGATGCATTCCTCCACTCAGCTGGAGTTACAGGGAACCTAGCCGTAGTTGATACTTTTGGCCTCCTCACTAGATCTCGGGAAGTCACTATATGTTATACAAGTAATTAACTGTGCTACAAATGCCGGGTGATCCCTAATTCCTTGCTGGCTTTTGCTTACTGGGTTGGGTGTTGACAGTACTTGGAGCAAGAGACCCTCACATAGAGTGTAAAACTAAACCAAAAACTCTGGTTAAGGTTCAGATTTGAGGAAATTTTAGATTGCGGTCCAAAATTTTGTGCTTTGAGCTGCTCTGCAGTCTGTGTGTTTCACAGCACAGGGGAATAAGAGTTCTTTTGCCATAATTCTTTCATACATGAAGAAGTGGGAAATTCACCCCTCAGTCCTTTTGAAAGCACACTCCGTGCTCAACGTGCCAATTAGCGCTTCTGAAGGCAGCAATAATGCTGGAAAATTGCCAGTCAGACTCAGAGAAGGGCATCACCTATAAAACAATTTCAAGGTGACCAAAGCTTGCTGGAGTAGGTATGTACCCATCCTCCCAGCCAAATGCCATTCTCAGATTGCATGTTACGGTCTCCATTGAAATTAATGCAAGTTCTTCAGAGGCATCCAAAAATCTCTCAATGACATTGTGAAAAGCAGAAATTTATCATGTTTATTTTACACCATTTAAACCATCTTGCTCACAAGCTAACTAAATTGTGCGCAGAGTTGAATGGGAACTTACTGCCAAAAGAAGAAGTGGGTTCAAAAAGTGAACGGACAAGTTCATAGAGGACTGGTTCAGTGGTGTCCACAGCTGGTCTCGCTACGTTGGTGACTACTGCAAACTGGCAATGTTTACCAGGTGAATGATCATCTGATTTCCTGCACTCTGGTCTAAATATCCACTCCTGGTCATTACTGGACACAGGGACCAGGTTAGATGGACCTTTTGCTTGCTGCCTCTAGGGATATCCTTGTGTGCAGAACAGTGAGCCCTGCAGGATGTTGTCTCAGCCAGATGAGTTCATGACTTCTTACCAGAAAAAAATTCAAAGAAAAATCTGGATTTAGGGTTCACTTTCAGCACAGGTAGTGAGGGGAATGTTCTTCAAACTATCATCTGAATTCCCTCCAGTAAAAATCGTAACATTTTAAAATTTTATTTTTTTATTTTATCTACATGTCATAGCCCAGAGGCCTCTGGGTACCTCAAAAACTGAATTAAAATTTTAATAATGTATTAATAAACTGAGTAAAGGAGATGATACAAAATTCTTCAGTAACTCACACATTCCTTCTATTGACTTAAGTAAAAAAGCACTACATTTTAAAGAATAATTTCAAGAAAAATTTTATTTTATTCTCTTTTCTAAAGGGAATGTGTGGGTTATTGAGGATTTTTGTACCTTTATCATGCAGTTTATTCAGATAGTACTGCCATTTTAATCCAATTTAAATACAGTGTGTTTTTCTTTCAGACTAAACCTGTTTACATTACATTTAAAATCTTGACATCTTTTACGTGAGACTTAAGCAATCTAAATTAAACACAAATAGTATTCAGGCAGTGCATGCTGTTACTGAAGTTTTAAGAAAGTAAAACAACAGGCTTCGGGGAAGTCACTTGCTGAGCACCTGGAACAAGAATTTGCTGAAGTGATAAACCAGCTCTTGACAGCTGCAACTTGTTCTGCAGGTGCAGAAAGCACTTCTTCTTCCTCTCAGTTCCTTCAGCTTAGTTCAGTTCAGTAATTACTTCACTCAATGCTAAGACACCGCTTGAGAATTAAAAAAAGGCAAACCAAGTTTCCCTCTCTAGTCTAGGAGTAAAAAACATGTACACCATGTTTTCACCCACGAGTTCGAAACTGAAGGACAAGATGGCCTGAAATAATCTGTCCAATCCCCTTCCTAAAGATGGTTTTCCTATCGTTTAATACATCAAGTAGTTTTTAAAAAATAGATTAGTTTTGTCATACTTATTCTTGAATTATCTATCATATTCAGTTAATAACAGGCAACTTAATATCATGGTGTTCTAAATTTATTTTTGTATTCCGACTCTGCGCACATGCCATTTGATACAAATTACCAGAAAAATTTCAATAATGGCTTTATTTCATAATGTTATCTATTATAGATAACATTAAAATTTGAATATATATGTGGTAAAGTATGTTATGGCTTCAAGGTGTATGTATTATATATCCTCTAAATTGTTAAAACCACCCCAATTTTAGTGTAAAATCCATTTTTAGCTGCAAATCAATGTATTTTAGTTGTTATGAAACAAAAACTTCAACTTTTCCTTTGGAAAATATCTAAATTATACAAAGCAAACCAAGACTTAAAAAGATTATTTAAATTAAAGTTATTTACTTGCTGATTTAAATCACAATTGTGACCGGTACTTKAACTCATTCTGTCTTACATGTATACATTAATAATGGCATACCTTTAGCTCATAAATGAGGCCCAATTTCCAGTGCAGCCAACAAATACATAAGATGAAATTTATAAAAAAACCAACAAACTGAGCTCAAAATTGTTGTGTCTTACTTTCTACCGCTGGCTATGAAAGAAATCTTTGAAGAAATTAATTTATGTTAATACTGGAAAATATATGAAGAATAAAAATCATATGGTTGATTCTATATTGAATTTTAAAAAAATGAAAATGCAGAAGAGGGGAAAATAATGTTTTCAAATGTATTTGGGGAAGGCGGAGATGCTGGGGTAAGGAAAAAAAGCTCTACACGGACTTTGCTTCTGTTGCACAGTATTGAGAGTCATCTCACGCAGGAAGAAGAAAAAGTGGGGATTTTAAAAATTATTTCTCCACCGAAAAGCTTTATAATCTAGAAATGCGTGCATGAGAATTTAAAGCTGCTACATCTTTTCCTTTCACTGTTTCACAAAACACTTGGCTCTGATCTCACAAATACTTCTTGCTTCCTTACAACTTGCAGCACTTTTTTTTTCTTCACTGCAGCTGCAAAATCTATAACTCCAAAGTCATCGAGGCGCTGCACTTTGAGGGGCGAGGGGGAGGAGGGAGAGGGGAATCCGTTTGCTTTGAAGCCCTGTGCTCCAGAGGATGTCATCCCGGTTCCTCGCTGGCCTATCTCTTAAGCCTGTTAAAGGGTACCAAAAGAACTGTCAAAACTTCCAGTGCAGTGCAGCAGCACTTATCCAAATCCCATGAAAGTAACTGGTCTGGTGTGATAAAACAAGCTAGAAACAAAAATGTTCTTAGTTAAATTGAGCTGAGGTTGATGACGCTTCACGTTGGCCCCTTTCCAGGCCACAAACATACCACCCTTTCCTGCAAGCGCTGGTGATTATAAAGACGACTCTTGAATCACCTAGTTTGATCTTCCGGTTTATCATTGCCCAGATCCTCCTACACTGACCCCAAAGATTTCAGTTCATTGGTGTCCTCAGGAGAGACTGGCRTGTGCCCCAGGTGGAGGACAGAAGAAAGTCAGGTGCTGCTGGTGGTGAGTCCTGAAATGACACCTTCCCTCGTGACTGCATGATTCAAAAAGCCACTTGTASCTTCTCAGTCTTGAGCATCAAGTCTGAATATCATAGTATCATTTTCATCCATCTCCTCATCTCTGCTATAATGTCACATACACATTATGGTCACCAGTTTGCAAGGTGCTCCCTATAGCACGCAGGAGGTACACCCATCTAGCAGACAGATATAGCTCTTGGCATCAAGAACAAGCAGCGTCTAGCAGCAAGATGGGGAAATCCATCACAAGGGAAAAGATACCCATTGCACGGGTTGAAAGTGGGAAAATATTTCCTCCTCCAAACACATACTCAGAATTGCCCAGCAGAAATTCAGGAGAGGAAATGCATGGGCAACTGCAAGCATTCACAAGGCAAAGGTTAAAGCCCCAAAAGTCACAAAAATATGTAGAAAACCAAAGGTAGCTGCAGCACAACCAATTTGGGATTTTTTTACTGGCCTCCTGGGATATATTTGCACAAAGATCAAGTTTAGGTCATATTTCGCCTCCTTTTTCTGCTCGAAACTTACAGCTACAATGACGGGCAGAAATCAAATGCTTCACGGCATACTTTGTAAATGCAAGATTCAACTCCGGTTTACAGAGTCAGGATTTAGTAAGTTTTCTTTGCTCCTCACATTTTTTTATGGCACCTCCAGATTAGATAACAGTAGGCTATGCTAACAAGAGCCTGACTTAAAGGTAAGGTGAAGACGCAGCGTTGCCTGTGGTACAACACCCAGTGCAGCACGACAACGAGTTCGGTGCATTTTGGGAATTCAAAGCCTCAGTTTCTCATGGAATCGCCCTAGGGATTGGAGCAAAATGCTATAGGCTTTAGGATTAAATCCCAAGTGCTGACAACACCAGCATCCAACCTCACTCAGGAGTGTTTGGCGGAGGAGAGCGCAGGTCCCAAGCCATGGAATCACCACCACTCTCCTCTAGTAGCATGTGGAGCTCTTTCAGCTCCCATTAAAAACCAAATGCAATTATACGCTCTCCATTGCATAGTACCATGTTGTTCCTCCTCCTGTTAAAYGACACTTTAGGCAATAAACATTCGGCGCTGCCTGGTCGCTGGGTTAAAGCCAGCCGGCAGACTTCCACCTCGATCAGCAGGCAGCGAGGCACGCTTGGGGATGCGGCAGGCCACACCTCAGCACAGTGGGGCTTTGGGTCGTAAAGTGAAATTAAATGAGCTAATTAAGGAGACGCTTTGTTTCATTTCATGGAAATTTGGAAGGCACCTCCTCTTTCTGCAAAGCTGGCAGTGTGTTCACAAAAGGGACAGTGCCGGTATCCCTATATTAAATAGCGCATTGGCCATGAAACAAAGAAATCAATGCATCTTCCACCTTTTTATAGGGGAAGCAGAAGTCTCTTAAAAGTGTGGTTAGAGTTGTTGTGGGGAGGGAAGGAGGGCGGTTTTACCACTGATGTCATTGCCAGCATAAGCCTTTTATGGTCATGACTTAATAGTTGTCTCTCTGCTTCAAAATCAACAAAGAGCAGAGAAAAAAGGCTGGCTTCCTCCTTGGGAAATGGTGTACGTTCAGGGAGGAAGCTGTCTTCCTGTTTTCTCCATAATTGCAGCTTTGCATGGTTTTAGCAAGTTCCACAACTTTAAGCCTCTTCCATATGGAACGTGTTCCTCTAAACATCTGGCTCCTTTTTTATTGCAGTGATAAAACAGATTTATTTTCTACAAACCATGTAAAATATTACTTTCTCAGTGTATGATCTACTGTGCCTTTAAAAGTAAAAAATATACAAAGAGATCAATAGACTCCCATGTTTTTCTTTTACTAGTGACAAAACCCTTTTCTAAAGACAACTGAAGGATTAATTCTGAAACTGGAAAGGAAGAAAGTCTGGACACCTGCATTTATTATCTCCATGTTTCTTGATGCAAACCAATGGTACAAACTCGGATCTAAAACTAACTATAAAAGTACATTTCTTAGATCCAGGTCAGAGTTGAACGTGTATCTCTCACGCTGGTTCTTAGCCTATACACATCATCTTTTAACTATCACTGGAAGAGAACGAAATGCTTTGATTAGTTTAGAAGTCATCTTTCTAATTTGCCTGGATGATATTAGAAAAGAATGGCTCGTGCCAAGAAATTCAGAGGGCTATACAGTAACGAAGAGAAGAGCATTCATTGATTATCTAATGGTAGTCTGGCTGCAATGTCAACTTTCAGTGGGCAGGGCACTCGGGCAATAAACCAGGAAAAAAGCCATTATAAATCAACAGATCGCCTTGGCTTCCCATTCCATTAGCTGTTATTTTTAGATGTACCGCATGCATGGCTAAGCAACAATGCTGCAGAGAGCTCCTCCAGAAGTTTCAATCTTTTTCTCTCTTCAGTATTTCACCTGCTGCTGCCTGAAATGACACAAGCGTTCACTGCATGCAACAAGCCTAGAAATGAGCTATAAACAGTATTGTGAAAGATCTGGCCAACACTCGCTACAGGGATGTAGTCCAAAAGTGGCTTCTTTAGAGAAGTGGAAAAAAATAAATGAGTCATTTTCTAGATGCTTTGACAAATCCTGAATTGAGCAAAGCCTGGCTTCGTGCATCAAAAAATGGTGATGCTTTATACCTCTGCTTGCAGCTTTATACCAGTCCCATTTCCAGACTTTTGCTGCCTGCAAAGCCCATCTGCCCCTGTGGGAAGGGACCAACGAGGGGAAAAGTGACTAGGGATGGGTCGTTTATTTGGGAGAAGAGTGGGGGTGAGAAACAGTGACGAAAAGGGTGGTCAAGAAATGGGAAAAGGCTTCTTAAGGCATGCAGGCTGTGTGAGCGGTGCTGTCTGGAGGTCCTTGTGGTGCAGCCCTGTGCCAGACCACCACAACCTAAATCAGGACAATCAACCCAACCAGCTGTCGCCATACCACACATGCTAGACCTGCTCCTGCGGTCAGGAGGACGAGGGGTGGGGTGCCTCTCACCAGCAGGACAACGCCTGGATGGGACGGATCAAGCATCCTGGTACCACCCTGTCAGTGCCCTTTCCGGGTCCATCTGCACTAGCATCCACCACCTCCTAACAGAAAGTTTGCTGCAATGTGTTAAGGGCAGAGAACACAGCTCTTCATTTAAATGAAGACTGTATCCTTGAACATGCAAGGGTTAAATTTGTATCTTGTGGGTCTACAGTCAAAGCCAAATCTGGGCCACCAAGACTAGAGGCTGACTGGAAGCTGAAGTGAAATCAACTTCCTGTTGCTCTGTGCTGTTGCTCAACCCAAGAGAGGAGTAGCTGTAACCCTAAACCAGCTCAGGAAGGGTTAAATCTCATGTGAGTGGCACAGGTCCTATCACTGCGGCTGAACCAAGGGTCTGCCTTCACATCAGATGAGAGTCTGTGCGTGTTTAGGGCCTGATGGTGGCACAGCCACAAGTCACCGGTGCTCCTCAGGCCTGCCTGCTCTCACTGCCCTGGTGACGGGAGGAGACAGGGCAGAGACTTGGCTTTGGTCCTCCATCATCATGTGCCAAGGAGGATCCCTGATGACAGATATGGACCTGCGGCTGCTTACGTCCTGCCTGGAGGGGTCATGGTCTCCCTCCTGTATTTCTGACCAATAATTAACTCCCAGTCTAACTCAACGTAAAGAAGTTTTCTTGCGAATACTTGCTATTTTTTTGGTGCCTAATAATGCCCATGTAATGCAGCAGGATAATGTGAAAAGTAATTCACTTGAAGTAAATAACACCCCTTTCTCCTTAAAATGGCATTTGCTACCTTCTCCACATAACTAGCTTTCTTGCAAAATGAATGTATGTATTGCATGAAAAACTTATTGAAAACTATTAGATTCCCTCTTACTAAACACACCCATTTTTAAAACTACCTCAAATTTACTTAATTTCTGAGTTCAGTCCAGGAAGCTGCTGGTGGAAAATCACCAGACATGGAGAGACCTCATTACAAAGTTTACGCCTATATTTGTCATAATCACTTTAGATATCAATGCTACTTCTTCTGATGTCCACCATACGTTCTGATAAAGGTAAATGCAGGATACCCAGAAAAAACACCCGTACACCTTAATGGTTTTGAATCACCAATGCTGAGAGCCTTGTTTCCATGTGAAATAAGTGAATGAGTAAAACCACTCATAAAATTACTCTCTAAAATGTAATATCCTATAATTTCTTTGAATCTGGTCCCAAGCCACCAAAGCACTGAAACACAGTAAGTACCATAGGACAGACTGCCTTCGGAGGATGAGGAATCTCACTGTTGGAGGTTTGCAGGAACAGGCTATACAAGTACTTGATTCAGAAGTTGATGATCCTGCCCTGAGATAAGATGGGAGAAGTTGGAGTTGGGCCTCCTCTTGAGGTCCTTTCCAACTCCATCTTCTATTATTCTAGGTGAGCAGCTCTATTTAGGTTGATAAAACCCACATGCCACAGCTAAAGCTAAGCATATGCTTAAGTGTTTTGCCAGAATGATGCACAAGTGCAAAGCAGATACAATATCTCTCATGGCTTTCGGATATACACTTTGTTTTTCTAACATTCAAACTCTCCCACAGCAGTAAGAAGACACAAGCTCAAACAAGCACGGCTGTTGGGAGAGCAGCTTCCTTGCGCTTGCTGTTCCTTGCTAGAGAGACAACGGGCACAGAGAGATCTCCATCTGTTGTACAGGGCACACAGCTTTCTCGCAATCTGAGTTGGAAACCTTCACTGTGATCAGAGAGGAATCACCCTCGTTAATGTGTGTTTCGGTTTAGACTGTACAATTTTAACCATCAGCTGCACTGGAGATGTAGCACCCGTGTTCCTGACCCACTCTCAAAGGCAGATGTGCATGCTCCATTTATTAACAAGAAGAACAGATTTAACTCCTGAACCTCCCCTTCTCAAACCAGGGAATTTCCTCAAGTCATACAAACCGTTTCCTACCTGACACGAAGCTTAGATCCCAAGAGAAAGCCCAAGTCCTCTTTTTCCTCTCCTTTGTCCTCAAAGCCCAGCACTGCCTTGAGTCCCGGAGTGGTTGATGCATTTCAGAAGCAAAACTACCTGTGTCATCCTGAGAAGAAACCTAAGAAGATATAACTCAGCTTGGTGTTCCAGTGCACCCAGTCCTTGCTAGCTACAACTGCAAAAGACCTGGCCTAGTAGATGAAAAGTGATCCTCCTAAACATTAGTAGCATTGCCATAAAACAAATAAACAAACAAAAAACAACCAAAAAACCAAATGGAGAGCTATATTTTTGCATGTAGTTGTGTTACTTTAGGTGAGGTGGTTCCTAACAACTAGGGACAAGGCATTGCCAGTTCAATCCCAGTTTGCACAGGGTGAATGTGGGTAGGTCTTTTAGGTTCTCCATGCCTCATTTTACATTTGGGCAAACTTGCTCAGAGGGGTGTCACGCTGATTAACTCATTAACATTAGGAGAAAGCTTTGTATTCCTTGGATAAAATGACTGGGGAAGCGGGAGCATGCCGTTATCATGTCTCGGTAATGAAGTAAACAGTCCTCAGCTGGTGTCAGTGGCAGGGATTAGCTGGTGTATGTAGAGCATCTGTTATATAAACTGGATCTCAGAAGCCTGTAGAGTCAGATGCTATAAATCACTTCACTGTATTTGAGATGTCTATTTTAATTCGTGTTCAGTGAAATGCTGTTAAGAAACTCAGTTTAAAAGGCTGGATCCTGAGTCTTTGCTGCAAATGGAAAAGGAAAGCCAAGTGTCTGTGAAATGAAGCCCTCCACTTCCCCAGTGCTTCATGTTTCCATAGTACCAGCAACAGTGAACTGGGTTTTAAAACCAAGTGAAGCAGCTGCCCAAGACCCTGATTTCTGAACATGTAGGAGAGTTTGGATGGACCACATGAGCGGAAACCCAGCTGGTGAGACAACATCAAGTTGACCAAGTAACTGAGACGTTACTGCATGGAAGAGGTCCCTGAGACCTGCCACATTCTCTCCCTGCCCTAGGACCAGGATTGCCCAAGCTCTTTCTGCGAAGCAGATCATGGAGGAAGAGAAAAGCCAGCGTCCCCTCAGCAGAGGTGGATGATATGGGCCTCACTGTGACACAGGGAGGAGCAGGAGTCAGCTTTGAGGACATATGCTCCAAAGAACCCTTGAGAGGGCTACAGAAAGGGTGGCAATGGTGAGGCTTGTGTTAAACTTCGTTATCTTGGCATCCTGCCTTTGCTGCTTCCCAGTTCCCTCTCCCATAACCAAACAGCCCTGCAGGTTGTGCCGACATCTAGCATGGGATTCAACCTCCATCCTTACTCCAGGACTACAGTCCTTCAGTCAGTGGGGAGAGAAACACCTCCTGAGGACAATTCAACCCACCCAAAGGCCAGGACAGGCACTTTCTGAACATGCTTGTCTCTTTCCACTGACTGCAGAGATAGTCTAGATAAGCAGCTGAGACAAATGGCCCAGGTTTCTAATCACTAAAATGAAGTAAATCCCTCTTCCCAGGGATGCTGAGAGGAAATCTGGCTTCACTGAAGTTCATGGGGTTGCAATGGACAGGGATTGCTTTCACCCCTGTCTGGTGCTCCACACTTCGTTACTGTTCAAGGACAGAGAGCTTGACTTAAATCAAGCAAGATATATTCTGGGCTGTTGCAGGCAATGATTGACTGTAGTTTTACCAATTTCTTTCCCTAGCAGACCAAAGGTTTTTATTCAAAGTGCTAAACCCCTCCTCAAATTAGCTGCTTTGGTGAGAAAAAAATGGGKTTTTTTTTAGACACTCCAGGATTTTATGAATGTAGGCAAATTAGAGCACCTTAAAAATAAAGTCTGAAGAGTCTAAGGGAAGTCTGGAGGGCAGTCTAAGTGCAACATGCTGAAAAGTTGTGTTGGTTTTTTTTTCCCCTCAATCATTTACTAGTTAATCTTCCTGGGAACAGACTGATATTTACTCATCCCATGAGAGAGTGGAGTTGTCAGGAATCCAAATGATACCAAGGGATAAGGTTTAAGAAACTCTACCATTAGTCATCAAACAGGAGGAAGTGGCACAGTTCTTTGGTGATGGACTGTGCTTTTCTCCTCTTGTAGATTTTATTTGAATTTCTCCACATTAAATGGGGAAATGTTATGAATTTTCTGTAGGGGAAATAAATTACAAGCTCAGTGGCCATCATGGCTGTACAGCATCAAACAAAATGACAATGTTCTATTAGAAAAATAATACATGGAAAGGGTCAAACACCACATTTTCCATACTAGCTTCCCCTGATGTTCTCATGGCTCCCAGCTGGCTCCCAGCATTGCTCCATGCTGTGCCATGCAGACTCACRAGCACAGATCTCCACCAGCCTGGGCACCACTGTCCTGCACTCTTCTCCAAGGGGAGGAAGTGCTGTGGCTTTTTCTATCTCCCTACAAGCCATGATTTGCTTTCTTTTCATCTGGTTGTCAGGTATATTAAACTGCTGTTAAGGCAAGGGTTTAGAAGGCGCAAGATCCAAGTTCATTTCCTTGCTCTGCACTAACTCTTTGTGCAACTTTATGGACAATCCATATACCCGTGTCTCTACTAGGAAATTAAATACCACTGGGGTTGTTCTCTGGTGTTCACCACCAACAACACAACACAGACCACATCCAAATCATTACACTCTTCTAACTTCCGAAGCAGAGCCTGAATACACATTCAAATTGTCTATTGGGAATGGTGAGCTATGCCAGTGAAATGTTTGAGTTGGTTTGAGACAGAAATCAACCATGGGCCATTCAAACAGATAATCACATTTGTACAAGCAATCATGTCTCACTATCTTGGGACATGATTGTGTCACCACTTTTTGTGGTGCTGGGTCTCTGGCTCTCTGCACTCCATCTATCAATGAAGGATCATAGCAGTTCTTTCCCTATGACATGGAGTTAAGATGTCATAATATATCATGTCTCTGCAACAGAAATAATCACAGATAGGAAAGATCAATATGAGTATAATCTTATGAAATGCTGCATTCTTCCAACATGCCTCTGATTTATTCTATCCAATGAGTCAACAAAGGCTGCTATGCATCTTGCAGTTTTGGCCCCAGAAGTGCGAAGCACTGATAGTATGCAGCCCTTTGGAAACAGCTCAGATAAAAGTAAGAGTGTGCCCTGACACAGTACTTTGCATCTCACTATCTCAGAGTATTTGATACCCTTATCCAGGATGTATAGAGCCTTGTTCCATAAACGGTCCCAATGGAAGTCAAGTGACATGCTGCACACCATGAACAGACAGCTCAGAGTTTGGGCAGGCTCTAACATGCACAACATGCTGAGATGGATGAACACAACCCTGTTCACATACAGGAAAAGGCAATGTTTGGTCAGCTGAATTGCTCCCAGGACTCTAGTGATTGCATTGCCTAGGTCTCCATTGAGTAAAGAGGAGTTTAGATACTATAACGATGTGTTTACAGTCTGGAGCTGGATCCTACCACATGGGTCAGCTGAGCCATGGTAACTCACTTTGCACGCACTGGAAGACTGCAGCAAGGTAATTTGTCCTAGTTTAGCCTGTAATTAACTGGGGTTGAGATAAGTCTTTTACATTGGCTCCAGGCTAAGAGCATGTACGCACATGGAGAACTCCACACCTCAGCTAAGGTGTTGTGGCTTCAATCATGGTAATTTGGGCCTAAATCTGACCATAGCATCTTTCAAACTAGATCCAAGTAGAAACTGCCATGCATAATGGGTAAAGTTTTTGCCTAAGTGCTGTGGAAAATAAATGGGACTTGCATTCATATGTTTCTTACTCACCAAGATTTATCCTGCTTATTACCATTTCATTGCCTTCCACAGAATTATTATTAATTCACTGTAGCATATGTCGGAGAAAAATCAGGAGCGCTGTCTTCCCCTGATAGTTCTCAGCTACTAAATCATTGGTTTTAAACTCAGAAAGGTAAGAGGCAGAGAAAATAAGCCCTCTGTGAAGAATAATCTACTTGAGGATACCTGTATTTCATAATCCTACTGTATTTGTAAGTGAACCTCCAGTAAATCAAGATAAAGCATCCATTTAAGTCATGAATGCAGTCCAATCTGAGAGACAGAGGTCTGTACAAAGCCTGTGACAACTCAGGCAGCTCAGTCAGTCTTACTGCTACTCTTGTTGCATGTATATATGCTGCTCTTCCATAGGTCTTTGCAAAAGTTGAAGAATATCTTGGACATGCATATATGGCTGTGTGAAGTGAGGCCACTCCAAACCGAGTGGATGGGAGCCAGCTCTAGTCCAGAATTATGCTTCAGCTAATGCGTCCTGCTGATCTGCTGACAGCAAGGAGGAAATAAACAGGAGGTGAAAAAGAGAAGACCCACAGAGCAAGAAGGCATTGGAGAAGGAATCCAACCTCTGAGACTGGTTACACATGCAAGGAGCCCTGAGTCTGTCCTCAAGCCACACAAACCACCTGGACAGAGCTCCTACACACCTACATTTGTCTAGTGCTCTCGGAGAGGCTGATAACAAGATGGGAACGAAGTAGCCACACATCAAGAGTATGTGCTGGAAATGCAGCATGCTGCTTTTTCCATAGCACAGCTGTGGAGATCCAGCTATCAGAGGCATGGAGCTCACCACTAGCCCTCCAGTCTGGTCCCACCTGAAGGCATGTGCAGTGTCTCCTCAAACGTTTGATTGCTTTTCAAGAAGCCCTGTGCCCACCATCACTCCCGAGATGTCATTTCGGCAGCTCCCAGCCAAGAGGGCTGACCTGCAGACAGAAGTTGCACTGCTTCTGCTAGGAGGGAACACAGATAACCATTCCAAATGTGCATTACAGAACGGGTTATACCATGGCAAGTTGCTTAAGCCAGGACGTACGTGCAAGCTGACACGTATGGTGAACAAGTAGTTGAACATKGGCAAAAGCCCACTGAGAGCCAAAGCAATTTAATGGACCCTGGGAAATGTCTCACTGTCACTGAAACTGGGATAAGCCCTGCACACAAAATCAGGCCAAGCTTCCCTTGGGAGACGGAGGGAAGAAACTCCCAGCACACTGACAAGCGTGAGGTCCACAATGCAAGCAACAGCTGCCTTCCCCTGTTGATGCACACATCGATACTCAGATCCTCGGGCAGGGGTATGGACAGGAAGCCCACACCAAGCTCTGCGGTACCTTGGGGAGTCCAACATTGGGGCACGGTGGGGTTGTCACCTTGTTAACCTCACACAGGAAAGTAAAATAAGTAAGTGTGGCTGCCAAAACTGTACAGAGGCATCCTTGGCTCATGAAACCACACCACAGTGTGATCATCTTCCTCTTAGCACCCTCGACATCACTGCAGACCATGCTGACCAAAACCACCCTCTGCACTCCACAGGTCTATTCAGAAAGGAGCCCAGGGATTCATTTCACACCATCATGGCACAGTAGACAACAAACAGCTACTAACACTGAGCGCATTGTGGTGGTGCTTGGCACTGTCTTTCCCAACCTCCTTATCTTCTTTTCCTCTACTTAAGACAAGGCAACCAGCTCAACCTCATGGTGATGACAACATCACACTGATGCATGGAGTTACCGTTACAGTCTTCTGTCATGGGGACTGCTTGTCCCATCACACAAAGTGGAGTCTGCATGAACATCAACAAGTGCTTGGAACAGGTTTTCTCTGCACAGCTTGGCTTTCACACAGCTGTGGAGAATGAATTTCTGTGGTCCCTTGCAGGGAAGCAGTGTTCTTCCAAAACAAACAAAAACCTCAAACCAAATGAAACCAAAAAGATGGGTTTTTTTTCCCCTAAGTAAACCCAAAACTGGAAACTTGCATTGTCATAAAAGGAGTGCTGACTGGTTCCCAAGCAGGTAACAAAAATGTTTACCCTCCGGTAACTTGGATCATTTTGATCATAGAGTAATACAGCACAGCACAAATTTGTTCTCACAGTCAGGTCCTTCCCTSCAGCATATTTCTGCTCAGGGCAGGCGTAGCATTGCCTTAGATGCCTCCAAACTTTCCTGACAGGCCCCTAAAATTTCAGAGCTACCCAAATGCAATGCAAAGGCAAATACTTCCCCACGCTGGTGTCTGGCTGGCGAGCGGCATGTTACATGAGGCAGAGCCACTGAGCTGAGAGGCACAGTCCTGCAGAGCACAGCTCCATCGTTAGAGCACAGCCCTCCCCCGGCAGCTCCCCACACCAAGGACACACCAGCTCTCCTGGCTGCACAGGRAGACTGGATTCAGCTTCCCAGCTTGCAGATGGCATCCCTTGGAGCAGGCTGTCGGGGGCTCGGGGGCTCTCAGTCCCGTGTCCCATTCTCCCTGTGTACGGCCCCGACGCTGCTCTGCATCAGCCYGGGCGCTGCTGTAGCTGGTCACTGCGAGCGGTCTGAGGCAGCATGCATTGTAAGGGCTGTCAGCACTGCAACCAGTTCCAGTGACTCTCTTTTTGATTTACATTTTCTACATCCTTTCTGAGAAACCTCAATTGTCTATTTAATCCCTTAGCACTGGAGCAAAAGCATTCAGCTGTGCAACCCAGTATAGCAGGCGCAAATTTGATACCCATTAAAGCTGAGGAGTTACCAGGCATAAAAACCCATATGGGGACAGTATAATCCCTGGTGTAATTCCATTCATTTTCATGTACCAGTGATGAATCTGACACAGCAATTGGGATTTCCATCTCACGCCGGCTTCCCACATCCCTCTAGCGTGTTCAGTAGAAGCAATTCCAGCTTGCATTTATACAGGTGTGAGCAGAGTTAGGTTTATTCTGCTGATGTTCTCTGATGTTCCCCTGCATGCTCTGGTCACGAGCACRGACCACAGCTTTGCTCTCCCTGTGCAAAGTTTTCCATACCAAATAGATCTCTTTACAACCACACCATTTTTAACTCTGCTTACTTCCAGGGTGTGATGGGAGCTGGGTTTAGGGGCAGGCGCACAGGGCAATGGCATGAAACGCTACACTGCTGCAAGACCCAGCTAGGGCACGACTCAACCTTGGTGCACGAGTCAAGCACCGCTCTCTGCAAAGAGCAGAGATGTGCTTCAAAGGACTGTCACGCAGAAGGTCCAAAGATGAGAACACGGGCCTGACGGTTTGTAATATACTCACCACTGGGTGCAGCTGAGCATGTGTGTCTCTGTGAAGTTTTATTGTCCGGATAACAAATTACACATCAGGATGTATGAAAGTCACAAGCATTATACCCTCACTTTATAGGCCTGGCACTAATGTATGCATTTGGGTTTAAAGCGCTTTCTTGCAAGTTAAAACCCAGCCCTGCTAAGAATTGGTGTAATTCAATACTTCCTTTGAAAAACCTCCCATGGAAGATTAGAACAATCTTAGTGATTACAGTCTATCTGGGGTCCACAGATGCCAGTAATCTATGGAAATTGTGAACTCAAAGGATTTATGTCTAAATGTGATTTAAAATCCACTACCAAATCTCCATCGTGGTGGGTTTTTTTTTAATGATTTCTTTGTTTCTCCTCTCTCTCTCCTCTTTTTTTCCCCCTCAGACTGAATTTCTGTAAGTGGCTGTAATGTCTGTCTCGAAGACAAACAGGCGCAAGTCAAACAAGAGCCTGCCTCCTTTGTTGCAGCCCTGCCCGCGGTGTGCGTGCACCGTCCTCCACGGTAGTTGCAGCAATTGCCCCAGACGGAGGCTCCGCTCTGGAGCCTGTCTGCAGCCCTCTCCCTGATGAAAGGCAGCTGTGGACGGGTTTCAGTTTATTCTGTTTAAAGATCTATCACGGACTCCCACGTGAATGGGAATGTAAAGAGAAGTCACAAATCAAACCTGAACCGTGCAGTCCACTTAGGCGAACGCTATTTGCGCCATATGTTTTGCAGGTTCATTTCATTGGAATAGTAAATTGGTCTAAAATTAGGGCCAGATTTTAGAAGGCAGCACCGAAGACATGTCYTCTGAGCATGCATCCATGTGAACTCAGCCGAAGGGACAGGTCACTGCCAACCTGCAAAGAGGCAGGGTAGATGGACACCTACATGCAGGACATGGGGATGGGCATATCCCGTGAACTTTTTGTGTGGGGTGCTTGTGTACAGCTCTTCCAGGTGACTCCTCGGTGCCTGTCTGCGGGACTCTGACCTTGACACCAGCTCTTCCCTGTGAGGACGCAGTTTTTACTTCCCAATGTTGGGTACTCCACACGCAGATCCTCACATATTTAGGTGGACATACATCCACAAATCTTTAGTATAAGCTTTTCAATCACAGGGCTTTCAAACAACAACAACAATAACCTTGTCTTCCCAGCCTGTTCAAATAAACTGTTGCAGATTAAGGGCCTGAGGTTTTGTCAAGTTTAAACAAATACAGAGAGCACAAGAGCTCTGCAGTATTGCATTCCCGTGACACCTGGCTCCCAGCAGCTCTCCAAGGCAGAGGGACGCACTGATGGGATTGCTTGCCCATCAGCTCCCCTCTCACCAGCTCGGAAGATGCAGATCCAGCGGGTCCTTAATCCAAACCAGGGTTTTGGTTTTACAACTCTGGAACAAGGAGGTTTTGCTTACCCCAAACCTGGCTTCAATTTTATCTCATTTCCATAAATAGCACTAGGAACCTTTAGCAATGTTTTGCCACATTTTCCAGTGGAGGACAGGCAAAGACTCAAGGCCAGTGCTATATAAGGGTATCTGAACAGTGTTCCTCCTGCCTCTTTGCACCTAAGAGCCTCTCAAGTCCCCTGCCCAGGTGTTTTACCCCCTTCTGCTTTTCAGTCCATATTTTCGAGCTGTCGTTCCCTTGCGTTTCACCTCATTTCCTCCCAGTTTCCACCTCCATTTTGTCACTTAATCATGTGGGCCTCTGTAGCCTCTCATTTGCTTGTGGTAAATCTGGCATCTTTATTAAATCCAGACTGTTTCACTCTGGGGGCACATTTACAGGTAAATCTCCTTATAGGCAGCCACCTCTGACTCAATAGTACATTTAATCCTGCAGCTGTCAAACAAAAGGTGATAAATCATCTACCTCTGATCAAATAAATCCTGCCTCTTTTCGTTCAACCATGGTACTTCTCCCGCATTATTGAGGACGGGGTGTTGGCTGGGGCTATGATAGCTATGGACTGAACTTTTCAACGCTTAAAGATCAGCTCCCTCATCAGCAACATCTAAACTCCTGTTTGTTTAATTTGTGCTGAATCAGGGCCTGAAGAAAGTGATTTTTCCTTTGTTTGGTTTTTTTTTTGTTTTGTTTTGGAGGAGGGTGTTGGGGTTTTGGGGTTTTTTGTTGGGTTTTTGGGTTTTTTTGTTTTTTTGTTTTTTTGTTTCCTGAGGCTGGAAGAAGGAAAACAAATCCCAAAAGCAAGCTTGGATCAAAATCCTGCTGTAGAGCTAGGAAAGGGTTACAGGCAGCCCGTCTCCATCCTGTGAGAGAGAATGGGCAGGCAGCTCTGCCCGGGCAGCCCCTGCCTCTACACAAAGCCCCATTGAGCCGGGGCAGGATCGGGGCAGGAGGGGTTTGCGGAGCAGTTGTAACTCCACAAGCCCGCTCCTTTCACTGCAAAGAGCCAGCAAGGCCCCTTGGCAGCTCCCACCGAGTTCGCAGGCTCTGCCAGCCAACTGCTCCCTGTTTGTTCCTTTTTCTTAAAACAACAAGGCACACAGGGAAAATAAATACAAAAAGCCCCCGGTATGTGTGTAGCATTAAGCTGCAAGAGCCGCTGCTCCAGTCCAAGGATTTTAAAAACCTACGGTTTCTTCCACCGCACTAATTTGGCCGTGTTGCACCTGCAAAGTATTTTTTATTCCAGCATCCTTCTTAAACACAGATGTACATGCTGAGCCGGGAGCCTTCTGAAGTGCTCTGTGTTGACTTAACTCTTTCCCTCTGGACTCCAGCGACTTCAATAAGATCACTTATGCCAAGGCTGAATGCTTTGAAAACCCCCTCTCAGGTGCACAGCCCATGTGCTCCAATTTGTGTGCCTAAATTTCAGCTACCTATATCTACCCCTTGACTTCCAAATATAGTCTGATCCGTACAGCCCATAAGTCCCTTGACTTCAGTAAGGCTGTTCAGTACCTATAAAAAAATCAGGCCACTTGTTTTGAAGTGCTCAGACATGGATTTAGGCCCCAGATGCTCAAAAACTACAGCTCAGATTTAGACATCTGCATCCGTACCACTGGCAAAGTGTTTTTATTTTTGGAAGCACTGAGCCCCAGCAGCTCCCATTAATTTCAGTAAGAGCTGCTGGGAGCACAGAGTCTTGGAAACCTCTTCTGGGGAAGCTGTGCTAACATTAGACTCTTGTTTTCAGAAGCGTTGGCTTGAAAAGAAATGACACAAAATCAGGAGGAAGGGAAATGTTTGTTTAGCCTTCCTATTTAATAAAGTTGTTCCATGAGCAATGGATCTGGTAAACTTCAGTTTCTTGAGGGTTGGTGCCCAGTGTCCTCAAAATCCCACCACCAGACAGCAGTTTGCTCAACTCCCTCTCATGTTCCCAGCCTGTTTGGTGGGACAAACTGCTGTGGCCAGACCCTGCTGGCTGGCTGGGCAGTTGGCTGCTGCCACTGAAAACTGAGTGACAGCTGCCTTTCCTCCAGTGCCAGCTTAATTTCTTCCTCTTTCTTCTAACCAGACTAATTTTCATGGAAACTGCAGGAACTTATGTGTTGCAGACCTTTAACCTTCTATCAAATTTGGTTGAAAAATTGCCCAGAAGTTATTACGGACAAGAAACACAACTGGATGAGATTTGTTTCCTTAGGAACCTAGGCTAAAAGGAAAAATTAATCAGATACTTGTGGATATCTGAAAAATTCAGGCTAGAGAACTGAGTTATAACCAATAAAAAAATCTACAAAAGACAAAGCCAAAAAAGTTTACAAGGCTGTGAGACCTAAAGGCGATTAGAAGTTTAAATGCAGGCACAGACCTGAAAAATGCATACAATAGACAATATGTGGCATTTTCTTCCATTTTAACCTATGCCTGTGTGCGACAGGTGAGAGCAGTGGTGTGTGTGGTTCCTCTATATGGAAAGCATGTGGCTCACATGAAGTGTATGGTTCAAGCAAGCATCACATTCAGGTAAATCCCTGAACAATGCATAGAAGTGTCTATAGCGACAAAAGCAGTAATTCACGCCAAGCCAAGGATCCCTGCCTCGTGTGCTGCAGCAGTTGCGAAGCGTGCGGTGCCTGGGGAAGAAACAGCCTAACAGGAGTTTTTGTAGATGGCATTTGCCATGCTTTTAAAACAGTTATAAATACAACCCAAAAAGCCATAAATTCCATCTGTGTTCACAGCCGAAGAAGACAAGAGTAACTCAGTCTCCTCTTCCATGAGACAGGAGAAAATGTCAAGGGAGAACATTGTGATTTTCTAGAAAGCAAGAAAGTGAGGAAGAGAAATCCATGGCAAAAGCAGTTCAAGTATTTTTAAAAAAGGATGCTTGGGAAATTAAGCCTATCAGGGCAGTGGAACTGTATTGAAAATCATAGGAAATGCCCCATCTCAGGATGGGAGGAAGAGGTGCCAGGCTGAATCGGTGGCCTTGTATTGCTCTTTGAACCACGATCGCTCTGGCTGTGATCTCCAGGACCTGTTTTTGGAACAGGCACCCCAAGTTACAAGATGAGAGAAGATTTATTCTCCTTTCCCTTTTATCTTTCACATAAGAAGAAACTGTTGATATAAAATTTTGCTACTACATCTTCCGACCAAGATATATATATACGGAAGTTGTATATGCCAGACATAAGGGCTCAGCTGCCCTTGCTGGCAGGAAATACTATTAACAGCTTTGGCTGTAGATAGCGATGCAGTAGGCAGTTAACATATCTTGGGGGATGGCAGTGCCGAGATGTTCAGGAGGAGAACTCAAGGCAGGTCCTGGGGTGGGCTGGGACAACATGCAGGAGTTTCATGAACTCCATACGTGACCCTTCCCAACTTTTTTCTCCAAGAATTGTGAGGAAAATCCCCAAATGTCACATTTTTGCAAAGCAGCAATCTCACCGTATTTCATTTTGGAAGCTGTCAAATGTGATGCTTTGAAAATACACTGTTGTGGCTGCCAGGGATGGGTGACCTGGGCTCTGGGTGTCCCGGGTGCCCTGGCTGATGGGTGCAATGCCTGCTGTTACGGGGTAGCAGAGAGGCTGCCAGGGCTTCCCTCATCTCTGCCCATCTGCCCACTGGGCTGCACTGGAGGGAGAAGTGGGAAAAGCCTGTGGACAGCCTCCCAAGCTTTAAGGCTCCCTGAAACCTTTAATTCTGCCTAACGAGCTGGTAGGATGCAGCAAAAGGGAGCCCTGGGGCACTAGCTCCCAATGGCCAAGGCTCCCTAGTTAAGCAAGAGGTCCCCCCATCTGCAGGAAGCCACTAAACCCTCCACCACTGCAGCACTGAAGCCTTTCCTACTCTTCTCCTGCATTTGTGATCAAGGAATCCAGTGCTAAAACTGGTAATAAACCCTCATCAGATCTATACCCTCCAGTTTCAGTAGCTGGCCTTGTTTTATTCCCTCTCTAGGTTTTAGGTTATCAAATGTCACTCAAAACCTGGCAAGAACACATTTTTTTCCCCATCTTCTCTCAGGGCAGTGGTGGTGGGAAACATGACTCTGAGGGAGTCCTGCCCCACTGAGTTTTCCTACCTGCTTGTGTTTGTTCAGTTTGATGGCAACATGGGACAAGCTTTGGCCAGTCTCAAGTGACTCGCTAGATTGCTGAGAGCTTTTCGAAGAAGATAACTGAAGGAACAGACAAAAGGAACATTTTCTAACTATGGCTATGGACTAAGCCAGATTCTGAAATGGGTGCTGAAGTATCACAAAGTGAAAAAAGGGCTACATGGCAGTAATATATGGCACTGAATTTAGACTGTGAACCCAAGATTTAGTCTCATTCGGGTTTTGTACGCTGTCCTCAGAAATGCTTAACGTAGGGTTAACAAAGAGCACTGTAATACAGACAGATCCTTTCTCTTGCTGGGGGCCTGCACCCTGCCATCCTGATTCATTCCTTATTCATAGGGTGAAAAACCCCATTGATTTCAGAAGGAGATATTTCAGATCAAGGACTGAAGTATTTGTGCCTAGATTTTCAGCCCACGTATTTTACACACTTCTGAATACTAACGACAGTGCTGTGACTCTGTAGGGATACATGCATTTAAACCAGCATCAAAACTCCTTTATGGCCAAGATTTAAAATGTTGAATGCATTAGAGAAGAGAAACATTTGCACTGTGTTTCTTATTGTTGGTTGCCTTTCTGTAAGTGCTTTCAGCACCACCAAATTAGTCCAGAAGTGGTTAAAAGCAGCTAAAGGGAGCTTTGGAGGACTCGGTGTCAGCTGGCATTCTAATGAGAATTAGACAATCGGAAATAGACAGCTTCGAGGCCAAACAATTAGCCAGACAATTAAAAGGCTCTACTGTACAGGGTTTTATGTGGGATAGGATAATGCAGCCGCAATATTTGTGCTAATAAGGTAGACGGATAAGAATGAAGTTAATTTCCCTTCTCAGCAGCTAAATGAACAGATCGCTCCATTTTAGTCAAGCCCAAAAGGACGTAACTTTCCCCTGATCGGAAAAAAAGGTAAAAAAGAAATAGAAATGCTAGTCTCTGGCTATGGAAATAAAGCTGGATATTCAACTGGTGTGAGCTTGCAGAGGTCCAGCGCCAATGCCACTCTGCTCTGCTCTGTCTGCTGCCTTCTGCAAATGCCACTTTTGCCTGTGTCATGGCTAAATCTCTCCCCATTCCCATTCTGGATTTTGCCATATGTAGAGGATAAGATCATTATACCCATCTATTTTAATATTTTTGATAATATGTTGCTCACTACCGATCAGAGGTATGACAATTTCATGTGAAAAATGAAAACAGGGAAGAGCATGAACACAAACTGCCACTACCCCAAAATATGCAGGTAAGTTTCCTGCATTTGGAGAAATGGCAGGGTACGGCACACCATGGGGTGTGGAGGATGAACCTCACCCTGGGAAAACCCCCTTCCTGACCATGGTGTCCCCCGGTGAACGCAGTACACCAACTATGGAAGAGACATGACCTGGAGGCCAGAGTGACCCCAGAAACATGCCCAATTCCAGAAGGCTTATCCTTCCCCTATATTCTGAAATCCTATACCTCTCTAACCCCACAGCATAGCAATGACATGTCGAGAGACAGCCAAAGATCCAAGTCCCATTAGCCATCCAGTTTTGTATGGGGCTGGCTCAGTTACTGCAGCAGCATCTTACACTGGTGCTTGCAATCTCCCTCAAGGCAAAACCCCCTGAACTTTAACATCCACCTGGGCTAGGCAGAACTGCACCCAAACCCCATGGCACGAAGCAGATGCTACCAGCTCGGTGCAATGGACATAGTCCATTCGCCTGGACATGGTCCTGGGCTGTAGGTGGCCCTGCTTGAGCAGAGGAGTTGGACCAGATGACCTCCAGAGGTCCCTTCCAACCTCAACCATTCTGTCACTCTGTGGCTCTGTGACGTGCCACGCACCAATGATGTAAAACACCATTGAGGCTTCAAAGACTTTCTCCTGCACTGGAAGCGTCACCTCCGGGAGGGAGGGCTGGGAGTTTGCGGAGATGTGTCTAGAAGCCCCATTCAAAAAATACACAGACACACACAGAGAGCCATTTGAGGTTTCTGGTTCCCTGTACTATCTTCCTCTCTCTTTCAGACGGCGCAGGCTGCTGCCAGAGCCTGCCATCACGCTTTACATTAGGTTACTGGCTTCTGTGGTGTACCAGCAGTCATGTGTTGCTATTTAGCAGAGAGCACCACCAAAACAGTGAAAATGAGCTATTTTGGTTTGGTGTCTCCTTGCAGTTACAAAAGACCAGAAGCAAGTTGTTATACGTGGGATAATTGAATCCCCAGGAAAACAAGCCATTTGGAAAATGAGCCGTTGGTCCATTTTACAGTGGAGCACACTGTTGCTTTTCTGCTGTGATGGTAGGGTTTTTGTATCTTCGAGGTTTACCGCACATGCATAGGATAGGTCAGGCATGGTCAGCTTTTCACCCTGCCCCTTTCTCTCCTCCCTCTCCCAAAAAAGCTATCTGAACGGACACGTGGCAATATTACACACTCAGAGGCAAATGTATTTACAATGCATCGGCATGGCTCAGTTCAGTCTATAATTACCCCATTACAGCTTCAGCCAAGCCTTTTTTCCAATAACGCCCAGATGTACCAATTACTTCTCCTCTATAATGAAAACAGATGAGAAACAGGTGATAAGCCCTGTTTGTAGCAGAGGGAGGGAAAGAAAGTTTTGGCTAATCAGAAAATGGCCCTGACAAGAACCCTGTATCAGAACAGCATGGTGAAGGTGCCTTACAGTCGCCGCTGTCTGGCAGGTCTGATGCAGAAGATCACAGAAGTAACTATCACTTTAACATATTTAATACAGGCATCTGTATTATTAACCAAAATCTCTTCTGGGCCACTGGAAACTGGAAGCATGTGTTTGAGGCTGCGTTCCCATCTCGCCAGCCCTGGCACCATGAACTCTGGCCAAGTTCTGCTCTACCAAGTGCCTCACTTTCCAGACCGACCCTGAGCAGGAGGCCCCTTTGGAGGACCAGGCGTACACTGGAGTCCTTACTCCTTCCCTACCCCGTTTTTAATAAGCCCTTTTTGTATGACTGCTCTGTGGTTCTTGCTCTTTTTCCGAGCAGGCACACACTGAGTCGAGGATCTCCACAGCGCAGAGATCACCATGCAGTGGGAGCCGCAGGGGCTCCGTTGCCTTTTCCCTGGGCACACCGACACAGAGACCAGGGCAGGGATGTAAGATGCAAATAGCATCCCTCTGGATGACTGGATATTGCTTTTTTGACCAAAAAGCCTTTCCCAATGACTGCTGCATCAAAACCTGGTAGGCAAGCAGTTTTGTCCAAAAATTCCTGACCGTATCAAAACCCCTGGAAAACATGCAGCGTCTTCCTCCATTTGAAATCATTCTGCATTCACAAGCAGCAATAGGGGAAATTTTACCAGGCTGACATACAGAATGCTCATATTGATACTAGTACTGCTGCCTACAAACCACAGAACTAGCGAAACAGTAGTTACGCACAGCTTTATCAAAGGACTTCAAGGATGCATTTGCTCTGTCTGGCGTATACAACTGAAAGCTACTTAATTTTAATTTTGTGCTTCATGTACATAACATCCTCACTAACGGCAATGAGTAGAGTGGTGGGTGGGAAGGTTAACAGACTTACAGTAGTCTGTAAAAGAATAAATTCTTAAAAACCCTGTGCAATAGCCATTGCCTCCCAGCAAATACATTTACGCGTGAGGGCTTTTTCTGCTATGACATCATTACTATTACGAATGATGCTGCAGCAGTTTTACTAGTATGTGGGGAAGTGTTGTTCACACATGACTAATAGACACTTGTTAATCATTTACACGATTAACGTGTTAGTGCTTCCCCCCACACTGATTCAGTCACATTTGTCAACTCGCTTTTGTTTATTTTATTTTAAGCAGCTCTAGCAACAAGATGCGTGAAGCCTTGCTGTGGGTTAGCAGTGCAGTTATCAGAAGGACTGAATCACAAGTCCCCCGTGAGCATTGCTGAAGGATTTCACTGGAGATGCCAGTGCAGAGCTCAGGCGATCAGCAGTGGTTTATGGATGGGTTTTGATGTACTGCCTGTAACCAGATGAGACCTGGGTCCTCCTGAAGTCAATGGAAAGTTCACAATTTCACCCAGTAAGATCCAAGAATGCCTGTTACTCTAGGATATTTACTACAAGGAGGGCCAAGCTGCCCAGCTTTTGTTTTCTATTGAATTTAGCTATGATTTCCGAGGTTTCCCCATTGTGTGGCTTTGGCTTCTGAGCCCATCTGCTACACTTCAGGGTATGTTTTCATTGTGGTGCGTGGGCTCTTGGCTCATTAACGTGGTGTTAATGGAGTATGGCAGCTAAAGCCTTCCTCCACTCTCTGATAAGACGCTCTTTCCGGAAGGAGGTTTGCCCACAGCAGATTCAGCAGCTGAAGCATTTATCTGCTGTGGAGTGTTAATAACTGTCGGGTTATAATTACCAAATCTCAATATTTACAGAAAACCAGCCTCTCTATTGTGCAGCTAATAGCACAATCTTGAATGTACGAAATGCCAATTTGCTATGAATAAGGAGCTGCTTGCTAAAATTCAAAAGCAATTAAACCGTAAGCAGTAGCTGACATTTAATGATTATACTGTTTACCAAGGAGCCACCACTTACTGGGCACAATTCTGGCGGTGAAGATGTTCTATGGGACAAAGGGAACTGGGGAGCCTCCTCCTCAGCTACACCACAGAGAGGATTAGTGCATGCCGTGCCTCGGTTGGGAGACTGGAAAACTCAAACAGTTTTCAAACCTCTAGACATAAGGAATAAATTTTCTACGCTGAGGGTGGTGAAACAGTGGAACAGGTTGCCCAGAGAGGTGGTAGATGTCCCATCCCTGGAAACGTTCAAGGTCAGGTTGGATGGGGCTCTGAGCAACCTGATCCAGTTGAAGATGTCCCTGCTCATTACAGGGGGGTTGGACTAGATGACCTTTAAAGGTCCCTTCCAACCCAAACCACTCTATGATTCTATGATTTGAGTTGCGCCAAACAGCTGGCTGGCAGCAGATCCCACCGCACCTTAATCAGCTGCTCCGATGTGGGATCAGATTGTGTGCTGAACAGATGAGGTGGCTCCTCTGTTTTCTACTACTAAAGAGAGGGAAGGTACATTTAGTTCCCCTGTCTTTATTCCTTAGCTCAACCGGTCTAGTGTGTAAGTCCTTAAATGCGTTATGTCTTCTCTGCATGAGTGAGGGATCTGGCCCTCCACATCTGATATGTTTCCTCATATCAGTAATTATACTGCACACCTAAATAAGCAGAAATAGGCAAATAATTTTTTTATTATTACTCCTTAGACAGCCTTTTTTTGGTTTTGATGGCCCAAAGCCCCTTTTTTTCTTCCTCAAAGAAGTGAAAAGTTCTGTTCAACTTGGGTCAAACAGAAAAATCTTAATTCAACTTAAACTGAAACATTTTTGTTTCCCTGGAAGGATTTTTCTTTCTTATGGTTCTTTATTATTACAAGACAAATTTCAAAACAAAACTTTGTTTCCTCGTGAAAAAACAAACCGCTTCACTTATTTCAAAAATGTCAAGATATGCCTGCTCTGATACTTGCTAAATTTCACAAGTATTGGTAAAAAGTTTTGGTTGATCCAAAGCTGTACTTTTTTTGCAGCAAGGAAAGTCTGTGCCCTAGAATTTCATCCCAACCTCCAGAAAGCAGCCTTTATCCGCATTATCTCAGAGCACCCTGGAAATCATGACTGCAAGGCTTCCCCCAATACATTTATATAATGAGAGGGTCACCTGTAGAAACTTTACAATGGATTAAATGCAGCAGAGAAAGCCTGCCTGGTTATCACAGCAGATCTATGGATATTGTACTTAATCCAAGGACCAAGACCTGCACAGGAGACACTCGGTGCAGAATGGGACTCAGACCCACCCCTGCAGAGGAGGAAACCTGGCAGAGGATGCCTTAGTGTCCTCATCCCTCCTCCGAAAGCCTGGCCAAGGGGGATGGAGGGCAGCTGGTATCTGTGCGTGCAGCATATCCCGGTTATCATTTCTTGGCTTCAGCCAGGTCATGCATTTGCTCTGGGAAGTGTAAATCCAGGACTGTGACCCTGAGCTTTAGGCAGCTTTTGCAACCCCTCTTTTCCATTTTCCCTGCTCCCATACAGCCTGCAGCCTGGTGCTATGTCCCAGGAGTACAGCCCAGCATCCRACCCTTTCTGACAAGGAGTGGTGTAAGGATAAGCTGTTCAAAACAGTTCCTGTGCCTACTCTAAGTTTTTGGATAGGAAAAAAATCCACTTTTGCTAATACTCATTACAGCTAGGGATAAAGTTCCCTATCTCTCGGCACATTTGGTAACTATTTACTTAACTAAATGGTGAAAAAGAGAAGCCTCAATTCTCCAGAGTTGCCTCCCTCAGCTTGTTTATCACTGTGTTGCAATGGCTCTGTGGTTGTGAAATCTCGAGCTGAAAACTCAAAAGGAAATTTCTAGTGACAAGCTTTCCTTGAGGCTGTAAACAAATAGAATTCATTAGGAGGAAGGAAGAGAAGCAGAAAACATCAAAATTAACACATGTGCGCACACGCGTGCATGCATACACACACACGCACACACGTTGCTTTTTCAGAACTGTGCTGAGAAAAAAAAGTAAAAATCCGTATGCCAGGCTTTTTTTTCCAAGGATAACCAGCTTGATCTAATGCTCCCCGCAGTCCGTAGGAAGTTGAGCTTTCTCAGACTGCAACAGAAGTTGGATTGTACTTTTAGGCAGCCTATTTCATCTGCCATGCCCTGAAAGTGCTTTACCCTTTCTACACCTGCTTGTGCAAACTCCAAAACACGGCTCTCTAGGAGTTGTCAGGTGTTTGCTGATAGACAACATATTTGCTTAAAAGAAGGAGAATGAATAATGAATTAAAAAGAAGCCTCTGAGCCAACTGTACTAATGGCTTTTTACCTGTAGCACCAAGAGCTTGTATATTCTGGCTTCGTGTTAAAAAGCGTGCTGATTAAACCATAATATTATGTTTTGATCTAGCCTACAGCTGAATGAATTACTGGCAGGAAACACAGCTCATGAATTCAATCAAAAATCCTTTCATTTGTCACAGCCGCTTCCTGTCCGTCTTTTAAACATCTGCTTCTCTTGTTCACGACAGAAAAAGTCTTTGTTAAAATAATAAGCATTCACCGATCCTTCCCTCGAATAAAGTGCGCGGTTTCTCAATGAAACACGCTTTCCTCCCCCCTTCAAGTTTATTTTACGTATCTTTAATAGCTTCCTCGTACCCCTCTCTTTCTTTCCGCTTTGAAATTCTGGAAAATCTCAAGCTGACAAAAGAAGGCACTTCCAAAGCGCGAGCTCGAGCTGCCCCCGGCCTTTCTGCCAACAGGACCCAGCCTTTGGGATGCTTTGCTGCAATCCCTGCCAAGAACCTCTCCAGCTCCTTAAATGGAAGCCACTTCCTCCCCGAGGAGGCCAAGCAGCCATCCAGCGTCCCGTGGCAGAGGTGTTTCTCCAACGTCCTCGCTCACCCGTGYGTGTGAAGCTGCAGCTGGGACGAGCACACGCTTGCGGGAAGTGTCACCGGTCCTTCCTCATCAGCCCCGGAGCACCGCAGCTCCTCCTGGCCAGGCGGTCAGGCTAGGAGAAAAACCAAGAGCAACTCCTTTCTTAACTTTTCATTTCCAGTCATTGCAATGACCGCTTCGCTTCGTGGTATCTCGGATCTAGGCTATTTAGTCAGCTATTTGTGCAAGTGATGGATATCAGCTGTGCAGCCCTCTCCTGCTGTCCTTAAATGTCTCACAAATCCACAACCAACGCGCTGGTGTTTATGTGCACGTTTGGCACTATCAGCAACTCCACATTTCTTTATAAGCTTCTACAGGGAAGAACACCAGTCTTCCAGTGAAATTTTAAATCCCTACTTTGAAGTAAGCCTCTTTCTTTGCTAATTACTTCTTGGTAATTAATTACCTACTTCCTGTAGTTCTTCTGAAAGCGCTCTGGGTGTTCACTTCTAAACTTGACGATCCATTGCCCAGCACCAAAATGCAGCTAACTCTGGGGTGAAGCCTAAGAGTTGTCTAACAAACCTTAATAGCGCCCAGAAAACCCACCAACAACACAGGCGTTAGGCTGGAAAGTTTAGGGCTGGAGAAGAAGTAGCTGTATTAGAAAGAACCAGTAGTACCTCTGTGGGTCTGCCTGCAAGATCACTCACACTGTGTGCCAACCCTGTCCCTCTCCCTAAAGCTGTCTGAGGGACTGAAGTGGTCAGGGTAGGGGCAGACGGCTATCTTGTGAGAAGTGGAGTTGAAGTAGTCTTCCCCATTCTGAGGAGCTGGAAAAACCGAACCAGTCCAATTAGCACATTTTCATGTTTTTTTCACATCATGCGAACTTTCAAAATGTGAGACATCATTGCTTGCAAATGACTGAAAGCTAAGATTGCATGTGAAATAGGCTGACAACAGACAGGAGCGGAAAATGATTAGGGATACTTGCATGATGCTTTTCCAATGCTCAAATGACTATTTTTGTAATTTCAATTTTCCACTGTATGCTTTTTTTTCTAATTTTTATTTTAATGTAATTATTTCTGAAGTATAGATTACTTTTCTTGCAGGAGAACCTCACTTTTACTTTGATTCTTTACTATGATACAGCTTCACCTCATGATCCCAGCGTTATATCTGAATAAAAGTGATGTAAATCCCAAACTTAAGAATTCCTGCAGTGGTTTAGCCCAAAGGTCAGTCTGTCTCAACGTCCGATCTCCAGCTTGGGCTGACAGCAGGTACACAGGGAAGAGGATGGGAATGGGGTAAACACATAGGAATCAATCCTTTGTATTTTCCAYCAACTGCCAGCTGTTTGTAGCTTAGGGATATCCTGAGACAGAGCTGGGGTGTTTGCATTTCATGGCTGTCAATGGATTTTTCTTCCTGAGATATGTTTAATTGCTTTTTACCTTGCAAATTTTTAGCACGTACAGCATCATGCGGCAACGAGTTCCACAGTTTAACTGTGACCGCTCCCTCTGCCTGTCTGGAGCCCGGCACCACATCATCATATTGGATGTCCCATAGGTCTTGTATTGAAAGAAACAGCCCAAATTGTTTCCTGCCGATTTGCTGGAGGGCATTCGTGGTTGTCAGCACCTCTGTCGTATCCTCTCACTTACTCCCTTTTCTGACAAGGGAGTCCCAAACATCTAGAAATTGTCCTATACTTTGGGTTATCCTTGTAACTTTGGTACCTTTTTATTTCTAATATACCCTTTCTGAGAAGGAAAGGCAGAACTAGTGAATTCGTTCGTCTCTGTTTTTCCTCTTTTTTCCTAATAACTCCTGATGTTTGATTGGTTTTGCACTGCTATCAAGGAACAAGCTGCTGTTTTCACAGAGCTATTACAACTCCAGGATCTCATTCCTGAGCAGACACAGCTAACTCACAGTCTATCAACTGGCATCTACAGTTAGGAGTTTTTCCCATGCACAACACTCCACATTTATCTAAATTAATCTCATCTGCTCTTTTATTGCCTCACTCCTAACTATAGTGAGTGCCTTCTGCAAGTCTTTGCAGTCAACTTTCATTTTTATTACCCTTAATAGCTTACTATCAATAGCAAACATTGCCACCTCACTATCCACCCTCTTTTCCAGATCGTGGGAGATAAGAGCTCCTCCAATCCTGCCCTGAGCCATTTCTCCCCTTGTCCCAGTTACAGTGACAAACCCATGCTTCTACTGGTAGAACTTGTTTTGCTTGTGGAAAGAGGTTTTCCAATACCGGTACAGCTTTGCCAGATGTGTCCACACTAGGAGTACTTTGCCAGATTAATCTGATGATATTTTTGTACCAATACAAAAAAACTCTCTTATGGTTCACAAGCATCCCTTGGACACAGTATGAAACCTGGGGGTGGAGTGCATCCTTCCAAAAAGGAGCAGGGCATTTTAAGTAGGGAGACATCAAGGTACTACATAACTTTGGATGTTTAACCTTGGGGTCTAAATCAGGAGGGTAGTTTCTACTAGTCGATGAGCAAAGAACTCCTCCAGGGGTATAAATTAAGAAAGAAAAAACGGAGCTGACAGCGAACGTAGGAGCATAAATTATTTTCTGTAAGTAAATAAGCAGACAGTTGCTGTCAGAGCTTCTGCTGCACATCCCCACACGGCCACATTAAGGTTTCTGTGGTGGCCCATGCAACTGTGGTAGTGAATTTTAATAGGTACTTGGAGGGCTTCTGAAAACCAGTTACTTAAGATCTGCAATATCTTTCTGCTCCAGTTGACCCAAGCTGAGGTACTTCTTGAGCATCCCATTTTCCTGCCCTGTGCATTGGTCCTCCAAGGGGTGCGGGGCCGCTGTGTGCAAATGCATGCATATGAAAAATGCCAGCCAATATCAACTTGACTTTAAGCTAGAAAGAACAATAAGAGACAGGATGGACCAGGATGGGAGCCGGAGCCACTGCCCATTCACCTGCTGAACTGCAACAAGAGATCTTGCACAGGGGCTTTGCCTGCTGGATGCTGCTGGTGAGAAGATCGTGGTTCACCAGATGGTGTCAGGGCAGGAGGCTGAACCATGCAGTGAATGCGCAGGGTCAAGCATGAGCCAGTTGCATATGCCAGGCACCTGCGACCTGGTGAGTTTGGAGCCTCCCACCCCTCCTTTTTTTTCAAAAAAAAGACATTAAACGCAATTAGCAGGCAGCAGGTTTCATGCAAACCAAAGCAAGCACTTTTCCATCCAGTGCAAATTAAATAGTGGAGCTCATTGCCATCAGCTATTGCAGAGGCCAGAAGTTAAAACAGCAACTAGACAAACTTGTGGAGGGAAAGTCAGTTGGAATTACTAAACACAAAGATACCATCTCTGGCTCAGGAGCTCCCAGCCCTATGATTGTATCGGGAAAAGGACCGCGCCATGTTTGCCTGTTTTCATACATTTTTCCTCCAGCATCCACTCCTGGCCAGAACTAGGACAGGATCCTGGACTTTAGAATAGAATAGAATAGAACAGAATAGAATAGAATAGAATAGTTCAGTTGGAAGGGACCTGCAACGATCATCTAGTCCAACTGCCTGACCRCTTCAGGGCTGACCAAAAGTTAAAGCATATTATTAGGGGCATTGTCCAAATGCCTCTTAAACACGGATATGSGTCATCGACCACCTCTCTAGGAAGCCTTTTCCAGTGTTTGACCACCCTCTCGGTAAAGAAATGCTTCCTAATGTCCAGTCTGAACCTCCCCTGATGCAGCTTTGAACCATTCCCACTTGACATATCCCTTTCAGACCCAGTGCGGTTGTTCTTCACCCATGTGTAAAAGTCCTGCGGCTCATTTTAGAATAGTGCATGCGCTACTCCAAGAAACCCCTCTTGCTTTTGATTTTGAAGGCTCGACTAATAGACCCAGGCAAAGTAAGCTCCACAAAATCTGATTTGTCTAATGCACAAGCTCCTAGATATATCAGTCCTGCCAGCATTTCTTCTTCCCAACTATTCCTGTGCTGTGTATCACCTGATTGAGAAAGGCAATGCAATCCACCAAACTGAGCGCCAGGGCAAACATGGGAGATTTAGAGCATGCAAGAGTCTGGCCTTTTGTACTAGATGTGTTTATGTCAGCCTGGGGTTCAGAGGTGACTACTCAGACTAAAGAATTACCCCCCTCTGGCCTCTCTGTTGAGCATCTAATTGTTAAATGCCAGAAACTAATTTTGTTTTAAATGATCTTTAATATCATGCATTTTAAAAAAGGCTATGAAGCTCCTACGCTTCAGAATTGCAACTTGACACCCAATTCCCATCTGTCTCCTATTAACAAAAACAACCCAGATAATCTACAGTCGCATGTGGAAAAAGATATGAAAAACTGATGAAGATGATACAGTGTGGACCACCAAGCAGTCAACAGCATCTTAACAGTACTCATCTGAGCCAGTGGCTAGTTTAAGGAATGACCGAATGAAGAGGAGGAGATAAAATGAATGGATAGGGCCAACTATKTACGTTGACAAGGTGAAACTCCATTTAGAAAGGTGTAGAGGGTGACTTACTTGAGTTCAAGGCCACTTCAAAACTCCATATCATTATATAAGGCATCAATTACATGGGCAATCTTGGCCCCAGATGCTCATCCTAAGTGCCTGAATGAAAAGAGAGGAGACGTGCCAGGAATAGTTTGGATGAGAGAGGACACATGTATATGATAAGGTGCAGACTGGCCTACCATCTGCACTTGCCTTGCAAGTGTGCACTCTGGCAGGGAATTCAGGCGAGCTTTATCAATGGGGCGAACGTGAGCAGTTCCAGGGATTTCCTATGGACCTGAGCTTGTGTGGTCCAGGGAGAGCAGATGCAGGTAGACCGGAGCGCAACGGCTGGATCCCCCTGCAGTAATCCTGCCGGGTGGAGGCTTTGGGCTTGGACAACAGCCAGGGATGTGGTAGAAAAGCCCTGGAGTCAAAGGGCTCAGTGACTTTCAACTCAGCCCATACTGCTCAAACACTCAGGTGGCCCAGTGCTGCCCCATTGTCTTTAGGCCACCAGAGAAACCTTTTGCACCCCTAGGAGGGCTCCCACCACCAYGTGTCCCCACAACCCGACACAGCCCCTTGCTTACAGCCCGCAGAGCTTTGCAATGCCCTTGGAGGCACCATACTACACTGACTGCTGAGAGGGAAGAAGAGAAACCTGTACAGCGGAAGAAGAAAAGACTGGATTTCTGATCCGCAGCTCCCAGAAGGGATGCGACAGGTGCAGAGGGGGAAACCATGAAGAAAATCTGCTGCTGAAGTGCAGCACCTTGCAGCATTTCCCATCAGGAACTGTGGAGCTCACTTTGCTGTTGCTAGGGCCCAGGGTGCCTGTTGCTGCTGTTGCTTCTATAAATAAAGTTTCCATTCCAGGATAAACTAAGCAAGCAGTGGTCGCTTTTTAGGGAAATCTCCGCTTCATCCCCTGAACACACAGAGAAACAAAGGATCTCCACATCCGCCTGCCGCTCGGCCGGCCCGAAAGCAGTGAGCAAGCTTGCATGGTGGAAGGCAGCTGAGGAAGAGCTCCGTGGCGGCAGGCAGGGACCGTCCCTGGCTGCAACCTGAGGCTGACTGTCTGCGGAGCAAATGGGAGCTTTCTGCAGACACACAGCCAGTTCCTCACGCCGGGAGGATCACACGCAATTTTTGTGTTTGGAGAATTCCACTGCATATAATTATTCCTTTGATCATGTTAAAAGAGCAGCCACCGTGTGCTTGAATCGTGGCTTTGCTGTGAATTACCAATTTGGACAGGGAAAGGAGGCTGTGAGAACAGCTGGTCCAAGGAACGGGCCTCTCTGACAAGTCTCTTTTATTTTTTTTTTTTTTTTTTTTTTTAATTTGTACATATTTCAACCAAACTGTGCTGCTGTCAGGACAAGCAAATCATTCCAGGAACTGCTTGCATTATCGTTAGGAAAGTGGAAGTCCTGTGCAGTGTTTGCTTTGGGCCCAGGCAGCTGCCCGAAGACTGCACTTCAAAGGTCTCTCCTCGGCTCACATCGCAGCACCACCCCGGTTTCCTAGCCACAGTCTCCTCCAGCTCGGGACCTGCTTCTCCTTTCATTTCTCCACTCGGTTTAGGCTCACCAAACATCAGCGGGCTCGCTCACGTGCAAGTATCTTGCAGCAGAAAGTGAAGGGTCTAAGGCAACTGACTTTCATTACCTCACTGAGTTGCTAATCCAAGAGGACAGTTTGTAGCTAGCAAGTGGCAAGAATTGGGCTTTGTAGAAAAAAAAGCTGGATTTTCCTGGAGGATGAGGAAAGCTCCCTTCTGGGGTATTCACTGATGTCCAAAGGACTCAGAGCCAACTGAAGGTCAAATGCTACCGAGACCCTGTGTGCAACCTAGCCAGGAGTCCCTAAGTCCCATCACCATCTCACACCATGGTCTATCCCAGGTAAACACTGAGATAGAAAAAGATGAGCCTGGCTTTGGTGTGCAATGCTTCATCCCACACCGAACCATACTATCCAGCTATAGGAAAGAGGCTGTGGCTCTCAGGGCTTGCCCAGTAACCTCGCAGCTGGTGTTTGTACCACCAAGGCTTGCCTCTGACACACTGGCACTCGCTGCACACAGCCACTGAAGAAGAGTAAACCAGAGACACATGAGCATTTCAGCTTGAGTATGCCCAAATGCTGAGCTAGGCTGGGTTTGACAAAGTAGCACTGACTCCATCAAGCTCTTTGGGCAGGTTCAGAGGCTGCCTTCACTTTTTGCTGCTGACTGACCCTGCCACCGTGGGGCATGAATCTGCTTTGTGCCCGTGTTCGAGCAGCTTTGCATCCCAAATGCCGGGGGGTCCCCCTGGGCTGACAGGCGCATGAGCTGTAGAGCCGCTATGGCCTCTGCTACAGTCAGATCACTACAGACGCTGCTCTGCTACTGTGCCAGCTCCCGGCTTATATTGACTCCAATAATTAATTGCTTTTTCTATTTTTAAATATGAAAGGGTCTCTGTTTGGCTGTCAACTGCAGTTATCATAGGCATGAAAGAGCCAGTTTTCAGCTGAAATTTATCCAGAGGTTGTTTGGGATTTGTAGGGTAGATCTAGGGGCTGCATTTCTCTCCTGAGAGCAGTTCCTCTGGGCTTTCGTGCAGATTTGCCAAGTCTCACACAACTCCAACCTCCCTTTCCCTGCAGCTTTAGGGCTGGGATGGAGCACCACAGCCCTGGGGGCTGCCCTGGCTGGGCTAGCCGGAGCTCTGCCCCGCCGCGCTTGCTGGCCTTGAAAGGTGGATCCTTCCTGCTCATAAATCACATTTACTGGAAGGGGCAAAGTAGGTGCATTTCCTCTCTTTGTGCCAGACTCCACTTGAGGACCGTGAAGGCATCACCCCCCTGATCTGGGAAATGTCCCAGCGGTGGGGAAGCAGCACAGGTCCCAGCCGGTGTCACAGCAACACCTGCTTGTCTTTACTGAAACAGGATCACCGCTGCCTCTAGGGACAGAGGTTTAAACTGTATTTTTTCTAATGGGATGGAAATAAATGTAAGCCAGCAACATTAAAGTAATAGCAACAGCAAGGCCCGGCTGCCAGTGTGACCTGGGGTGGCTGGAGGCTGCGATGGGGATGGCCAGGGCAGTGCAGGAGCAAGGTAAAGCCTTCACAGCATCTCCCTCCCTGTTGCTGTTTATTGAAAGTGCTACTTGGGCAAGTAGTTAAGGGTATTTCTGTCCTATAAGTTAAAACACTAGCGAGCTTTACCTATTTTTTTGATTAATCTTGACTTGCAAAGTGAGTTGACCGTAGACTAGCAGGCTGTTTTCCTAGGCTACGTGGACAACGCTGAGTTTCTCTGTCTGGATGAGCACTGACCTCGCTGCACTGCTGCACCGCAGCACGTCGGCTACAGCCATGGGGTACCACCTCCTCCCTCTGAGGCATGGGGTTGGCATAAGCCATGGTGCTTGCTGGGTTAGAAACCATCAGTTGATGGCTCAGGGATCTGAATCTGTTCGAGTCACAGAAAAGCCGGCCAGGACTTTTCATCAGGCTGTTATGGTGTGCCCCACCGCAGTGACAAAACCAGCTTCTGCTGGCAAGGTTTTGTAGCGCTGGCCAGCTCTCGCCATGGACRTGCATCTGACACCACCTTTCAGCTGGTGGTATTCTCACCCAGCTGCTCGTTAGCTAAAATGCCTTTCTGGAAGCAGCTGCAAGTGGCTGTACCTACACCAAGGAAAAGGCTGAGGTTAAATCAGGTTTGCTAGCTCATGTTAGCCAAACCCGATGGAAGACTTACTCACTTTTGGTAAACAGCTGTGGTTGTTTAAGATATTACCACCCTGGGTGTTTGACTCTGTTGGAGTCACAGCCCTCGTAGCAGAACCGGCTGGAGAAAACAAGCAAACATGCCTTGGGCTTCCCTGTTCACTGCCTGGCATCTTAGTGTGAAGCAGCCTCCATGCGTTCGTCTCAGCCCTGGGTTGCTGGGATGCCTGTGGCTCAGGTATGTGTTGCTTTCTGGGAGGCTGGGGAGGAATAATCTAGCAGAAAAGGGGGGATGGATGGCACTGCAGTGCAAATTTCTGGAGCTAGACTTTCAGAGCGAGGGTGGTACTCGAGGGGCAACTCAAGCCACCCAGATCCGACATTTCTCCCTCCCTTCAGCCTAGTGTTTGGGGGGAAGACAGGCAATAGAGTCACAGTTGAGCTGTCAGGAAGTCACAGGGACATCCATGGTCTGCACAGGTACTCCCCATTTATCTGCGTGGCATTATGATTCTCCGGAGCACACCCAAGGGCTCACACCAACCAGAGCAGGCTCCAAGGCTCTCGCAAGGCTTTTGCAATATAAGGGGGGAGAATTCCTCCTTCCTTTCTGGGAAACGTGGCAGCAGGGATAGGAAGCCAGACATGCCACAAAAGTTGCAATCAAATAGTTTTCTTAATCGGGGCTCACTTTGTAAGAGCTCCAGCAGGCTCCTGAATTTTGCTGACTATTTTGGAGGGCTGGAAATCTGGAGAAAACACCCAGCAAGTAAGATAGGTATGCATATTTCTTAAGTTACGTGCAGTACAAAGGATGTCTCCAGCGTGACAGTGTGTGGTACCTCACTCTACCCCCATCTGCACAAACCAGGAGGGATTCCCACACAAGGCAGGGGAGACTCAGGGCCTCTCATTTTCTCTTTGCCTCACCCTGACTATTGAGATGAAGCAGGCATTGAGATAGCAGTCCTTACATTTTTTCACTGAGTTGAATACTTCCTTTCCGAGACACTTATGCACCGACTCTCACAGAAGCCAGAGCCAAGTGTACTAATACCTGTGCAGCACTGCTGAGCAAAAGGTCAAAATCAGGCTCACTGTATCACTCATGCTCCCTGTCTGAGGAACTGAAGGTAGTCTTAACGATTATGTTAGGGCTTTTGCAGATTTATGATATAATTCCAGGCTGTCTATGGGCTTTCCCCCCACCTTGTCTAGCTGCCTACAAATTATAATAAATTGGAAACACTGAATGCCTGAATATCCAATATCCAGGGTCCCTGACACAGTGGTGGCTGATGTTTGGAGCTTCACTTCTCAAAGTGAGTAATGTCAACGTGTGTGACCGCGGTCAATTTATCACTGTGACAAAGACCCAGCTATAGTGATCAGGGACAAGAATATATCAAACCCCAAAGGCTGAATCCTGGATGCATTTCTCCACTCTGATTTCATGATGTTACACTGTCGTAAAATGGGAGATCTGACTCTARGGGCTGGAGACTGTGATTCTGTTATTGATCTGCTCCTCCTTGTCCCCTCATTGGATTTTTTACTGGAAACACCACAAGAGTTTTGTGGGGTTTATGAGCTATGCATTTTATGAACCAATTTATGCACCATGCTGCACCACAGTAATTCTGGAGTGATTCCATTTCTTACTCAGTAACAGGGCAGAGAAATCACTGCAAGCTCCCGAATTTCATTCTACCTTTAGGGCTGCAGCACAGTGTTTTTTACAGGTAAATAAGAGAGTTCCAGGGAAATACAAATGTCGAGTCTGGTGGGAGAATTTAACCAACTAAACAAATTCCCAGCATTTGATCACGCTTGTAAGGTACCAGAGAGCAAAAAAAAGTTATGCTCCCACACAAACAAAAGCAGTGTTTTCAAACATGATAGCTGCATCTGAAGTTAAAAAAAAAAAAAAAAGAAAAAAAAAGAAACCAACAACCTCGGCAGCAGCACAAAACATCCTTTGTTGCCGGACGTGAGAAAAACACTACAGTTCTAAAAAAAGCCATAGGAAGGAAGTGGAAGAACCTCAGAGGCGAGTGGGAGTGCGAAAGGAATGTGGCTGCATTTTTCCCCCTCCCTGCATGTAAGCTTGCTGTTTGCAGGCAAAGGGAGAGCTGTTGGGGGAGTTTTACTATTTGGGAACTGTTGGGGGAGTTTTACTATTTGGGAACTTTGCTGTTGAGAAGTGCAGTGCATATTAAAGCATCTGACTCTTCCGGGTTCTCTTTCTGGATTTTGTAGTAAAAAAAAAACAAAACAAACAACCCCACCCCAAAGGACTAACAGGTTTAGCATCCAAGTTCTGCTCTTGGTTCTACTTCTGTAAGCTAAAAAGGATCTCATTTCTGATGATTACTTTAATTCTTGCATTGAGTTTTACCACCCTGATGCCCCTGCTCTTTGCAGCCTCCTTGGTGCACCCACGACCAATGAAACATGGGAGGCAGCAAGCACTGCCGACTTCGGCACCAAAACATTCAGAGAAGCTCTAAATTCTATTCCTTGTAGCTCCCGAGCCACTGAGATTGCCAAAAACCAAGCAGAAGAAAACAGAAGAGTCATTTGAAAACAATGTTGTGAAAAGGAAATCAATTTCGTATGCGTTGCTGAGATTAATGACCAGCATAAAAGAGCAAGAACGGGTGGACCGCAATCTTAGGAGGTCTTTATGTCACACTATGGCAGAGACTTATGGGCAGAGTAACATGTACTCTCTACTTACAGTTACCTGCATCTTTAAAACACCTAACTGGACCACCGGGCCAGACAGTAGCCCAGTGGCCCGGAATGAATTACTTGCTAAGCCACAGCCACTGCTGGCAGCATGTCTCCAAAAGGCATGCATTTGCTGAACAGTGCTATATGGGCCACATTCACTTAACCTGAGAAAATGCCTTATCATTTCATCAGGAATTTGAATTCTCTGGAGAGCCAGCAGTAGGAAAGAAAATCGGAGATTTTGAACTGAAATAGGAAAGAAAAAAAAAAAAAAAAAGAGGCTGAGATAGTAAAAAGCTCAATATACAAGGGATTTCTTTGTTTATTTGTTAGTGATATTTGTCATCCCACTGCCTGGCTAAATCTTGCAGTAACTGTGAAATAGCCTAGATTTTGTTTTACAGGGGAGTGATGTAAACTCTGAAAGGCTTTACCTTTCATATTCCCTCTTTGCAGTGGTGCAGTACGTTCCCTCTCTTCCCAACAAGAGATATCATTTATATTTAGCATTTCTCTTCACTCGCTCTCCATTATTAATGAGGTTTGCATGAGAACATACTTTCTGTTTTGTTCTAGAGCTTGTTTGCTCATCTGCTGCCTGCAGCCACACTGWGCATCTCCATACGCTGCTGCAGAGAGCAAAGGCAGTCAAGGAGCACGGGGAGGACAAGGAGTAGAAGCAATGACCCTCCTGACAAGCAAGGCTAGCCAAGGGTCTGTCTCCCCCTTCCCAGGAAGGTGAGAGGGGAAGCAATTTTGCTTCTTCATAAAAAATGTGACAGAGCCTCTGCGTACCCCGTGGCTACTGTGGCTGCCATGGTTCTCGTTCCTAGTTGCTAGCGATTTGCTGTTATCTCAGTCTTAACATGGAGGAGCTTATCTCTGTGTCCAGCGCTTCCTGTGGGAAAGCATGGACCTGACTGCTGCCTTGCGTTTAGCAGAACTCCTTATGCCGGTGCAAACCAGGTGGGAAACCGTGTCCCGCTAAAAGACTTCTCAGCCACCTCTGTGCAGCGTCGGGGAACGGGAACCTCATGTTTTCTCTCGCCATGGGCTTCYTCCCAAGTACTGAGCCCAAACAGGGGTCCCAACGATGGTTTGCTCCAAGCTGAAGTTTTTAAAGTTACTTGCATGAGCAACCACGAGTACCCCTGCAAATTGGAAATAGACCATCTTTTACAGCTCCCTGATGAGGCAGAGCAAGACAACACCTCAATTTTACATAGGGGACTGGCAGCCAGAGAGAGCTGAAGGATGTGCCTAAAGCACATGTGGGAARTCTGTGGCAGAGCAAAAGGAGCCATGACTTCCAAACTGGCAGGATAAGCCCTTTACGACACAGGCCCTTCTTCCTGTCCTTCATAACAAAGGCCTGACTCAGGCCCTTGGCTCTGGGTACTCTGCACTGACCCGCTCTTCACCCAGACCTTTCTCTAGGGGTGGTCAGAGCTCTTGAGTTTTTGTGTGGACTTCTCAGTGCTGGTAGCTGACAGCAGCTCAGGGCATACCAGATGCCAGGGTGATGAGTGCGTTCCAAACATACTGATAGACAGTTCCTGTGGTTCTGCTTTTTTGTTTACGCACGCAAAACCAGCTCCGACTCTTCTTCAGCTCCTTCTGCACTGAGAGACATCTGGAGCCCTGATGGCCAGGGAGAGCCACGGGAGGACGTCCCGGTGGAACGCGCGGTTACAGCACTGAGCTGTGATTGAGGAGATCGGTGCCCAGTCCTGTCTTAATCTTCCTGGGTGATCCTGAATAAACCTCAGTGGCCTTGATTCACAGCCCCTGTTTTCTCTGGTTGCCTTCAACATCTACCAGGTCAGAATTCAGGTTCCTCTAAGGCTATGGGCTACAGTCATCACGACCACTGCATCTTAGCACTAAGCTCAAGAAGAGATCCAAACTGTCTGCAGGTAGATCATCGGTCACTATACCACTAACGGAGAGGGACAGACTTGACAACTAATGAGCATTTCTAGTGGGCAACGTGAATCCTGCCTTCAGTGCCCAGCTTGCTTGCTGTATGGGGCAGCTCTTTCTCCCGCCTTAGTTCTGCACGTCCTCGAGGTAGGACCTGTCTCCTACAGCCTGCAGTACAGCAAGGACTCCCTCTGGGCTGGGGGCCCACCATTTGTGCTGTAATACTGAGAGTCGTAACAGGACGCCAGCTCCGCGGTGGGAGGCAACACCCACACGCGCAGGGAACGACACTGGGAAAATTCCTCGGCGCTCCTCCCACGGCCCGTGTGCCCCAGCTCTGCCAGCAGATATCTGCAGGGGGCCCTGGGCCTCCTGTGCACCGCCTTCCCCACAGCCCCTCTGCTCCCACCGCTCCCTCCGTTGCGCAGCAAGACCAGTACGATGTGCTGATGAGGATGCAGCTATGGTGGTATAAGGCTGCTCCGCATCGCCTACTCTTGTAGGCTCGACAGCAACCAGTCAGGACAAGACTATTGCCAGAAATCATTCTGCTCTGACATTAATGAGATCACTTTTTATGAAACAGTGTGAAAAGTTAGATCAGGTGTGTTGTTCTCTGTGGGAAATGCATTGCTATTTGTCATTCATAGCACCGTCAATAGGATGATGGTGCGAAGAGCTGCATGCGCTCTTCCCCTTCGCTTTCCATCTTCACACTTGGATGAATGGGGTGTTTTCCTTGTGCCTTCCACTGTCACCAGAGTTTATTTTTAACTCCCTGACTGTCATTGTGCATCTTTGGTGACTTTCAGTGCTAACAACAGCTCAAAATTGGCTGTTGCAAAGCTGACACTTGAGTTGGTACCAACCAATTCAGCTTTTGGTTCCTGCTCGGGGYGGTGAGCAAGAGGTGAAAGTGCTGTAACCCATTACCCAGCCCCTGAGTCAGCCCAGGCCATTTTTTTTGTTGTTTGTTTTCTTTACAGCAATCTCTTGAGTGGTTGCAGAAATGCAAACAGAAAGCACTTCTGACAGATTGAAAACAATTAGGAACTCTCAGAGTCACTGGAGCAGAGATTTTGTTATGATAATAAAGAATGTTCTTTGCTGGTGTATTATTTTAAAAGGAGAAAATTAAAAAGAAATATATCATGAAGGAGCTGACAGTGCTCAAAACCCACATCCTGTTGTTATCCATGGGCCTGGTACTATATACCGCTGGCAGCTGTGAGATGAACTTTCCCATTAGGCCCCTTCCAAGCCCTTAACCCTGACCCAAAGGGACCTTCTTTCCCTCTTGTAAAGGGAGAGAGAGAAATCAATCTCCCTGCTGATTCAGCTGCGGGCCTCTTATGTCCAAAGAATATTAGCAGTGCAAAAAGAAGAAGGAAAAAAAAAAAGTGCAGATTGAAGTTTTTTTTAATGATGTGGATCGGTTATATTTATGGACTAAGGTTCCTATCCCTGGGACCCATTTGATGCAATCAAATTACTTTCATAAAGCATCAAAGACTCAGATTCTAAACTGAAAACCCTTGTTTGGTCTTAATTCCTTCCAGCATGCTTAGAACTAATAATTTCCAAGACCAGATTAAAGTCACGGATACTACTACTCCTAGCTCTTGTAAACTTCCTCCTGCAGGACTGCCTTGCTTGAGAACCATAGACACTTTTCTCAGGCTTTTTAACAGCTACACACATGTCTTTTTAATTTCCTAAGACAAGGCTAGTTCCTTTCAAGATGTTCCACTGGCTCACTGCTATTACTGTCAAAACTTGCTTGCTCTCCCTCTTTCGACTGTTCTTTCTCTGCTTACAGGCTTCTAGGAATATATTAAGCTGTATTTTTTAAAACATCAGTGTTTCCTTCTTCTTAGATGCCTTGTTTTACAAAAAAGAGGGGAAGAAGGGAAGAGAGAAAAACGGAGAAAGAGAAAGACTCAGAAAGAAAAAAGAAAGAAAAAGAGAATGAGAAAGAAAGAAAAGAAAGTGAAAGAGAGAAGGAAAAGAGAAAGAAAGAAGAAAGAAAGCTAAAGAGAAGAAAAGAAAAAGAAAGAAAGAAAGGAGGAAAGAAAGAAAGAGAAAGAAAGAAAGAGTCCCACCACACTTAACCCTAAATCTTTTCAATCTTTGTAAAAAGCTAACAGTGCCTCATTTAGAGGCAGAAGTAAAAAGTTCACCAGAAATGCCCCCATCTGGAAACATTTACTGGCTTAAGGTATCTCTGTCTTTTGCCATGTTTCTGTGAAGTCACATTTACAAGCTAAGCCAGCCTTTCTGCTCAGATACTCAGGATACAGAGGCAAAATAGACTCTAGCCCAGAGCCTTGARGATACGCGTAGTGCCTTGTACTATGCCACTGTCACAAAAATCCTGTTAGTGCAGCGCTGCCTGCAAGACACGCTCTGAAAGAAGAGAACACAGCCATTTCGGGCAGTCTCGTACCCAGCCAAAGGTTTGTGTCTGGTCCTTTATACTCAGAGTGACTCCTCTGAAGCTACTGAGCACAGATTTCGATGGTCTTTGAGGGGATACCTTAGCTTCCCCCCGGATGAGCCGCGGCAGGTCCAGGCAGGGAAGCTGGAGGTGGATAAATGGGGGCAGCTCTCTGGAGAGCTCCAGCCAAGGTGAGCAGCCCCGACGGCTCAGTGAAGATCAGCAGGTTAGCACACCCCAGGCTTGCCACACAGGCAGCTCAAGGAGCGCTTCAGGCTCCTTGGAGTCTCCACTCACAGCTCTTGTCCCCAGCATGGTCCCAGGGTGTCTCACTTAACTTCGGCTGGTTTCACRTGGATTCCCACTGGCCTAACTGTGTCCAAGCCTTCATTTTGTTTTGCAGATTCATGGCAACTCTCATATCCTCTGCGTGCAGATGGTGTCCATGCACGGGGTCAGCTTCTTCAATGCAAGAGCTCTGAGAAGTAGGATCGAAAGCCTGACAGGAGATGTCTCTGGAGCTGAAGGTGCTGAAGGCTCCAGTATCTCTAGTGCTTTTGCCATGGTCCTGGACACAGAAAACCAGAGGGAGGGAAGAAGAGAGGGAAGAAGGGAAGATGCTACTACTTTGTAGTGAGAAGCCCTCCCTTCAGCAGAAAATAGCAAAGTTGCCTCCTCTTCAGCCTTTCATAGATAATTCTGGTGGGGGCAGAGGCRGTGTCTGGTGTTACCAGATCAGAAGTAGGCTACTGAATTCAGCAATCTGGTTAAGTCCAAAATTAATCCAGGTAATTCTTTGTTACTGTGACAGTAGAAGGATGGATAAATGCACTTTAAACCCACTACATTTTTATGTTATTTCTAGCTTTGGTATCTAACGTGAAGTATCCAGGTTGGAAAACTCTGACCTAAAGGTTTGCTCCATTTCATCTGTGAATGAACTCAGCAAAGGTTTTCCTGGCCTGAGTAGGAAGTGGTGAAATTTAACTCATTCATATGCCAAAACCACTTTAAGATCCTTGGTGATGAAGCGTTATGGAAGAGCTGAGTGCTCAGAAATTGTGACTCAGCCTTTCCCCTCTCCTGTCCCACCCCCAAAAATTACAATCAGGAATTGGCTCAAAAAGCGCTTTTTTTTTTTTTTT
>JAYKAV010001610.1:1200545-1242797 GCA_035582835.1 Phoebastria nigripes
GCTTCTTGTGATGCAGCCCAGGGTACGGTTGGCCTTCTGGGCTGCGAGTGCACATTGTTGACTCATGTCCAGCTTTTCATCCCCCAGTACCCCCAAGTCCTTCTTGGCAGGGCTGCTCTCAATCCCTTCATTGCCCAGCCTGTATTGATACTGGGGGTTGCCCCGACCCAGGTGCAGGATCTTGCACTTGGCCTTGTTGAACCTCATGAGGTTCAACTGAAGTGACTGTGTTCATCTTTCCAAGCTCTTCTCTGCTCCTGAAAGGGACAACTCTGATTTTTTCTTCCTCTTGGTGCAGTTCTATCCTCTAGGAGGAGCCACTGTAGCTCCAGTGACTGGGGGGCTGTGCAGTCTGTGTGTCTCCTAAAGTACTCCCTCCCACGGCAATGCAACTTCACAACTTGTCTTCTTGTCTGTGATTCCTGAGTGTGCCACGGACCAGGGGTGAGCTGCGCCTGATGCAGGGATTTCAGAGAGGGAGGGAGGCCACCGGGCTCCAGCTGCAGGGCAGAATGGGCCATGGCAGAAGACCTACAACTTTGGAGTAATCACGGGACTCAGGGACCTGGAGATTGAAGTGAGACCATCCTCCAAGGAGAGACTGCTGCTGCATTCAGGCAAGCTGGCAAGCCGCCAAGGATAAGGTGTTATCATCATTCTAATTAGCTGCTGAGTTATGATCCCTGATTTCCTCATTTCGTGGAGCGCACAAAGAGGACTCCAGGGGGAAAGAGCCTTAGCACAATGCGCACTTTCAACACAAAAACAGGGCTGCCAGGATCACATCATCTTTTGGCTCGTGGACTTACACAGTGGAGGATAGGAATGTGCTGAAAAAGGAAAGCCCTCTCTATTTCTGAGTAGCCCCTAAGGTTAGGGATGTGACAGAAGCTTTGAGGGGAATGAAAATTAAAAAAGAGATAGCTATTTGTTTAAAAAAAGATGAAGAAAAAAAAGAGTATAACCACGTGTAATCATCTAATCGTATGAACACTCTTCTGTTGCCATCAGAGATAGAAGTTACAAAGAGGACACCACTGCACATCACAAGCCTGATAAAAATTGTTGTAGGAAGAGTGGGTTTCCGTAGGCTTCAAATTTGGAGGGTGGAGATCTAGAAGAGTGCGTGTAGAGCTGGCGATAGAAAGGACAGTCTGGGAGTCTGGGATTTGGAAGTTATAGCCATGCGACATTGTGACCTTTCAGGCCTCAGACTTCAAATGAACCTTGTCAATACAAGACTGTCCAGAGGGCCAGGCATGATGGCAACAGGGTCATGTCACATAAAATGTGAGAAAACTCTGTGTCGGACAAATAAGAAGCAGTGAACTCTGCAGCTGGCCTCATCAGCACAGCTTCCCACCCCAGGGCGAGCTCTGGTGTCTGCCACCACCTCCTCAGACCTGCGCTCCTGTTCGCAGGCATTGACACTCTGCCAAGGACTCGGAGACCTTTGCTCCCCTCTTTGGCACCTTCTTGCCTTGTCCTAACTATAACCTGTGGTTGGAAAAGAAAAGGTTAACGTAATGCATCTTCTCTAGTGCCTGTCTCCGAAAGAAAATTAGTTTTCCTGAAGTATGCAGATATGGCATCTTATCTGTCATTCTGTAGACAGTGGAGCCTTTTAAGCCTATGTGTCTTCCCCACCGAAATCCCAGTGAACATGGGGCCCTGGTGGCTCCACGAAGACACAGGCACATAAAGCACCTACACCAAAGTCCTCTGCTGCTCCACCTCACAGTTGCCAGAGGCTGAAGAAAGGGTCTCACAAGAAGCTGTTGCTATCACGTTTAATCTGCTATTGTAACCACCACCAGCAGCTGTTCAACACCAAAGGTACAAGAAGCTCTAATAAAGTGCTTAGGATTGCCTCGGGGATAAGAACCCTTCCTGCTATTATCAGTGGGGAAACTGAGGCACGGAGAGGCAGGGAGTTGCTCATGGCCACACAGAGAGCGAGTGGCCGGACTCCAAGGTCCACCGACGCTCTCAGCTGCTATCACCCCTCCAGGCCATGCTGCTTGCCACCAGGAAAAAACAAGAAGCAGGTCTGCAATTCGACAGTTTACAAGACTATAAATATAGTTCAAGGTTGCGGTGACACAATAATAATCCACAGGAGTGAAACCTGAGCCATTTATGTGTGTGTGTATAACCGGGGCTGGGAGATGTGTTTATAACGCTGCTCAGAGATTTCCTCTCCATTATACTTTGAGCAAATGCGTACTGTGGCAAACATTGCTGAAGACAAAATACTCTCTTCATGTGGCTGTGCTTTCTTGGTCCTTTCTCATCTTCCAGATGCAGGTTTTTTTCTTTCTCTCCTTGCCACTCGTTCTGCTCCCAGCCATCAAAATCCTTCTTTCCTTCCACTCCTGCCTTCCCACTCACCTGGGACAACAGGAGCAGCCAGCCAGCAGATTTGCCCAGCTGGGAATAGCGCAGTCAGAGTCCTTCTCTTGCAGAACCAGTAGCATGATACAGAGGGGTAGGAGGCACGTGTTAAGAGAAGGGAAAAAGCTACAGGCAGTAAAAGGATAGTCTGGCTTCCAGAACGCTGCCTGGGAAGTCTCTAAATTGTACAGTTGATGTACRGGTGTACACCAAACTGTAACCAAGAATACAGAGTAAAGGTGGCTATCCCTGCCTTCCCTCCAACACGGTTTGGGAGTCAGCCGAGAAGAGAGGTCACTACCTCCTTTCCCTCATGCACATCCCTCCAGAGATGCAGCTTTCTTGCAGCTTTCTTTTCCTCTCTCCCTGGCTGCCTTGTTTTGCTCAAACCACAAGACACAGCTGGAACCAGGGACAGGCTGCCGGGCCAGCACGCCTCCCCCTTTTTTGGTTGATTGTAATCTCACCTTCTTGTGTTTTCAACATACTCATCAATTCTCTTTTCCATAAACAAGTCAAGGCTTCACTTATATCCATTCACAGTTTTTGCTTCGTGAGCTTCTCCGGTGAATTCACCCCATATGTTATAATGCTGGATCATGTTTAATTTATGCCATTCAGTCTCTCCTTCAGGCCAGCCTCCCTGGGCAGCAGCCCCAGCTTTTTTTTGTGCCACTGTCCCAGGACAAGGGCTTGGAAACTGGACCCTTCCCTTTGGAGCTCTCCTGGGTTTTCCACTCTTGTTGGCTCAGCTCCTTTCCCTCCCAGCCTACCAGCTGTTCTGGGAACAGCAGCTACACCCAGAGCACCACAGGCAATGGCCCGAACTACTTTGTGCCCTTAGGACAGTCAAAGTATGCCCTAGTTTGGGGTGCTTTCATGTACCAAATCCCCGTGTGGCCTGACTTCTCAGAGTGCTGGGCAACTCAGGTCAAAGTCAGTGGGTACCAAAGAGGCTCAGCATCCCTAGGCATTACTGCCAGGCGTGTGGGAAACAGTAGCACCCCAACTGAAGGGACAGATTAGACCACAGAGCCTCACTCAATTCCCAGGGGAATCAGCTGAACTCTTTAGGTGAAGGTCGTAACTAGTCCTAGTCATGTCAAATAAGTAACTCCCACAAGCACAGTTCGCACCAACTGGTTCAAATGCATCACATTCCTACTCTAATCACTGATTAAAGAGGAGGAAACTGCACATAAATTCTGTTATTGCATGGGCTGGACTTAAACCCCTATCAGTTCATATCTTGTTGCAACCATAAATCTTCTTCAGTGACAGCAAGTTTTTATCAAGAAGTAACCATATATTCCTAATATCTGGCAGCTGGCCTAAGATCCATAGTTTATAAAACTTGTTTTAAAATAAGCCATAAAATTCGTTATATATATTACTGTAAACCCCCAGGGTTTAAAATGCAAGAGTTGGACCACAAAATCATGAGACTGGCTTAAAAAAATAATCCAGGAGATTTAAGAAAGAAAATAATGAAAAGAATCCAACATTTATTCACTACCAGGTTTCTGAAGCTATAATACACATTGACTAAATGTTCACAACATTTTTTCCCTACATCCATGATGGGGCCAAATATTTTTGAACAAACTTGAGACTTCTACTTTCTCTCTTTCAGGGGCTGCTGGTTTACCAGAGAAATAGTGTTACTAGAACTTGCCATCATAAATGTATGAATTCACTGCACAAACCAAATGAAGTTGGTCATTATGAAGTAAATCTTTTTGCTAATAATGACACTGACTATGATGGAGTTATGCCAGAAGTCTGATGCCATTCTGGTTAAGATTAGAACATTATATTGTCCCACAGATACTAGCAGACATTCGAATAAGCTGTCATAGTTGGCAGTAAAGCCAGACCTGCCCAATCCAATACATTCTTCAGCTGACGAAATGGACCAAAATGATACAATGGGATCTTCATGGGCATTAGAAGGAGTTGGAAAGGGTGAGGCAATTTGGCAGGTGTAGAAATGAGATTGGGAAAAACAAGATAAATATTTTCCCTGTGAATAATTGTCCACAAAATCTTCAAGTGAGACAATAAAACCCGGCTTACTGGAATAACTCCGGTCTGTGAAAGAAAGGTCTTTGGTGAAGATGTTGCAGAACGTTAAGTGAGAGCAGAGGAGCATCCCACACAATCGCGGCTGTGAGGCAGCACTGTGTGAAAGCAGGATGGCTTTGGGAACACCAGTGTCTGGTGGGGACTGTGCTGCCCAAATCCTGTTCAGTTCTGGAAGTGGAATAGCGCGGCCAACAGCTTCCAGTGGTTCCTCTGGGAAAGGCAAGCAGCTTCTGGTGTTTGTACATGGCGTTCCCACTTAAAGGCTACTCATTTTTTATAAATATTTTGGGCTGTAGTCAGACCACCTACTCTAAGTATCTAATGTAGTAGCCTACCACTTTGGTACCTAAGGTCAAAAAAGGGGCTCACGTTGTTTGCTATTCACGTTGCCTGGCTCTTGGCATAATCAATACATAATCTGTTCATGTGGTACCTTCTGGCATCATGTCTGAGCTAAGAAAATTACCTGCAGAGTGGTAAGGATTTGGTCAGGTGGTGTTTGGATGGTCCAAGGATTTGAGTGGAGAAAGCTTAAAGCTGCCCAGAAGTAATTGGGACATTTAAATAAGGCACAAACCACAACTAGTCTCCCGCTATCCTACTCTTTCTCTCTGCAGACTGTACAAGGAGCTGGAGTAAGCCCACCCTACCTAGCAGGTGGTTTGAATCATAACTAAAATAATGCCTGTTGCAGACAGTCTGAAGATGACCGTTTTATTATCTGCTTGTTATTGATTCTGATTATTTTCATGTCAAAATTGATCTCCAAGCCCCCACAGATCTCTGGTACAACTGGCATCCGAAGATGGATAAAGAGGGAAAAGATTTATACTTGCTGAGAGAAATACTGACTTTCATACTTGCAGTTATGTCTATATAACCTTCTGAGCAGCATTTGGCCCTAAGCGGCTGGCTGGGGCTCAAAACATTTCTAGAAAAATGCATCAAAATAATCTTTTTTCTAGGCCGTGAGATGATGGTTGTGTAGCTCCCCTGAGGGTGCTGTAGCCCTGTAACCAACGAAGGCTTTGTAAGCCTTTCTGGAAAGGCTGAAGCCCAAGCAGAAGGCAAGTCTGGCCCAGGTCTATCTGGAGTAGATGTGCTCAGTCCTGAGCAATCAGGAGGTCCAGTCTCAAAGAAGGGAGTGCCATCCTGCAAAGGCAGCTCCGCAGAGTCCTGTGCATCTTCCCCCTCCACCGTGTAAGAGCAGCACACAAAGCCACACAACCAAAAGGAAGGATTTTGCCCCTACAGGAAGCCTTGAAACCTGTATTGGAAATCTTTCCTGAAGATGACACATTTATGAACAAGCATATTGTAGGAAGCACATAAAGGGAATATCGCTATCTAGTCAACTACAAAGGATCTGGGACTCCCTTGATCTTATAAGGTATAGAAATATTTACTTTATCCATTGGATGGTGCCAGAGATTTTGGGTATTTGGCGGTACTTAAACTGCTTTACTTTTGTAAATAATTGATAGGACAAGAGGAGAAAAAAACTTTTACGAATGGCTCTGGTAGACACCAATGGTCCCTCCCACACACTCAAACAACATGAAGGTTGTGACACAAACTCACAAAAGAAAGGAAATTTATAGATACTGCTGCACCATTAAGCCAACCTAAACATGTCCTTTGCAACACACAGCTGAAGGAGGTCACTTGCACATTTTGATTCCCAAAACAAAAAAACAACCCAAAATCCCTGCCCAGAGACACCCAACGCCTATAACTCCTTGATGAGCAAGCCATGGAGTGCCCGCATGTACGCAGACAGGGCAGGTTCCCCATCCAAGTGTGCAGTTCAGCTGTGCCTTGCGGTGGGAGAAACAGCCTGGCCATCCTCTCCTACTGTTCAGGGCTTGGGAGTGGGATGGGTAAGCGGTTGCCTGGGCTCTCATTACACCGTGGCAGCTGTGAGACTCTCCTGGGCTTAAGGCCAGGACTTTCACAGGGAGCAGAGGGAGCAGGGTGTATAACTCTACCCCCTGAAGCTGCTCTGAACATCATCCCAACTGATGGCTAAAATTTTGTCCTAAGTTACATCCTCTTGGACACCGGTAAGGGCTCCTGGAAGTGCTGGGTTTGAGTCAGACATTAATTATCAAGGTTTATCCCTTTCCCTTCTCACAGGGAAGCTGTTAAAAAAGAAATTGTAGGGGTGGAGGGTGGTAATGCAGCCGTGTCTTTCCTCATCCTCCCTTATCTCTGCCCCTCTTCCAGAGCTTCGTTTTGGTGGATGTGCGTGTTCACAGAATTGCTTGCACTTCCTCTGGCCTTAAAAAAAAAAAAAAAAAAAAAAAAAAGATGCCCAGCCCTTACAGGAGTATGCTCACAGGGAGAGAAAAGCCTCTCTTCACCAAAGTACCCAGAACTCATGCTCATCCACGACCTGTATGGACATATTCTCTCTTCAGGGCAACCCAAACACACAAGAAACTCCACGCTTGTCAACAGTGTAACTGGAAGAATTGGGCTACGTGGCATTTAACAGGCACTCTCTCAGACATGCAGGTTATTATTTTGATGATCGTGCCAACCTACAACCGTCCTTGTCTCTGGGGATTTCGCTATACGTATTCAAACACATCAGCATTTCTGTTACCTAAACCTCTACTCACCAGGGCTTATGCATTCGCTGCAAACCTTCATTCTGAAATTAGCTGTGCTGTTTATTCCTCTGCATATGCTTTTAATAATTGAATAGCAGCTACGATCTCCTCAGCTGAGTGGCATTTTGCAGCACATTTGTCCATATTGAGAACTGTGTCTGCTTAATATTTGCAAACCAAGATAAACAGAAACAAAAGAAAGGAAAAACAATTTACAGCTTTCCAATGCACACATGTCCAGCAACATTTTTCTCTACCAGCAAATACATCACAAACACATTAGGCCAAGAGTGGCAGATGTAAGGAGTGCCAGGTCTTTGAAATAGTTTATTTTACAACCAATTAGACCAATCGTCCGCAACCTAAAAATTTTCTAAGTTGGCAGTCACACCAGGTAAGCAGAGACCTCTGCTAAAATGGCCTACTAAGATGTGGATGTAAATATAATTGCTAAGTCTGTTTCTTTTGCATAGAAAAGGATAACATCTGGTTAATTTATGCACAAAACTCCGCTACTTTTTTTTTTTTCCTCCTAAATGTATTCACCTATATTTTTATACCATGTAGCAAGCTGATCACTGTATTTGCGTATGCAGTGAAAGGTTTGGGGAGGAAAATACCACCTAGATGGTCTGCTTGTCCTCTGCAGTTTTTCATGTTCTTCCTATATCGCTCAGGGACATGGGAACAGAGCTGCTTTCTCTCAAAGGTAGCTGAACTGCATTTCTAGGAAGAGCTCACTGGAGCCCCACTTTCTGCAGAGCGTTTTGTCAAGGCCCCAGGACTCGCAGCTCTTACACACCCTGAAAGCATCCCCACACTCATGAACTCCTGCCTTTCCTTATGCATTTTTTATCATTTTTTATGTTATGTTATCATATAAGAAAGCTGATCACAGAGCGGCAGCCTCCCAGAAATTGTTCCTCTCTCACTACCTTAAAGGCTGTGTGAGCCTGTTGAATGCAGACTAGCTGAGAAGGTCAGCAGAGGCAGGACAAGTAGGAGACCACCGTGGCCAGCAAAGTGGGAAGCTGTCTTGGCTTCTTCGTGGTTGTTCAGCTCTGTCTAAGCATCTGCCCATGACAGTTTTACAGAGGGTTTGAAGGTAAAGGGAGAAAATGTACTTGATGTTTGGTACATTTGAAAAATTCCTCCCCAAAACTGCGAAGAGACTTCCTCGAAAATTCAATCAGTGGCCAAGGGGGCCGGTAAAAAATTCAGAGCAGGTGGGGACTAACCAGAGAGCCCACAAAGCAGAGACAAGTAGCTTATGTCTGGTGTGAGTGAGAAGGGGAAGTCAATCACGAGACAAAAGGACAATTGTGTGGTCAAAGCAATGAGTGAGGAAAATTATCTTTTTCACAGCACTTTGAATAAATTAATTTGCCTTTCTGTTCACACTGCCTTTACATTTGGAGGCCTTCTAGAGATGAGTTTTCAGAGTGCACTCTCTGCACTCTCAAATTACAGTAATTATGAATTACACCTTTCAGATAGAACTGAAGTTTTACACAAATTTTTAACTTACGCCTTTGCCAAGTTCTTAAACGTCCACTCTCCAGGCCTGAATACGAAGGCTGGGTCACAGAAGTTGTCCCAGTATGGATAGCTTACACCAAGAAATGCTCACCAGCAGGACTCGGGCTGCATAATGAAGTTCAGAATTGTGAAGAAGCGTTAAAAAATGAAACTATTCCCCAAGTGCTCATGGTGTAACTTGCACTGGTTTTACCAGAAGTTCTGACTTGCTCCCAAGACCAGAAACATTCCCAGGAATGCACATCTAGTGTACATTAGTCACTATTGGGCTAAATAGCAAACCACGCTGTCTATTTAATGAGTTATCCTCAATTTAAGGCCTATAAAGAGTCTACTTTTCTAATAGACCTTTTTTAATTTAGCCCCATTTGCTGAAGATTGCCCATTTAATGCAACACATCATTATGTTTTTATTGTTAGCTTTTTATGAACTGTACCAGATTAGCTGCAGAGAATTTACACTAGATGCCCTAATTAGACCTTTATAGGTAGCCATAATTTTCTTTTCATGTACCCATAAAGACTGATAAATTAATCTGCAGGAACATGAACTCCGTCATCTTTTCTCCCTCTTCACCACTCACTCCTTGTTCTGATAAAGCCCTAATGAACCCACTTGCACAATTCCCTTCTGTTTTGTTTCCCTTTAAAGGCTAATTTCAGCTAGACAATTCAACCAACTGCAATATTTTTCCATATATGATGCCAGAGAATAAGCAGCAAGCATGATCCTTTCTTATATGATTTAATCATTTCCATTCTGAGCAGAAAACGATCCATCAACAATGGCAAACAAAGAGGTGTGATCCATAAGGTTTAACTTTGGATCATTTATTTAACAGAGGGGAAAAGCAGGCAAAATAATAAACTGTAAACCCCTCAGCTGCTAATTGTCAGTTAATTAGCAAAAAATGTCAGAATAGGAATAGAATCTCTTAAAAAAACAGTAGCAACAGAAAGAGTTTTCTCATTTATAGTTTTGAATATGCCTCTCCCACAGAAGACAGCACTCAAAGGATCCAGTCTCTGATTCAGCAAAAACCATTTTTAAGCAGCAAAATCTTAAAAACTTCATTAAATATATGCTTAAAACTCTGCTAACTAGAAGTGAATTTGGGGGTGGGGATTGGATAGGGATGTTTTGCTTTAGATGGGGTGCCAATCTACTCGACCTACCTGATTGTTGCAGGATCTCCATTCAATATTTTTTATCCTTCTCAAGACAGAAATCAGTGAAGACAAATAACATGGTCTATTCATTAGTGCTGGCACCCACTTGCAAACTGAAGACCATAACTTTTGCTGCATTAAGTCCTTATCAATGGCTTGTCTTCTTAAATATTGGCTCAGATTCAACAGTCGTAGAAGGGACTGTTGATTGCATTCATACCTGCAAAATGGCTAACTGCACTCCTAAACACACATACAATTTCCTTCTTGGGTATTGAAATGAAAGAAGCTATACTAGCAATATCAGCCATCAGCTACAAATGTGGAAGCAGCATGCTTGCTAATGAACTATTCAAGATATATCAGGTAAAAATGTGACTTTGGGTTATTAAATGAATGAAAACAATATTAGTGGTCTCCATTGATGGAATGTGGTGCTTAAGAGGTCTTGGGCATGTTTCAAAAAGGACACTACACCGAAGTGTCTGCTGTAGTCTACTATACCAAATGCTAAGGAAGAAAAATGTAATTTTAAAAAAACTGGTGTGGGGAGGATTCATCACAGATACTACCCACAGTGAGTGGTAAAGGAGCTGAGTCACCGCTGGTGCTCTGTGGGGTTACAGTGTGCAGAGGAAGTCAGGATGAGGCCCTCATGCACCCTGGAACCAGAAAGTCCCACCACAAAGCTCTGCTTAACATAGGGCATTGTAGTTTTTCTTAGCCCCCTCTTTTACTAGGGTGGGATGTTTTTGCTTGGTTTTCTAAGGAAAAGAAGCACATGTGCTCCTACTTCATATGTACTTATATGTGAATACTTACATCTGCCTAGCCTTAACCCCTAATTCTTATATTTGCTGGCCAATTTTAACCAAACATTGAGCTATAAATGAATCTGAAAACATTTTAGGTAGCTATATGGCTATTGACAACAGGCAGACAGATAGAGAAAGCAGAAGTGTATTCATGATCCCACTGAGGCAAAGGTGCAAGATGACTGATACCTCAGTAGACATCAGTGAATCCACTCAAGGCAGCCAGGACTCACTTGTTCACAGGCCATGGAACAACTAGACGTGTTTCAAGGGGATGTTTCCCCCACACAGGCTGCGTCAGTGTAAATCTGGCACTGCAAGGTGACATCAGGACCCAAGTCGACCCCAGGGCCAGGTGCCTAAATGGGAGGCACCCAGCTGGCCTCTAGACCCGTGAGCCTCCTGCACCGATCGAGGGCAGGGGGTGCCCTTCCTGCCACTGCCCCTCCTGCACCTCTCTTCTAACCCCCATGTGGAGGAGGAAGGGGTGACTCACACCACTCCTGGACCCTCATCTATCACACAGTGTCTTCAGGCACTCATTTCCACCAGATCTCAGCAGATCTGCTTTTGCCCTGTGCTAAGCAACCAGCACCTCAACTGTGAGCAACACTGCAAAATTTAAACATCCCAAATCTTGCAATCATGGATTAAGCAATCTTGCTCTTAATTTGTGCCTCCTGCTTATTAACTTCTGATAATTTTTTTCCAAAACAAGAAAGATAAAAAGAAATAACAAAAGAAGTACATAAAGAAGGGTGTGAGAGTAGAAAACATAGTTCAAACTCCCCCTAGATATAATCATTCCAAGAGTGTAATGAATTTTGTACCAAGCACCAGTCTTGCCAGCCTCATTTAATTACGGGGCCATATACATAACCCCATCAAATTAAGTAATCAGGGACACAGTTTGGCTCCTGGACTCAGCCAGTGTCTTTTGATTACATTGGGGGAAAGAATATTAGGCCTTTGGAACAGCTATAGCCCACGTGTGATTTTTCACATTATTACTGGGAAGCACTCAGGATGTGTTTTTGCAAATGCGTGGCTCACCAAACAAATCTGAAAGGCCTCAGCAGGAAAAATGCTCCTTTCCCCTGTCTTATGGCTAATTCTGAAGGGGGTTTGCTCAAGTGGGGATATGTTCCCAGTAAATAAAAGACAGAAGAAGTTTTAGTAGCGCTTGCATGCATGGCAGCAATGCCAGACCTACCATGTGTTCTAGACAAACACTGGCATCACGGTGAATGGCATCATCTACCAGGTGCTGACACTGTGTGTGTTACAGGACTCCCAGAGGGAGCAGGCTCATTAGCCATGTCCTCTACTGCTATCATCTGCCTTTGTTTAAACCCAGAAACTGAAAAATGCCACCCTAACAAAGAATAGTTACTGTTGCCCTCAAAGGCTGGTATTGCTTTCTGACACCTGACGCACCACAACACGCTCAACCCTGCCCAGGTCCCACCCGAACTGTATGCTCACAGAGTCTCCTTTGGGCTGGCCATAGACTTTTAGAGGCAGGGGTCCAACAGGAAATATTTGGCTCACAGCCTCGGTTAGAACTAAGCCTTTTATATGTGAGTCACTGCATCCTATAGCAGCAATTCACACCATACCTGCTTCCCCAGGCAGCACTACTGCCTAACCGTGACAATGAATTATGCTGCCGAAGAGGAGCATTTACACAGTCTTTATGAAATGCCCTAATTCTGAAAGGTGCAGAGGTGGCTTCTTAGGAAGTATGAAAGCCCCAGGAGCTCAGCACCATCCCTAAAGTGACTGAACATTCGTGGGATTGGAGCTTTTGGTCAAGCCTATGTTGTGGTCAACTCGGTTATTCTCTGTGCATACCAAAAAGCATTACAATTCATCTTTAGAGATTGCATGGGATCTGCTCAATGCCTTTGCTACTCAGCAGGAACAAAATAAAAGCATGATCCATATATTTTTAAAGCAGGATCTGTCCTATACTTTTTACAAATATAAAACATTTCTTTGCTTTAAAGAGCTAAAGCTTTTTGTGTCAGAAATCATTCAGCAGAGTTGGAAACAGCAGCGGTATCCCCAATGTAATAGCACCACTCCCCAAGCATTCAAAAATCATGAGTCAGATGCCCCCCACCAAAAGAAAAATCACACAATTGGCTTCAAAACATGCACATAAAAATGCAATCAATTCCAAATATGGTTTTGGATTTGTCAGGGTATAATCAGGGTCATGTTTCAACCATTTTTCTGACACCAAAAGCACTAGAAATTTTCTTTGTTTTTCAAGTCAGAGCTGAGAGATTCTCACATAATCCATTGTTTCTAGGAGCTGGGGTTTTAAGCAAAATAGCAAACACTGGCTCATGATAAAATCACAGAGCTGGCAACACCGCTAGTGTGATACTTTTCTCCTACCATTAAAAGCCTGGCAAGGAAGGGAAAAACACTGAGATGTTCAAAAGGCTCTAAACAAACTCTCCTTTTGTATAAAAAGCACCTTTTCTTCAACTTCTGCTCTGTGCATTAAATTTGATAGGGATCAAACTCGTTTTATTAAACCATCACTGCTGACCAGCCGGTCGTCTACAGCAAGAGCTGCACTGGAGACCTCCGTTTATGAAGCCTTCAGTGCCCTTCTAGAGGTGTCACTGGGATGTGAGGGCATTCAAGTTCCAAGTCCCAAGTCCAAGACACTGGGATAAATCCTGAGTACAAGACATGCCATGTAGCCAAAGAAAAAGGTGGATACCTATCCTTGCACCAGGCAAATCAGTCCCTATGGTGGCCTCCTCTCCCTATGGCCAACAGCAGTTCAGCCCGGGAGCTCCAGGCCATTCCTTCATGCAGTCTCCAGTGTAGTGCAACGGACTCTGTGTTGCGCCCCATGACTGCCTCCTGTCCCTTTGGCTGGCACAGAGCTTGTCTGGCCATGCATGGTGGCATGCTGAGCCACGGGGCAGGCTCAGGCAGGTGAGATCTCACAGGCTTTGGAGGATATGTTCTGGCTGGGTCCATGCCTTATACGTCAGCTTGCTGTCCGTACAGARAGTAAACCTCAAGGGCTGCCTCAGGGCCGGTGTGACTTATATTGTAGATGTACCCCAAAAGCTTTTACCTCTATCTTAAATGGCCTTATTTGTCTTTCTCCTCCTCTGGCAAACACTGAGAGGCAGGGGATATTTCACTTGTTTATAGAGCTCTAGGCAGGAGCAATTCACCCTAAACTCTTTTTTTTATTCAATGGAAAAGAGTAAGCATTGCTAAGGTACAATTTTTCTGACCTATTTTGGATGCTTACAGATCAAATCCTACCCAAGGTGTTCTTATTTCTCTCCACAGACCATAAAGGGATCCAAGGAGATAAGCTCTACTGTAGATGTCTAAGATGTCTTTTGGAGGAGGGCACTGGAGGACTCAATAGATGCATGTACAATACGATCTCCTTATTTAAGCCAAACCTCCTGAAAGGTTTTATGATAGGACTGGCACTTGCCTCATTAAGGAACAAGGAGAGATGACCATTTCCCATATCACCATTCAAACCCCACAGTCACTCCCTAACCACAGGGAAAACCAAGCCTGTAACCACCAACAAAGCATGTTTTGCATCCAGCTCAGATATAAACTGTTTCTGTGCTCAAGAAAACAGCACTATGCCTAAAATGTCATTTATAGCATCATATGCCTCTTCTTGGACTCTTTGGACAACATGAAAACCACCGTCCCCAGCCAGTTTTTAATGAGAGTTGACTAAAGCCAGTGAGAATTTGGCCATAGCTGTATGAATTACGGGCCTGTAGTTTTTTTCCTAATGAAAAGACAAAGACATTTTTGATCATAGCCTCTGCTCCTTGCTGTCCTGGGTATTTTGTTAAGGTTTGTAGGAGTTCTCCACAGAAATAAGCAACCTGTGTCACGTCTGGGAGGACTGAATGGCCACAGGAGAACATTTCCCACTACACTTTCCAAAAGTGACTCCTGTCCAATATGGTCACACGTAACAGCACTAAGCACAGTCAAAAGGTTGTCGATACTCACTAGGAAGAAAGTTTTTAAAGATGCATTTGGAACTTAGTGGACACATTTCGCTCAAGAATATAACCCTGCCTTCCTCAGCACCTCAGTCCCCTTCAGGTCTAGAAACAAACATAATGGTCAACTCAGATGTGAAGAGTAAGTAATTATTCTGGTGGGGCCAAAACTGGAATCCGTGTCACCAGGAAGATCAAAATACAGATACTCCTGTTTTCCAGAGAGAGGGAGCTGACACAATACTCACGGAGAATGCTAAGCCAGGCTTTGAATGAAAGGCAGTTGTTGTTCTGAATCCCGTAACGCTGGGCTCGACCACAGTGCCGACTGCCCTGCTCAGCAGCTTCATAAAGCATTTGGGGAATTTGGTAATGGACTGACTAAACTGCTTGATTTTTTTTTAAAGTAAATTTAAAATGGGAAGGAAGTGAAAGACCAAAGAAAAGCAAGCATAGTACTGCTTTTTGATCCTGGAGTGATTGTAGTAATTGTAATCTTTTATATCTAGCCGCTCTTCACATTAAAATAATGAAAACGATGTCAAGACATAATAATTTGCTAAACATCTAGAGGGAAAAGGAAACCCAAATAATAGGCAGCATAGATTTAAAATGAGTGTTTCCTTTTTTGTTAAAATACACACAATTACCAATGGATAAAATCTTAAAGGAGAAATAATTCAGTATGCCAGAATAGGGCCACTGTGATGTGGTTTGAAAACTGGCTGAAGGTTCATAACCAAAGGCTAATGCTCATGTAAATGTAATGAGTTCTGCCCTGTGAGGCAATGCATGAATCAGTGTATTAAGGAGGATTTTTTTTTTTAGTACTTACTAATGATCTGAAAGAAGAAATAAACAGTTCAGGAATGAAATCTCCAACTGCTAACAGAATGGGAGAAACCACAAGAAACGATGAAAACAGAGGACTATTGCAAATAGAAAGAAACCTGCAGTTAGAAAGTGTAAGAAGCTGAAATTTAATTCAGGCACAAAAATGGCAACTTGTTGCCTGTGGAAAATAATTACCTGGCTTACATACATTCAGCAAGGTGGAGTCCAAGTGCAGATTCTGAGAAGATGAGAGTACAGAGGAAGAGCAGATGAGTGCCATAAACATGCACACCCAGAGCCTCAGAGGTATCCAAGCTCTCAGCTCACACTCCTTTTTACGGGAAGTAGGTACCTCTGTCCTCCTGAGAAATTAGTCCCACGGCACAGCATCACCGACCGGAGGGCATTAGTCCGCAGGTGTGTTAGCCTGACACACCAACAACTGGTATCCAGGTCTCAGCACTGCTGTGCTGGCAGGAGACTGGCAGAAAGGGACTGAGCACGGACACACAAAATGGTTTTAATTGGTTGAATGCCCCGATGCTGGGTGCCTGGGAGGGCATCGTCGGCTGACAGTGAGCCAACAGGGCTGCCCTGCCCAGTGCTGGTATGCAGCAGGTTTGCTAGGGCTCAGCACGTGCGGCTCCAGCCCTGAGGGCTTCAGGTGGCCCATAAGGTGATGCTATGCTGGAGAGAAGAGACAGGGTGAGAGGGACAGGGACTGTTCATCCCCTGGCAAGCCCAAGATGAAGAGAGGGGATTGTGCCCAGGAGGCAAGACGGCATGATTTATGAGGAAAACTGAGGAGCTGTATGGAGAGTCTGGCAAGAAATAAGTGGGAGAAGAGAACATGGATGATGATAACAACCTGCAAATGCTTAAAGGGTGTAAAGAACAATCGGAAAGGCAAAGAATTTAGGGCCCACTTTCCACGAAGTGTTCAGCCTCCTTTAGCTATYTACATCTGCCTATGTCTCTCACAAAGAAATGAGAGCTGAGCCCTTCTGAATATCAGTTACATAATGAGAAATTGAAACAGAAATGAAATCAATGCTGAATCTCAAAAAAAGACACCCTGATGCTGTGATGCTGGGGGACGGCATCCCGAGGGACATTTCATCACTTGGGCCTTTTTAAACTGGACTGAAGAAAGCATTAGCACTAGTCCTGCAGGGAATCTCTGCTTCTGCAGGGAAAGAGGTGAGCTGTTTGCACCAGCAGGTGTTTTCCTCGTCAGTCTCAAACTTTTAATTACACGGTGCAGGTTCACTCTTGGGCACGTTACAGAAAAAGAGCATTTTGAGCCCAAACCCATAGTTTCCCAGGCTCCCCGAGCTCTCACCCATTTGCAAACAATTGCGAAGGTGGAAGAATTCAGCGAACAGATGTAGCCTGCCCCCCTAGTCCCATCTGTTCACATCAGAAAACCACCACGCAATCTGGCAGGGAGAGCTCTCGCTGCTCAAGATAGACGCTGGCCTGGGCTGGGAGGGGAGAGGGAAGGGGGGGCCGGGGAGGGGTGGTGGTCCTGGGTCAGATTGGAGAGGCACTGCCAGTGCTGTGTGGGAAGCTTGCACAGCATCTGCCAGTACCAYGTCTGGCTCAAGTCGGAGCGAAATCCTCCAGCGAAGTCTGTCAAAACACAAAGAACCTGCGTGAAGCTTGTTGCTTCCCCCTGCGTGCACATCTTCCCACGAATGCCGCCACGGCAAGGAAATGTCTCTCGCTCACGAGCCAGCCAGAGGAGGCTTGTGAATTTGGGGATGTAGGCATGAGAGGATGTGCCAAATACACAGTGTTGAAAGGAAGGGTGAAATAAATGGGTGTTCAAAGGTGCAAGCGTGAAAGGCAGGGATATACRGACTGCAAAGTGTTTGGATATTTGCTTTCCTGACTGCAAATCGTTAACAGCAGTGCTTGGCACCCTTGAATGGGATAAAATCCCAGCAATTTGGGAGCCTCAGTGACATGGGCTTAGATCCTGTGTATCCAGCAGTCCCTGCTTCTCCCCTAGAAGCCTGACTCAAGGCACACCCGCTCACCCTTCCCTTCTTCATCACCAGCTCCTCCTGCAGCCTTTCTGCTCGGCTGGAGCTGCTCCAGGCCACTCGGGAGCACACGAGGCAGCGGCAAGGTGATGGAGCTGCAGTGTGACAGCCATTGGCGCCGGGCAGAGAGCGGAGACGGCTGCCAGTTCATGCTCCTCCCAAGCCTCCTCCTCCTCCATCTGTGGAAACAGGCCGACAGCACTTTGCTCCTTCTCAAAGGGTGTTGCAAAGATCTAGATCCATGAAGCATTCAGCTAGTGCATCTTTAGGCAAGTATCTAGGCTGTAAAGTAGCCACAGCACTGCCCTAACTAAGCCATCTTCTGGTTCTCCCTACGACAAAAGTAGTGTAAGAAGAGCATGCAGCCAAGGTGCAGTGTTAACGATGAGAAATGTACACAGCCTGCTTCTAAGTAGAGAGATATAACATCAATGAAAAATAGCAAAACTCTTCCTCCCCCACTGCTGGCTAATTCAGCACTTCACATGTGAGATCACAAAATATTAATGGGAAAAGGCAAAGCCATAATGCTCTTCTACAGATAGCTGAGGTACAAACTATTTTTAATCCTTTTTTTTTTTCTGTTAATAGATTTTCTTGCCTTGGTGTTTGGGGGTGCTTAATATCCTCTGGGAAAGATAAACATCAGTGATTATTTTAGGCCTGTATGACCTTGCTGAGGAGTAACATGACTCCGTGCAGGGCTGAGAGCAGACTTGGCAGAGTCTAGTTGTAAGGAAGTCTTCTATTGTGCAGACTTGCTTTGCCTGTGAAGCAATATGTTTTTTTGTCTTGCAGAGTGGAGCTCAGAGAAAAGGCTCAGCCTGCACCAAACTCTTGCAGAAGACGACTGACTCATTTTCAGAAAATCAAACAGGATCACAGGAGGAAGTAATAACTGGCCTTCGGAGCTGAACGCTTTAAAACCCTGCTCTTGATTCACCCTCACAATGGCAAAGGAAGAAGACAACAAATGACGGTGGAAAACAAGGCACATTCTGTTCAGTTTCAATCAGTCTTTGATTTATGACAGATTTCACTAAATCTTCAAAAAAAAAATGCCCACCCTAACATCTCCGTCGATGTTTTCTTTTAAACTAACAAAGCAGTGTTTCAAATTCCTGACCACGTCTTGGTTGGCCAACAGCAGAGCCTCTTTCCCAAACAAAATGATTTGTTGTAGCAGAGAGTGGAGTAAGCCACAACAGCTGTAAATCTGCATTTGCTTCTCTGCACAGCCCTGCTGCACCTGCAGATGAACTTTCAGTTCTGAAGCTGAAACAAACAGCCCGTGCAATAAATGAATTTATTAGCTGTCACATGTCCAAACTACTGCAGGGCACTTGAGTCACGGATGGAGTTATGAACAAGGGACAGGTTATAACCAAAGCAGCATAATGCAATTATTTTTAATGCTGCTTCCACCTACTCTATTGCTTCTTTTAAGTCCTCTGCAATTTTGCCAGGGAAGCCCAGGGCGCTGTAGTGGTCTGATCCCCTCTCCTTCCCCTCTCCCCTCCCACTCACATATAGCTGTACGTGCCGTGTACACCTGCGCCGTGTGGCTGCAGTCCTACGCAGCATCCCTTGCCCCTTCCCACCCAGCCAGCTGCTGCACCCAGCCCTTAATGAAAAGTCACCCATTTGGGGTAAATGAGTGCAGCTGTGAGCTATCCTAACTGTGCTTAGCTTTCAGCACAGCTCAAAATCCTGTTTGGATCAATTAAACTTAAGATTGTGCTTTTAAGCTGAGGGCCTGTTTTAAGACAGCATAAAGAAATGCAGGCCTAGTGTAGCTCTCCGTGAATTCAGCAGAGCCTCTGCAATACCCCGAGTGAAGAATGTGGCAGGATCTAAAGAGCTTCAGTTTACATGTGGGTCAACCTCTAAGAAAAAGCGCTACCAAATAGCACAAAGAAGATCCCAGACATCCAGGAGCTTCCAGGATACCCACTTCATGAGCTTATCTTTGATTTCTCTTCCCCATTAGAAGGATTTAGGTGATCTCAAGGAGGCAGAAAATCTGTCTTGCTCCACTGCAGGAGATGGCCAGGAGAAGGAAGGTGGACTCCTGCAGCTCCGTTGACGTGTAGCAAGAGTTATTCTGCAGACCTTCTACCTGGCTGGTGCAGAGGTAAAGCAATACCACAGGAATTCACAGCCCTTGCAGAAGTTTGTAGTAGCCATTTGGAGCAGCAAGGCTCCGTGGGGAGGAGGCTGGGGAATATGGCTATCTCCTCATCCTTCATCTCCACAGCCTGTCCACACTATTGCCAGCACCCTTGGTTAGGCCCTGTAATTAGTCTCTGCCTAACCATGACCTTTCCTTCTCGCTTGGCTAGCCTGAAATGCTGCTACCTGGTGAAAGGTAAGACTTCAGTGAGAAGACCTCACTAAGACAAATGGAGAAGACTTCAGTGTGTACAGRGGAAGCTTTGTACACCACTGCCTAATAAAAAAAGGCATCAGGATGAGGATGTAGTTAGGTTTGAAGTGAGTTTACAGCTTCACCCCAACTTCCTCTCTGCCCGCTGCCCTGAAGCTCAGATAAGCCCAATGCAAACAGAGCGAATCCTCTGGGGCCAGAGGAAGGAGCGAACAGAGGTTTCCTTTCCTTTTCTGCCCACCTTACCCCAGTTCTGCCAGCTTTCCTTCCGTGATGCTTGCAGAAGAACATAAGCACCATTGACACCCGTACCTGGGGGCCTGGAAACGGTATAAGCTAACATAGGTAGACCTGCTGTTGGACATTTCCTTAGCTGGGCCTGGCTCAATAGCTTATTAAAAAAGACCCTTTTTCCCTTGGGGAAGGAAAATAAAACAGGAGCTCCGGAAGCCGACTTCCCAAATTTCTCTGACACCACAGCATGCATGACCCCAGAAAACTGCTGCTGCAGTTTATACCAGCCAGCTCCTCTCTGGCTAGCAGAGGAAAAGCTGAGAAATGTTAAGGTCCTTAGAGAAGGAAACATCAGTAGTTCCTCGGATGGAGCAGCATACAAAAGAACATGCATTTTCAAGACGTGGTTCAGTTTAAGTATGACTCCCTGAAAGATAAACAACTTTGTGGATACTTTCACTGTGCACTCAGCAGAAGCGTTTCCTTTGGAAGACAGTGGTCGAACTGGATCCAAGTGTCAGTAAGAAGCCCAGCCTTCATGCTCATCCACTATTAAAAACAATCCCTTCATTTCTTAAGACCTCGCTGCTTTTAGATTCATCTACATCTGTTGTCCCCTTGTTTTTGTTGCTGAAAAGACTTGGAACAAATTAACTCCTGGAGTAAACCGGTGCGTCTCAGCTGATGTCAGTAGTGCTGCACCAGTTTGCACCAGTGGCAAATCTGGCGCCAGCCACACGAGAATCAGGAAGCTAAGGTTACAGAAAGGGTTATTTGCACTACAGGAATGAATGACAGCACAGTTTCAGTTTCCTGTGTGAATACATTTCTCGCGTCCCTCACTTTTGGTCTTTCTCACACACTGCATCCCAAGCACAGCATGCTGCGAGGAAAGATTAAAGATGTTGCAGATCTCATTAATCTGGAGCGTCCCTGAACACGTAGCTACTAGAACRCTGTGGGGAGGACACGAATTTCTGTACTGAACCAGCAATGTCACAAAACAACTAACAGCGAAGAGGAAAAAAATAAAGGCAGGATAAAAGTAACTCTTTTGAGCCGATGATTAGCTTTAAAGCAACAACTCTTCAACTCCCTGGGTAAGTCCCCTGCTTGTGTAAGCTGTCACAGCTCCATCAAGCCCAATTATTTACACCAGTTGATTTGTCCTGCTGTATTTGGAACACAAGGTTAGTCCACTTCTTGTTGCAGCAGTGGTAAACTTCTTGAGACATCACAGCCACCAAGTAACTGGAAAATCAGCTCCCAAGATAAATCCTGTTAAACGCAATGAGATACAGCAAGGAGGCAATGGGTTCACTGACAAACCATGGCTGGATCCTATAGTGATATCTAATCTTTAGACCTTATCTAGATCACAGTGAATCATTAGGAGTTTCTGTCACCTCCCATGTTGGCAAGATCTGTCCCCAGCTTCTCAGCTAGAGCTCCCAGCTCAACCACAGAATACTGCAAGCCAGCCTAACATCAGAGACTGTGATGGTACCCAGGCAGTCTTTTACCTTTGAAAGTAAACAGGTGATGCTGTTGCCTGCAGTTCATAGAAGGAGTCTCACATTGTCCGAGGTTTTGCAGGATTCAACTCCTGAGTATGATCACAGGAGGACTGCAAGTACCGGAAGTTTGTCACTGACTGCTGCAGAGCCAAGATTTCCCCACATGTTCCCTGGCCAAATCCCATAGAAAGTAAATTTGCTTTCTCCTGTTCTTATAGAAATCGGAGCTTTGCTAGATGACAATTTATGATGAACATTTATAACACCTTTCCCTGAGAAGTGTATGTTAAAATAGCATTCCTAGATGCATCTATTATAACACTGAACAGTCAGGTAGGAAATTCTGACTTAAAAAAGAAAATCAGAAAATTACCCCCACAACAGTTCTTTCCTATAGAAAATGGATTTTTTTAAACATCCAGAAGCCCTGAAAGCAAGAAGAGTCCAAACCAAAACCCTGCCATTTCCTACCTGCTCAAATACATTTCGGGAAGAGGCACGTGCCTCTATCTCAATTAAATACAACATAAGAACGTGGCATGGCAGCCACGGCTGTAGGGAAAAGTTGCACTTCCAACAAAAAAAACTATGCAGCTGTGTTTTAATACTTCAGAATAACCCTGACAACTTATACCTAGTTTCTGTACACTCAGAGGGAGTGYGGTGAGAGGGCAGCGGCTAACCAGGGATTCGGGCAGGGTCTAGTCTCCTGGATGAGCCCTGTGGCCCCAGTTATTCCTTCTCTAATGTGGGAGTAATGGGACTGGCTGCTTTAGTAAATTGCTTTGAGATCTGCCCATAGAAAGTGGTTTGTAGAAAGCATGCATCGCTATTAATTCCACTTCCAGGGAATAATGGCACTACTCAGAGTACGGGAAGCTCAGTATGCAGATAGTTTTTTGCTGGACCTGGGCCTTGATTCATTTTTTTCCCTGTTTACTCTATGTATTTACTTTTTGCACTTCATTCGGGATAGATAATGAAAACAGTATAGTCTGCTTCCACTTTTGTTTCTGGAACAGATCAAAGACTTTAATGGACTCAGACTCGGCAGAACTCTAAATGCTGCTTTCTGTACAGATACAGCCAATTAAATGGCCCTGTTGGCTTCCAGGAGGATTACTTGGGATCTCATTATTTGCACTGTTCTGAATTCAGTCCTTAGAAGAGAGTGGACACGTTCTGCCAAAAAAGAAAAAAAGATAATGTGGAAAATAGCAAAGGATTTTTTTGCATCTCCTGTATTTAATGCAATCAGCCTTAGCAAAGTGCACTGCACTCCTCCTTGTTAAAGCAGTCCTGTCCTTTTTTTTTCTCCCTGCCTTGGAATTGCCACAGAGGGATAAAGTTCTGCACGGCTCCCTCACTCACACAGTTGTAATAAGTCAGAGCAGGTTGGCTCCCTGCCCAACAAAACACAAACTCCCCTGAAGTCTCCAGCTTTTCCATGGCAACACCACAGTCATCAACACAGCAAACAATCGCTCCAACCCCTTCTACGTCTCCCCTCTTAATGCAAGGAAGGATAGCATTGCACCCAGCCCATGGACCTGTGCTAATTATCGGGCATGAAAGGAGATAGTGAGTGAGATCACGTTACCCTCTGCGTGGAGTTTTAGGTGAGATCAAAGGAAAGAAAAGGCACTGAAACACTCAACACTTCTGAGTGTACTTTTGCTTAAACGAAAAGATTGTTGCTACATGTACAAGACATGAAACGCCAAAAAGTGTAAGCGTATTGAAACTGAATGGGGGTGCAAACAGCATGACGAAGCAAGAGTCCAACGCTGAGTAGAGTCCCTCAGCCCAAGAGAACCATGTGTCACTCCAAGGTGTCTAACGGCCTGATCCTTGCCATGGTTATCCATGTGCACTTCTGCCAGGCCGGTGCCTGGCTTTCAGGGGATAACAGCAGACTGAAGGTTCTGCAAATAGGATTGTTCCCCATCTCTGTGCTGTGAGTAGCACTGCTCGTGATGTGCATGGCGGGGAGCAGTTACAGCACTGGGTCCTGATCTGCCACTGCTTCACATTGGCGTCCTTCACACCTGTCCAAATAAGGGCCAACACCAGGACTGAACACCACCATCCTCATCTGGTAGCATTTTACTCTCACTTTGCATAGGTATATAAGACCTCACAAGCTGCAAGGCAATAGAAAATGAGGCCCAGAAGGCCCCAAAATATCTTGTTTAAACTAAGAGCTAGTGGTTTCCAAGCTGTGGTCTGCAGACCCATGAGGGTCTGAGGACTACTTCTGAAGGGTCTGTGAAAGCTAAGCAAGAAAAGCAAATCAATTGCCACGAGGCTTAAATCAGTTGTAAATGAGCCTTCATAGGCATTGGAGAACTTTTAGAGGATGTGCAATTTGTAAAAGATTGACAGGTATGTCCACAGGCTTTATATTCCCTTGTAGACATGGCAAGAACCTGCTCTGTGCAAGGAAAGCTACCCTGTTTTTGGATAATTTGAGGGTATATGTGACAGCGTGGATAAGAGTATGGGCAGTTCTCTGCCATTAAACCTCACCAGCGTAAACTCAAGAGTGGATATAGTTTTCCTGGCATAAGCAATATTATAATTTCTTTGGAGTATGACTTTGCTTGTTTAGTTTTAAGGCCCTCATTAAAGTAAAAAAGCTTTGTAGGCTGGAAATGCCATAGGCCGACTAGCTCCTTGTGGACAAAGTAGAATTTTGAAGGTAAATTGGCCCCAAAACAGCCATTTCCAATTCAAATCCTGGTGCAAAAGAATGTCCTTCAGGCTTTACAAAATTATTTAGCTATTTTTATAACATTTTAAAAAATGATTTCTCTGGAAAAAGTTCAAAATGGAAATAATACACCAAGTATTCAGGCTTAAACGGAGGCCTAGGTAGCACTGTGCTTTAAGTGTGTCTGGCCTCAGAGTAAGCCTGCCCGAAGGTATGAACCTCTGCTGCTGGACTGAGGGTGTCAGTCTCCATGGCAAAATCCCGCCACCATTAGTCTTTCTTCACTGACACACATGACTGAAGCACTGCGGGCCACGGTCCCTTGTACAGAGGGTCTGCAGTTTGCCTTGGTCCAGTACAACCTGTGGGAGAATTTATCCATCCTTTGGGGTGAATGGTGCAAACAAGAACTGTGAGAAGGATTTTGGTGCACTAACAGCACTTCAGTTACACGGGTTTCAGTCCAAGTTAGTGCAGAACTGCTCTAAACCATGCCCTCAGCCAGATTAACTTGTTCAAACCTACTTTAGAGACATTTTGGTGTGGATAATAAATAGCTTAAGCAAGAGGGTGAGCTTTCTACACAATAGACATACATACGACTCAGGTAGGATTTGCAGCAACTAACACAAAGCTGGATACCCTAACTAACACTGAGTTTAACTCTCATTGACATCAACAGTACTTTGCATGATGCCCACAGTGTGATGAGGTCCTACTGATGATATGTTCGATGCCATTTTAGCATTGCTTTACCCTGGCCGCTGGGTTATAGCAGCATATGTTCGATGCCATTTTAAGATTGCTTCACCCCGGCTGCTGGGTTACATCTGCACAGTACAGGTGCCAAAATATAACCCTCTGGTCAGCGTGTGTGATGCATTCGTTTCTGTGGCTCATCCACAGAGGAAATGAGGCTCTCAGCTACTACCCTAAAAAAGCTGGTTCTTCAGCCCACACTATGATAGCTCGTAAATTTAATTCTAGAGGTCCCTGACCTCTAGAATTTGGTGGTGGTGAAAACGGTGGTTAGCATGCAAGATGTGTGTTAACATCATGAACAAGGACACAAAAAAAGAGGTTGCCCTGTGATTATGTACTGATGACCTGAACAAAGCCAGTCAATCCAAGCTGAGTTCTGCTATGAAAATGATTTTTAATTTGAGTTTTCCTTAGCTTAAGAACATAACATTTCACTTTAGGCTTGGGCCCAGTCCTTTTTTCTTCAGTGGCAATGTGACCACTGTATTCTCTGTGAACCGGGTCACGAGCACAACCCCAATGGCTTGTACCAAGACACAACAACACAAATCCCTCCTGGGACTCCAAGGACTGTGTGATGCACTGCCACAGCAGTCTCAAAACCTACAAAACCTACAGACCCAGAAAAGCAAGCTGGAGCTTTGTGTTAGTCTGCCTCAGCTGCTGGTGGGTTCCCTTCAATAGGCTGGGGAGCCTAAGGATGGACGTGATGTTCTCCCTATCACTCCCTCATGTGCCACTGCTGATGGCTGCAGACGTGCATTGGGATGTGAGCCCCAAGGGGATGCCTCAGCCAGAGGAGATCAGATTGCATTCCAGCGAGACCACAAGAGCAAAGATCAAATGGCTTATTAACCAGAGATGAAATTTCAGCCTTGTTGCTATYGGTACAGATTCTCTTCTTTCTCTCACTGGTGTTAATCAGAAGAAAATAATGAGATTGGGTATAAAACTGAAGGATCCTGCCCTAGCCAAGGGTCTACATGTTCACTTTCTGCTTTGTACCCAGCCACTCGAGTGCCTCTCTCCATGCAAAGCCATTCCCTGTCAGTAGATCAGACCTTTTCACTCTGCAACACCAGGTGCTCATTCTCTTCACAGACTGATGGGGCAAAAGCTCTCAACCATCTTCCTAGTCTTCCTGTGCAAGCCAAGGAATCATTTAGCCCACGCTGGGAAAACAAAGGTGAAGTCCTTCATACCATCATCCTACTTTACGGTGCAGCCCTGCCCACTTCACATCAAAGGTGTCCCTTGCCATTAGCCACAACAGCCCCAGGTACCACTTGCTTTGGTTTRCATGTCTGCACCCCCACCACATCAGTGTGCTACTTACTGCTGGCCCACAGCCTTTATACACACCAGTGGGCCGCATCACCAGTCCAAGCTGCAACTGTTTAAATAAGAACCAAACACTCCTGCTTAACTTTGTGTTCTCTTTTTCAGGACAGTTTTCATGAACAAGCAGACCTTCTTCTGCCTGCTGTGAGTGGGGAAGGCACTGACTGTGTCTCCTGCTAAGCAGCCCATCCTGGCTACTGCAGAAAGACTGGGCACCACCCATCGCTAACCGGGCTAAGAGGCAGGAAGCTTTGCGTGTTGGTTCATGTAGGGCCACTCTTTATTTCTGATGCTGTGTCCTAGGAGTACAGTCCCCTGTTTGAAAGAGCCTGAGGGCCTTAATGAGCCCTCATAAGCACATCTGTGTGCTGACCTGCCCTCATTGGTTTGGGAATCACTTGTTGTGCAAAGTGTGCATCTTTCTTAGCATTTACACACTTGAGTTTCTGCTGGAGCGTAACTGGACAGTCCTTTGCCTCAGTAACTGCTATGTAAAAGGAATTGCTGGAAGTGTTTCTGTGATGCAAGAGCAGACAAATAAACAAAAGGGGGAGGCAGTGAGAAGGAGGGTTGATTAACTCCAGCATCCTAACCATGGGCTACTGAAAGTGCCACAAGTAAAACTAACTGGAAGTAAACACTGACAGTAGCTATAGCTCATTCGCCTCAGGGAAACCAAATGAAATCCAAGGGTGCAGAAACTGTAGGACCTGTTCAGAAAAACGATCTCATTAATAATGTTCCTGAGCGAATGATCAGAGGTATTATTGACAAAATTCTATGGCCTTGCATTTGAATTTTGCTGGAGAAACCCTCTAAGACACAGGAAACCCTTGAACAACCCATTTCTGGGCTATAGGGTCTCACAGTCTCCTGCACCAAACAGGCTGTGCAACCAGGTCCTCGCCACCACAAAGTTAGTGGGGTGGGGAAAGGACAAGAAGGTCTGCTGTTTGCAATGCTCAGTGCCCTGCTTGTACAGCTCTTTTAACCTTTGCTCAACAGTATGTCTCATTTCTGCCTCTGCCTCATGCTTTTACCAAGGCGCCTTCCTGCCATTCCTTGATAAAAAGTTAATAGATGCAGTAAAGATACTGATATGTTAGATTAGATAAGAGAGGGTTACGAGAGAGACTGACCGGCACAGTTGTTCATGCAGGACTTAAACGTGTCTTACTATAGGCAGCTTTGTTTTGCTTCCGAGTCCATTGCTCCTGTAGTCTTGTACCCTTACAGACTATTTCAGAAGAAGCTAAGTCCTGACAGGTAGCTACTTGCTCCAGTGAGAGGCAATGGCTCTGGACTCCCCTACAAAGCACTCACAGTAAGTTGGTGCCCACAGGAGCTTCAAAGTGAGCATACAGAGAGGTCTGTGAGGCAGGAAAAGGTGATGGCTAAAGAAGGATTAAGCGTTGAGGGAGAAAGCCTGACCTGAGGAGACAAAGCATATCAAGAGAAGGAAGGGCACAAGTTTTAGACATGTGAATGTTTTGTAATAGGGCTCATAAAACAGGAGATCTGGCCACTTGTTGCCTGTTGCACTGCTGCTGTGGAGTTGGTCAAATTGGATCAGTGGGTTTTTTCCCTTGAAAAATGAAAAAAAGAGCTTGGCAGGAGCCAAGTTCTTTTTCTCCTCCTTGAAAGGATGATTATCCTGCTCTGTACCGATTCGCTTTCCTACTCCCAGGGTAATTTTCAAGCTTCCTTTGCTTACATGTCATATGATTGTACAGAGAGAGACACTCAGGCACTGCCAGCAAAATTTCACTCTCCTCCTTTGCCCTTCAGCTCTGCTTCACCTCAGCTCCTAGCACTGGCCTCTAACACCACACTAAGGTCGATGGTTACCACATGTGCTGGGAAGTCCAGGCATCCCAGCACCCAGCAAGGACCAAGCACCCATAAGAAACCCGTAAGCCTGAGAGATGGAGTTTCAGCATTAACACTGGATTTCCTGGCTGGGACCTGCCTGTGCGTGGTATGCCTAGAGTCCTTTACAGGTAAATCCCTTTTTAATAACTTATTGCCTTCATTTTTTTTAATATATTTTCAGTAATATATTTCAAGAACGAAAAGCCAAAACAGAGGGAAAGCAGAAACAGTGACAGACCAGAAGGCAGCAATGATAAAATAATAATTCAGCCTTCTCTGAAGGAGCAACACTTACATCATCGGCAAGAAGAGAGACTGGACAGTCTCTTACTAGCACAATTCAGGATTTTCCTAGACCACACATACTAGCAAGGAAGGAAATGGGCCTTTTACATTTCTTCTCTAGTATTTCTAACTTTTAAAGAAACAACAAGGCCTGTCTTTACACAAGACATTTAAAAACAGTGTTTTCACTGTACAGCAAACCAAAATGTCATGTTAGTACTACAAGCATAATTGCAGAAAGTAAACAGGTAACTACTTCTCAGGTAAATACAAAGAATACTTTGACCTCTGGCACTGATGGATGATTCATTGACTGATGCACTGATGTCACATGTTGGGTCTTTTTTGTGAGCAATGTCCCCAGTCTATACTCTTSACTCAAGCAAAATCTCCTAGGGATGAATTTTCCAAAGCACTCCAGAGATTTTAGGCTGATATCCAAAAATCCAATTAGGTGTCCAGTTCCCATTGGTTTCAGTTCAATACAGGGAAGATTAGATGCCTAGATATTATAAGTCAAAAAGATTTGGACTCCTAGCTGTTCCCAGATTGATCATTGGGATGCAGGAGAGGAATCCAAGGGTCCAAGGGTCCAGCTCACCATCAAGCACAGTCATAGAAATACTGCTAAGTTTGTAAGAACATTTCCTTTGTAAGACTTAATTGTTCTTCATTTAATTGTAATTGCTTTAAATAATCTGCACATGAGCATGCAATACAATTACATTACAGAATATTACAGTGGCATGTAGGCAGCAGCACCACCAAAATGTATTTAGAGTTCAAAGACACTCAGATTCCGGAGCACGAGTYGAAATGTAAGACATGACCAGGAGAGCCTCCACATTTTCTGCCTTGCCCACACCACCCTGCCCTATTTAAAAGTCATTAAAAATACAAGATAGCAGTTATACTACTATTCTTAAAACTTTGGTATACTCTTAAGTATTTTCTGAATCAGGCCAATAAGGATGCCTTCTCCAGTATGGGGCCACACTTCAAGGAAGCAGCACTCAAACTGAAAAGCACTTAATCATATGTTTAACTTCACACATATTCTTTAAGTATTTTTCTGAACTGGAGCCTGAGCATTCACAACTGCATGCCCAGTTGGTGAGAACCCATGGCCTGCGGTGAGAGGCAGAGAACCTACAAGTGCTCTAAGTTTCTTGTGATAATGACGCAGGACCTTTGAGCTCATCCTTTATAAAACTAATGAGAGGAGGAGAGAATACACTCATTGTCATTAGATTTCCTGTTGAAGCAAAGAGAGAAAGACAGCTAGAGAAGCAGTACGAGGGAAGATGAGGAGAACATGTGGAAACCATGTGTTCAGCATCTCTCTGTTAGCCTGGCCCTCTGGCCCTTCCAAGCTAGAAAAACAACATTATGAAGCAGTGTCAGGAGCATGAAAGGAGAGAAGGGAGGGCAATAGCCCAGGTGAGAGAGGGGTGAATGTGGAGGAGGAGGAATGGCTAATAGCTTTGGGAAGTGGAGGCGGGAACGGCAGAGAAGGACTTTACCAGGGGAAGGGGATGATTTTTGTGACCAAAAGAGGCGGCGCGAGGCTGTGGTGAAGAGTCCTTCTGACCTGTGTCAAAGAGCCTGTGCTTTGATGACAGCCTGGGAGACCCAAGTACAGACAGTATGTCCTGAGAGAGGGCTCCGAGAACCACATAATGGGCCATTTCAGTAAACAGCGCTTTCGACACACTGGTCATCCAAATGCAGTTACCCTTCACATGCTTAACAGAATGAACACACATCCAGTACACTAGCAAGGGGGTTATCGACCTCACTAGTCATCCTGGCTCTATCAGAGCCCCTCAGATGTATTGTGTGTGGTACAAATGTATGTCAAAGGCCTTACGTATGGTAGGTATATATAGAAAGTTTTAGAAGTACATACTGTTTACTCAAGGGACTGGATTAACTTCTGCAGAGCTATTCTGGTCCACCTGTAAATACTAAAGGGCCTTATGAAAAGTAGTTACTGAGTATTGGCAAGTGGCACTTTTTAAAACCTGAATATCTCGTGTTATGAATGCTGGGGTTTTGTTTTGTTTTTTAAGTACCAAAAATGACAGGATCGTGTTATACAACTACTGGATATCTTTTTTTTTTTTTTCCCCAGTTCAAAGCTTTTTTTTTCCCCCAGGGCTAAAAAGCATGTGTTAAACTTGCAGTATAAACTGCTGCTGGGAATTACCCCGGTCCTGATGTCTTTGCTTAGATGAATAGTGAGGTCTGTATGGCAACTGACCAAGGCGACAAGAGGGGAGAGGACTGTGGTGCTCCCAGCCCTGCTCACACAGGAGACTCACAGACTTCAGYCCAGGCATGTCTACAGCTTCCTTAGCTGCTGAGTGCAACACTGATGGCATCCTAAGAGCTCCAACATGGAGTATGGTTATGTGTAGTCTGAGAACGGCCTTCATGCTGCACCTGGGGCTGTGCTCTCAGGTTCACCATCGGCACAGATAGCAGATTGGGCCTTCAGGTTGCCTCAGGGCACCCCTGGAAGGACAGTCTAGACCTACGCAAAGGGGTGGCTCAGAATAACTTCGTCTGGAATCAGCCATTATCTCTGTTCTGTAAACTCATGACTTTGATGGAAAGCAAGAGGATTTTGTGGTAAAAGGAAAAAAAAGCAGGGAGGCAGGGGGATGGGGCCAGAGTGTGTTTGCAGCTGCTGGCCATCAAATTTCAATTCAATCAATGTGACTGAGTTCCAGCTCCTGAGAAAGAGAGCTTTTGACGACATATTGACATAGCCTGAACTACAGTGGTCCAAGTGGCAGTACTATAATTATAAGGATTATATTTAATACTGCACTTGAAAACGAAGGTCTGAAACACTGTGACTCTCTCTCCCTAAAAGCTGGCCAAAATATGTCCTAGGAACCATTATGGTAATACACAAAGTTGGTAGGAAAAAAGAAACATTGGAACTCAAATCATTATGAAAGGGGATCATGTGGCTGGCAGCTCAGGTCTGCTGGGAGTTGAGCAGTGAGGAGGAAAAATGAGTGTGAAAGGAAGGGCAATTGGATTTGCAGGAAAAATGGAAAGTAGTTTTTAGAAGTACAGAATTAACTGGTTTAAGGAAATAAGTCAATAGATAATTAATACGCTACTTAATTTTGAATTTGGTTTCTTTTTGTAGCATGTCATGGACCTCGGCCAGGCTGAGGCCTGTTTGTTGAACAAAGACCAAACCCTGCAAATACTTCTAGACTTGCTTAATTCTACACATCTTGATTTCAGTGCGATTACCCATGTGTGCACAATTAAGCACATGCATAACTGTTTCCGGGAACTGGGCCATAGAGGTAAGCAGCCCCATGTTGAAAACCAAGTGTATCTAGCTTGGAAGGATGTTGAACCAAAAGCTTTTAGAGAAGCAGAGAGAATGCATTTCTTTGGAAAACAAAATAATTGACTATAAACTAGCATAATGACCAGAAATAAAGAGCTTGATCCTCCATTAGGCTGATGTTCCACAGTGCCACGTCCATAGTATTTCCCATAGGCTGTTTCAGGAGGGGCCAATCAGATCAGAATCAAGACTCAAAAGCTCAGATGTTGAGATACCATAGCGGTGAGGAAAAGGGAACAAAAGGAAAAAAAAGGAAAAAAAAGGAAGGGAAGGGAAGGGAAGGGAAGGGAAGGGAAGGGAAGGGAAGGGAAGGGAAGGGAAGGGAGGAAATTGGAGTGTCTGGAGATGGTTTCTAAAGCAACAGAACCCTAAATAAATGGTCTGATTTTCCAAAGTGAAAAACATAAATTGAACAGCCCATGCAGCATTTTTGCCAACTGTCACTGGGGTGGCATTTCTGAAATCTGGTGGAATGACTCATCCCAAAACAACAACTGTTGCCAACAAGGTCTTTCCTCCAGGTCTAGGTATTTGAACAAGAGAGCTGTAAAAACAAAATAAACAGAAAAATCAGAGGCAACTCCTTGTCTTGGGGTTCAACTCTGAAGCTTCCTGTGAAGCCATCCACTCTCCAAGGTGCCTCCCCAACCCACTGAACAGGAATCCAGGTGATCCTCTGGGCCAAGGAAGGGATCGGCCCTGCTGGAGTTAACCCCTTGTTCATCAAAACAAATTCCTCCTTCTGCACCTAGTCACAACCTCTCACACCATGCATAGGTGCAGCATGCACCCTCCTGAGCTGTTTTGCCCTCCACGTTAGGGATTTCACATGGTGGCACACATTACCAGGAGAAGCATGACCCTGCCAACAGGTAACACAGTCCTCAAATGGTTTGAGACAGACACCCTTAAATTCAGTAGGAGCAGACCTGGCCCAAAGAGTACACTGTCATGCAGTAATTAGACACAGCCCTGTCAGCACCGATAAGCATCCTTCTTTGGCTAGTACAAAATACAACAATTTCAAAGATGCTTTCTGAAACAGTGTTGTTTTGCTGAATAATTTATGTCCCTGAGTCCTCTGAAAATGAGCAGCATACACTTCAGCGCTGCAGTAGCTATTCAGTGGAGACAGTGCACATTGTGTTCAGTAAGCTCATTGCTTAAACACTGTTGCCATGACTATAAGAAAGTGATTATACTATTGTTTACAAGAGACTCTCGATAAGTCATTACCACGGTAGCCAGAGTTTTGCCTCAAGTCAAAATTTTTGGGAAGAAAAAAAATCTCACAGGTATAATTAACTTTGTGATCAAGATAATTCCATTGAAAGACTTTGAAAACTGAATACATTGTATGGTGAGGAATGAAAATAAGTAAGAATCACAAGTGTCTCAGGACTGTTGACTCTGGTTTTCTGACTATTTCATTGGTAAATTCCATGGAGAAGGAAAGCCCTGCTAACTAAATAACTGTTGTAACTCATTTTTAAGGAAGAAGTAATTTATAGGGCAAGAACCAATGTAGAAGTTCAGCTGTGATGAGTAACTCTGTAAAAACAAACCACTTTTTGTACACAATGTAAGCGAAAAAAGACTTAAAAAATCTACTTAGAAGAAACATTTGGGATTATGAAATATGGCTTTTCAGTGTCCTGGAATGAAATCGATACATAGAGCACTTAGTTCTGAATCCTCTTGTGCATATGTCCAGTACATGACCTCTTTATCTCAATAGTGTGCTGATGATCAGTAGTTTCCAAAACTAAGAAGTAACTCTGAAGCTGTCGGAAAGTCATCCTCACATTTCCTATGGACAGTAACAGGCTGCAGAACACAAAGCAGAGAGATGATTAATAGAGTGCTGGACTAGGAGTCAGGAAATCTGGGCTCTGTTCCCAGCTCTGCCACTGACCTGCTGTTTGACCTTGGGCAAGACACTTGACCTTTCTGTGCTTCTGTTCCTCCTTCCATTCTTTGTCTATCTTGTCTCTTGAGGCCGTAAGGTATGCAGGGAAGGGCACAGTTCTCACTGGGTGTTTGTATAACACCTACTCTAGGGAGGTGCCTGCAGAGCTCTGTAATAAAGCCAGGGTACCACAGGGATGACTCTTGCACAATAGCATGTTTTGTTTCAAAACAGAATAGCCACGATGAACCTTCTTGGGGTTTCATCTGCTAGTCCAGGATCTTACCAGGTCTTTCAGCCAGCTTCAGGCTCAGGCAGCAGGTAAATGGGTTTGCAAGATCTGCTTCCTCACTGTGTCAGAAGCACTTTCATGCTGATTTCTAATTGGTACTAATTTCTCTGCACCTTGATTCAGCTGGATTTGCAAGTGCATCAGAATTATAACTGAATGACACAGACAAAAATAGCTACAGGAGCCATTTCTGAACAAAAGGAATTTTTTCAGGGAAATGCCAACACCTGTATGTGAAGCCACGGGCGTAAGGTATTTTCAAATTAAAAACAAATTCTAGTTTTTCAGTAAGTGTGTTGGAATTTTGTGTAAAAGTAAGTTATTCAATTAAAAAATATTTCTGAGTCTTTCTCCCACCCCGAGCCATAAACGTGAACCTTCCTCCATTACTACCAGATGGGAGGCAACACATGCAGGATTCCCACCTGCTAGTGCTGGGGTGCAGCTGCAGCCTTGACAGAGAGCAGATGACTTGCGTATATGCTCTCAGTTCCAGTCCCACTTTGCTCCCAGTTTGCTAGAGCATCAAGTACATGAAGTGCTTGGAYGCAGCTGACTTAATTGGGAGACTAATTTGAATACAAACTGATGCAGAATCAAGAGCAAGCAAAGCAAGAAAATATGAAGCATACATTTATGATTATGAATGAAAAGTTGGGAGATGCTTTTCTCTCCTAAAAAGAAGGGGCACTGACACATCTTGCACTTTTATTGTGAATCTTGGCAATGCAGTGCCATAAAAACCCAACCCTGGGAGTCATGTGATTATGTAAAAGACTCATTTGGGTTTGTATTTCCAGTACTCATACCTGTGGGTCAAAGGCTGAAAACGTGATTTGAGTGCGCCTCAAAGGCTCAAAACACAGAAATCAAATAAGAAGAATCCATCAACTCATATACATTGCCTCCAGCTTTGCCAAAGCAAATGTTCAAATATCCTGTCTTAGGCTCCATCAATAATGAATTTGGCTTCTAAGCCATAAAACTCACCATCAGATCTCAATGCACTTTACAAAGGTGATAAATAGTATTTTTCATAGAGGAAACTGAGGTTTATGGAAGTGAAATAACAGGAGTAATCTGTTGAATAGATCCTAGAGTCAGAGTAGAAACACTGAGTTTTTAGTTTAGAGCGTGCTCACCTAAGAACTGTTGCTTGAGAGTTGCAGGTATTTCGTGTTAGGTATTGGTGTTGGCACTTCAGTATAATTATGGATTGATTACCTGCATCTATTCTTGGAAGAACTTGACAAGGTAGGACAAATTCACAGGTTGGCTCTCAAGTGGCTATAGGAAGCTTTTCATGGGAAATCTGGGGCATAAATAGTTTATGCTTTCATCTAAAAAAAAAAACCCCAAACCAGAAAAAAGTCTGTCTCTTAATACTGTTAAGTTGAAAAAGTAATCCAAATCTCAGTTGGCACCAACTCCTCCTTTTCTGCAGCCAAGACCACTGCCTCTTTCACTGATCAAAACTGTTCCAAACTGTAGCAGTGTGATATGGGTAAGATCCTTTTCAGGTTAACAGCCACTGATTCAGATTTGTTGAAAACACAGTCCTGTCATGAATCCCATTAGCTTCATCCTACTTCTGCTGGGAGTACCATCACTGGGAAGTCATACAGGGGAACGCTGACATGCGGACACCAGAGAGAGGCCAAAGAGCAAAGACCTTGTTCCTCTTCTTCTCTTCGGAGCAGCCAGGTGGCTAAAGCTCTTCTACGTACCATGTAGCTGATTGTGTGCCCTAAAGTGTTGCATAGTGGTTTCTTTAATCACCTTCCTGAATTCCATAGAAGTGATGGTGTCAGGTCATTATCATGTAGAGTTGGGCCCTCAGTGGAGACCAGCATCCCATGTGCTAGGCAGTGAGACCTGAAGAGCTCAAGCATAGAAGGGAAATAGTGGCACAACAGGGCCAAGGTCACAGAGATGCTTGCTGGCAGAGCTGGCACCACCATGCCAGTGCTTTGTTAGCTGGAGCAGCTTGCCAGCTTCCAGCTCCTCCTACACCACATGGGAGGTGCAATATAAATGGAGCAGTGGAGATACTACCCTTCCCAAAGTTGTCAAAGGGACCAGGATGGAGCCCTTCTTTTCCAGTAATGAGCCATGGGTGAAGTTTCAGTTTCATAAGCCAACAGACTTGATAAGAAAGGCAGACTATAAGTGGCCTCCGAAGATGATATCTTGGTAGAAAGGACCGTTGACAGCAGTTAGGAAGAGGAAGAGAGGCATGTTATGGCCTTTCTTAACCTGCTGACTAACCTAGTTGCTGGGGTTTTTTGGGTCACTGCAAGCTAACCGAACCCCACATACACCTTCTGCAGGCAGTGTTCTTTGAGAGGGGAGAAGTAATAATAGTGASATAAGTCAAAGTTTCGGCAAAGCAGCTTCTTTGACTCAGAAGTACCTTTCTAAGGTTCAGATTTCCCCACAGAGCAGCTAACATTTTTGCTGGAGTCACACTTCTCAGCGCAGAAACAGAAGCTGTATATTACTCTCCTTTGTTGTGGTGTTACGCACAAGGCACTCAATTTGAGTACTGCAGGGGATGCAAGAGCTCTATCAGAGGACATGCTGTAATAGTCAGGGTAGTTAAGAAGCCCATGGGTTGGCCTTGGAGAGCGTGTCAAGTCCAGGCAGACAAGCTGTTCCTTTGCTCTCTACCTACAGAAATTTTGGTGGTGGAAACAGTCTGTTAAAGAGTTTCAGAAAGCAGGAGACTTTCATTAAAAGTATTCAAAGCTTAAAAAGCTTCCAAGGAGGCAAGTGATTTGATTGGAGAGCTAGGACTCAGAAGGCTCCTACACTAGCATACGTTTAACAAATTCACTTGCTGAACTTTTCATTAAATATAGCTTTTATGCAGCTTCCAGGGGGTCTTCTTGATTTTGGTTCGGAAAACGTTCTCACAGCTGAGGGGAACAAAGATTTTAAATGGCACCCATGTCCACCCCAACCAAATGGCTCCCAGGAGGCCAAAGGGCCCATGATAGCAGGTCAAAGTTTTCTACCCACAAAGGCAATGTGACTTACTCATTTTACCTGACTTGGCTACATAATTGTCTTTATCAGAACCCAGCTTTGCTCCCGCAGAAGCACACGGAGCAGACAGTGGTCCTTCACCTCACAAACAGAACATTTCATTGCTTTGGCACCAAACTTTGTTAGTCAAAAGATCCCACCACATCTTTGCAGAATGGTTTGTGCTTTAATCCACCTGTGTTCACCGCACTGTAATGTCACTTCACCCCATAGCTGGTCACCTTATACTGCTTGCTTCAGAGTGCTTCCAAAAGTTACATATGTCCAGAACCAGAAAATGCAGCTATTTCTGCAGGGTACCCTGGCAGCCAACTAGCAAACAAAGCAAAGAGCTTGGGAGGTGGGGGAGGTGTAAACTTGGGCCAAAGATACGAGAGCACAATCCTTCCTTTTAAAATACCTAAGGATCTTTAATGCTAGCACAGGGGAGGCCAAACCTCAGCAAGCACAGTGTGGATCATAAAAAAAAGTATTAGGAAACAAAGTCAGGGCTTCCATGATCATTTAAAGGATCTCCGTGTAAAATAACTGCCTAATTTGAGGTTTTACAAGCCAAACTTGGCTCTTGGCACCAGTCAGGCAACCCTGTCTTCCACTGAGGTCTCAGGGAACTGGGACAAACCCATTGACTTTTCTAGATTTGTACTGACATTGATGAGAATTTAGGGGAGTAGGAGGAATTAACCCATTCTCCTCTTCCTTGGCTACATTGTCTTTATGGGACTGTTCTCCCTTTTTCACCTGCTTGCAGACTACATCTGGGGAGCAGGCCACTTCCACAGTCACTCTTCTGAGTACAGAAAATGTATTTAATTAATATTTTTAATTAATCTTTATAATGATAAATTCAGCGCAACTTCGAGATGAGTGAAAGTGGAACAAGTCACCTGTGACTGATGACAAACGTCGCTTAACACACTCAGAGAAGATGTTGCCACTGGTGTGATAGCTGCAGTGAAAGAACCTGACCAGAATAATACAACAATGCCCGTGAAACAGAGTTCCTGGCTTGCACAGAGCAAAACGAACAGTGCTCAGCCTATGTCAGAAGAACGAAAGAATGAATCAGCCACCAGAGATTTGAAACTGCAGTGCAAGAACTTTGGTATTACCAGTTCAATGCTTAAGCCACTGAGAAATGCCCTCCAGAGCTAACTGTTTATATATAACATAAATAATATAAACAGCTAAGTGCTGGAGGGCATATACATACATATAGATGTATGTATAAAAGAAAGACAGAACATTTTATCTGTTCCACTCTGCACCATGAAAAGTAACACCACCATATAAATAAACAAATGTCAGCTCTTGGGAAATGCAGGGCAGCAGAAAGTACAAAAGCTTTCCGAGCTGCGTCCCGAAGAACAGATTTCTCCTTAACATGCACCCACATCCATTGGTCCACCTAAAAAATCTGCTCTCCACTCTCCAATTAGAAAATGCTGCTGCCAAAGATGCTTTCTCAAAAGTCAAAGTAACACTGCCAAATGAAGCCCAAACCAAACCACACTAAAAACTCTCCCTTCTGCTGGTTTTAAAATGTCTACTGGGAAAAGATAACTATCAAATAATAGTATCAACAATGTCAGATAATCACTTCAAGCTCTTTGGTATGTTCAAGTGAATGTTGCTTCAAATGTTATCGAGTGTCAATTATTTACCCTGGAGTCCAACTGTGTAAATGACTCATCCAATGCCAGTAAACATGGCAGGCTCACTTGTAACAAGAGCAGTGGGACCTGCAAAGCAAAGGAAACAACCCAGCTATTTTCAGGAGAGGAAGCGTGGGGACAATCTTGGTTTTGCAGAACAAAGAGCGTCCTGATAGCCAGAACTCCCCAAAGAGAGCTATGACTGCCTTCACGCTTATCTGTGTGGAATTTTTTTTTTAACTGGTGGAGCTGCAACAAGGCAGGTGGAGCTTTACAATCCCCCCGTGGAGTTAAAGATGTGTCCAATCTCACATGCTCAGTATGAGACTCACACAAACGCTCCCATCTTGTGCTTCCTTCTGCCAGAGCTGTACCTGCCACAACTGAAGCTCAGAGCTGCGCCTTGTTCCAGGACCCTGCGCACCTCAGATCTGCCGTCTGCTGTAAGCAAAAAGTCTGGAATTAGAGGAATAACTATCGGTGCAAATAAGGCTTCCACTGATTTTCCTCTTGGGAAACACCCCACAGAGGATGAATTCTGCTGCCTTAGAGATGGTTCTCTTCCCCATCCATTGGTAATGCACAGGGCAACAGGCTTAGTCTGCCTTGTAACTTCCTCTTTCAAGTACCCTTGGAATAACTGGTAGAGCAAATTCCTCCTCCAGCTATGGCTGGAGCAAAAGCAAGACCCCATTATTTCCTGGCCCATCCCTGCTCTCTGAATTTTCAAGAACAGGAGCACAATGCTGTGCTACCTGGTGTATGACCCTCAGCCACTTGAATTCATGCCACTCAGACACTGTGTGGTTTGCTTTTCCTTTTTAATATTTGCAACAATGTTCTAAGGAGTTGTTGGTAAGGGAAACATGTGCCTCCATGACACAGAGACATGACTTTGAACCGATGCCTTTCTCTGTTCCTTAATTAGGCAGTCCTACCAGAGCAGCAAATGAGGAATGTCTGTGTCAAGCACAGAGTGGGAGGATCAGCGATGTGCAGTGATACCATTACAACAATACTGCTTCATGAGCCAGCATTTGTTCAGTGTCAAAACATGGTTCAGGGCCCCAAACGTTATGCTCAGTGAAGTCACGTACCTTGTCAGCAGGATTACCGAACGCTAGCGTGCAAAAACGAGGGGGACTTTGTCAGACATTTCCCTTGTCAAAGACACATATGTGTGGAGTTATCTGGGAGGTAATGCAACACACAACGTGGAGCGAGGGCCGTGCATGGCATTCTCCAGCAAAGAGCAGGTTAACAATCGTTAGCGGTATTTCAGAAACAAGGACAACCTCTCTGCATTGAAAAGATGAAAATCTCTCAATATTTTCTTTGGATTTGTTTCATTTAGCACTTTCAAACAGCTGCCTCCAGCTATTTCATAAGAATAGTAACAACTAGTAAAAAAACCTGAAAACAAAAAAAAACCCACGCAGGCCTGTTCCCTGATTTGAGAAAGTGGATTTTTCTGGGACATACATTATTAGGCAAAAACCTTTTTTTTCCCCCCATAAGACAAGTGCAAAGCATTTCATTAATACACACTGGAAAAATAAGATAATGGCTTTCTTGATTGTGACGARGAACATGGGGAGATTTAATCTGAACACTGAGTCAGGTCGAAGCGCCTAAACTCCCCTCGGACACAATGTTATCGCATTAATGCTTACATCATCACCCTCACGAATGATGCTGAGTAACACAGCCCCAAACGTCGATCCATGCACCGCTGCGAACTCCCGGGTAAGAAGGGAGAAACAACCACAAAAGTCCCGTTTTAGCATACGTCAGGCACTAAGAAAGATAGGTTTGATGTCTGGAGTGGAGGGAGCGATCTATTTTCAGCTGTTCAAATAGCAGCCACGGGCCTATCAGGACGCAGTCACTCCTCTTAATATTTCGCATGTGTGCTGAGAATTAAAGAGTTGGAAGGCAGCACAGCGCAGCATATGCCTTCAAAAGCATGGTACACGGACTGCTGGTAATAAAGTAACAGGAGACAAGGCTTCGCCTCCTTGACATGTTCAGAGCAATTTCCAGTTGAAAAAGGTCAACATATCATTTACAAAGTGGCAGTGCCTGGAAAACTCTTGTAACTCTGCTCGGTGATACACACTCGGTGATAATCACAAACCAACCCTTTCTGGTGAAGCTGGTGCTCGCAGCACCGGGCGTGAGAGGCCGTCGCTCTGCAGCACGCCGCTGCACGCTCCCGCCCAGCGCTGCTTCTGCAAGCGYCTGCCGGTCGCTGGGGTACGCAGCTGAACCGCACGCGCGGGCTCCCGTTTCTCGGCACTGCCCGTCTGCCTCGTGCGTCAGTATTGGCCGAGTTCGAGGGACACGGCAGCAAACTGCTGCCTCGAGTGGAAATAGCTGCCTGAAGCCCTGGCGAACGGGATACAGTGGGGCAGGGGGCAATTCTGAACACGGGCGATACTTCAGCGCTGCTTTTCACCCCTGCTTGGGGATGCGCTGACAGCGTTTGCCGCCGGTGCCCCTCCTCAGGGACGCCTGCTGTCACCGCCTTGGCAGGGCGATGGCAGAGGCACGCGACGCATTTTTAGGACCGCAACCTGGTTTAAAAAAAACCCAAGCAGTCCCAAAATTCCTTCGAGAGAGGGCACGTCCCTCAGCTCCCCCGCCCCGGGCCTGGCAGACCTCCCACCGCTCCTCACGCCCTCGATGCCACCGCGGGGCCCAGCACCTGGCGGGGACCTTCGCGGGGGCGCCAGGCGCAGCGGGTCGGGCCGGGCGGCCACGGACACCCCCCAGGACCGCCCTCGGGCGGGGACGGCCCTCGGCCCCGGCGCTGGCCCCACCTTCGCGCCTCGCCTGAGGGACGGCTACCGGGGAGAGGGGTGCCCTGGGTGGGCAAGGGCTTCTCCTCACAGCCGCGCGTCGCGGCCCCTCCCCGCCGGCAGAGGGCGCTGTGACTCACCGCCAGGAGGGCCGAGGCGCGCTGCTCCCCCGCCGGCTGCTCCCCGTTGATGCCGCCGTTGCTGAGGAGGTGCTGGTGGTAGTCCGGGGGCGCGGCGGCGGCGGCGGCGGCGGCGGCGGGGGTGGCCGAGCCGCCGGCGGCGGCCGCCTTGGGGTGCTTGCCGGCCTTGCGGGCGCCCTGCCCCTGCTGCACGAGGTGGAGCAGCTGCAAGGTGCTCTCCCGCTCGCGGTCGGAGCTCTCGGCGCGGCCCCGCTCGTAGCGCCCCTCGCAGCTGAGGTGGTGCTGGCGGCAGACGGCGATGCGGGCCCGCAGCCGCTCGACGATGGCGCTGTGCACCCGGGGCGCCGCCGGGCCCCCCCCCAGCAGCCCGGCCCCCAGCCCCGCGGCCTGGGGGGG
>JAYKAV010001610.1:1243794-1265740 GCA_035582835.1 Phoebastria nigripes
AAAAAAAAAAAAAAAAAACCAAAAAAAAAAAAAAAGCCAGCCCCTCTTCAGACAGTAATTACAAACGGAGAGTTGCACTTACAAACTTCCAGCATTTTGCACCCAGAACAGTCCAGCCACTTTTCCTTTGTGTTTTTGTATATTCCATCCCCGACCCGCTGGGGTGGGTGGCTGCCGGTGGGTGATCGGCGCTGCCTCCAACGGACGCTGCCGCCGCCGGCTGCCCGAGCCGGCGCTGCCCGTTGCCGCTCCGTGCGGAGCGGAGCGGAGCGGGTCGGCGGTGCGGAGCGGGTCGGCGGTGCGGAGCGGGTCGGCGGTGCGGGGCGCTGCGGGGGCGGGAGGCGGGTGTCACCGCGCGGCCGGGGACGCGGCGCCGGGGAGGCCGGGGCGAGGCGCGGAGCCTCCCAGCGGCCGCGGAGGGGAGCCGGGCCGCCGCCGCCGCGCCGCGGGAGGTGTTTGCATGGGAGGAAGCCAAGGAAATCCCCTTTCCCCTCCTCGCCCTGTACCTGGGTGCCGGGCCGGGGCGCGGGCGGGCGGTGCGCCGCCTGAGCAGCCGCCGAGGAGCGCAGCCTCCCGCTCTCCCTCCTCCCCCGGCGGCGAGACCTTCAGGCGAGTACGAGGGAGTTCTCAAATAAATCACGGCGCTGCGCTCCTCTACCAGCTGGATTTCTCTGGAACAGACGGTAGAAAAACAAGCAGTGCCTTCTAGGGCGCTCTCATGCACGGGACGAGTGCACGACGCGAGGTCAGGCTCGGGTTGTGGGAGCTCCGGGCTCTGACCTGAGCTTCTTGGGTGTCCGGGGCTCGTCACGTAGCGCCTGCACTTTGGTTCCTCCCCGGGAAAGCCACAGTCTTGGTGCTTCTCTTGCCCGACTCCTCTGTTTGGAGCAGGGGCGGCCGACTGCGAGATCTGGCCCCTGGTACTGGCCTTGCTGCTACTGGCAGCCGCCAGGTTCTGCGTGTTGCTGTAGGTGAGCTGTGAAGAAATATATGCAGGAATAGCTGGGAGCTGGTCGGCTTTATTAAAGCAATACGCTGTTGTGCTACCGTGGCTGTATTGTCTGAATTCCCAAATACCTCTTTGGGAACAAAAATGGCCCCCAAGCATGCAGAGACACATCCCTGATGGAAAACCTTTAAGGTCTTTTGGGACTCTACAGCTCCTAATGCAAGGGTGCATCATCTCTTTTAGTTCTGCAGTGGATCCAGTCAGAAAAATACACAAATTTAATCACAACATACTGGGASCATTAAGCTGAGGATGAGGAGGAACTAATGATAACCCTCTCCGGTGGTTTTATCCCCTTCCAAGGTCATACATGCAAATGCTTTGAATGCCAATGATGAAATGACACATCCCTGGGAATTCCCCCAAAATACATAAAAGATATGCAGCATTGGACATATGGGAAATATGAAAGCCCCCGCTTTCACGACCCCCATCTCCTTCATGTTGCAACAAACACCCACGTGGGTTTCCAGGATCTGGCTGTGTGAGCACCGGCCAGAGTCTCCAGCACATTCGGACCCACGTTTGCCCCAGCAAAGACTTTGATTCTTCGCTGAGGGACAAGGTCTAGGGAAGCCAGGTTTGTGGATGTGCTACGTTCAGAGGAAGGCATTATTGCTAACAGGAAAAAGGGATTTTTTTGTTTAACCTTGAACAACTGAGGAAGAGTGGGTTATTATTTGATACATAACGGTAGCATGCATCTGTTGAGAACAATGGGCTGGCACAGTTGGAAAAAAATATGAAATTTTAATGTTTGTAAAATAATAGACAATGTTACCTTTGCTTCAGGCCTCGCTAGGGCTTTTATTCAGATGTCACCGCTGGGTTTAAGAGGGTCAGTCATAGAACGCACGTGTAACAGTGACACACAAACCTCATGGAGAATAAGCAAGGGTGTTTTAAATGAAGTCTTGGCTGGGGTTTTCAAAGTTGCTGTGGGAGTATGAAATCGGTGGTGCTGCTCCGGAAGATACCAGGGTAGCTGCAGGAATTCTCTCTCTCTTACCAGATTTTGTAGAACTCAGAGAACGATCTTTCAAACCAAAGATTGTTAGATTTTAACTTCAGATGTTTAAGATTCACTTTTTGCCAAGTAGCATCTCATGTGTTTTGTGGTTTAATACATCCCTTTCAGGGCGAGAGACAGCTGGTTGCAGGGCTGCGCTGCAAGCCCTGCTCGCCCAATACACAGCAAATGCCGCCCCTGGTGTTTCAGAGAGGGAAATACCCTAAATCCATCCCTCGGCTTTTCAAGTTTTGTCCAGAAGACCCTGGCGAATGTTACCTGCCCCTGGATACCGCTATCATTTTGGTTTGGCTAGTTGTCAGTTTTCTTAAAAGCCAACGGTCCTTAACATCATCATAACATCACTTGCGATTCGTGTCATAGGCATACTAATAAACACACACACGATAAAATATTAACATAACAGGTCCTGAATAGTTAATTACTTTTTTTCCTTCTGTCTACATTAATTTGTGACCTTTTTACATGATATTGTAATCTCATGAGCTGTCATGCTTGGGCATTTTTTCTGTGTGAATTCACTACTGCTGTCAAATCTCTGAGTTCCCCAAGTCGGCAGCCCTTTCCAGATCAGCAAAGCACTTATTTCTGCTGGGTTCACAGCCAGGAATTCTCACCATAGATGTCCCATTGTGCTAATAACTTCCCAAAAATGGAACAAACAGACTGTGCTGAACCTATGTTGCTTCAAAACTTGAGTACATGCTTAAATCTAGGCGTATACCTCATTCATCTGTGTTTAGAAATCACATATCAAATTACTTCAAGGTTATATTAACTCCACCAGAACAGCACATGCTTAGTATCAATCCTATGAAGGATCTTGCAAACTAGAACTTTGAATTTTCAGCCATTTCCATTATTTGCTTTTCAGTGAGGCTTCTTAGCCATTTTGAATGATTACAGTTATACATACATGTATTTCCTGGGGTACTCCCAGCTAGGCAGGCTCACGTACCATGCTGCTCACGTACCATGCAGCTCACCTGGCGAATTGTTTAACTTTGGAGCAGAGTCTGACTGCACCTGCGTCAGTTTTCTTGTCCTTAAATTTTGGGCACAAGGTGCATGCAATTACTGCTCTGTTTAAACTGTAAAATAAGCCACCTTGAACACACGCCAGTTTTTTAATTAAGAATATAATCCCCAGAGCAATCTAAAGAAACTGTGTCTACATTTTATTTAATAAACAACAGGGGAAAAAAAAAMCCCAAACCAAAACAACCCCATGCCATCACTTAATACCTAGAAAAATACCAAAATTCACATAAACTATTCAGGGAAGTGGAGCCACTGAGGGGGGTTATTATCAGGTTCTTTCAACACCATTTCACATATTTCTCATATTATTCCTTGACTGGTAGATCATACTTTCTTACATTCTTTTGTCTCACCTCTAAATTCAGATTAGAAATTGGTATTTCTTATTTCTCAAAGCAGAATCAGAAAGTCAACTTTATAAAGTCTATTTTATGTGTGCTGGATATTTCTCTTGGAGTGGTATTGTATTTACATGTGTTTATGTAACACACCCACTCTGTTTATCCAGACAGACTTAAAGAAGGATAAAACTACAAGTCTCTATTTATCCAAACAAAAGTAAACTAGAGGAGTTAAGCATGGAAATTGCCTGCAATTGCCTGCTGAACTGCTAGAAATACCTGCTTTTTGGAAACAGGAGAAGCCTTCACTGTCGAAAAAATGACAGTAACAGCTATCTACTATTAGCAAAGTTTACCATCCCATTTGATCCACAAATGACTTTCTTTCCAAAAACTGAGGGACACTGGGAGAAAAATCACTTCTTTTCATACTTCACTGCAAGAACTGGACATAGAATATAGACCGAAAAGGGCCTTCTCTCCCAGAAGTACATCACATTAGTAAGCCTGATCCTGCGCATAAATACCTTGTGTGAACTTTATCATTATCGCAGTTTTCAGTTACAGAACTTAAACTAGAGCAGATTATCGAAACATTACAGGAACTAAAGCAATTTCCAAGTATGATCATTAATCACCCGCGCCAAGTCTAATCACATACTGAGCTCTCTTCATTGTTCCATTAAGACAGGTACTTTATCTTAATTAGAGCTACTACTTCAAAAATTAACACTAAAGACAATTAAAAATAGCCTATCAGAACAAACATTATATTCTCTCACCCCCTAACTCCACTCAAATTCTCTAATGTGGAAAAGGGAGTATGAAAGACTGGTCAGATTTCTGACTTCTCCCATCATTAGATATTTGCACAACATTTTTCTGCTAGAAATATTCTTACTGAGTATTTCTATATATAGAAAGTCTCAGGGGGGAAGAGTCCTCTTTGTACTAGCATTTACAGCCTGTCCTGGAAAATTTGATCTAAATTTTTACATATACRGCTCTTCTAAACAATCTTTTCATTTCCTGTGGTGAAGACAAATGTAAACATGATGTAATGATACTTCACATTCTCTGTCTTGTAGAAACTCTTCAGGTAATACAACAGCCACAAAAATACCATCACTTCCTCCAATCTCAGTGAGGGGAATATAAAAGTTTAAAAGAGACTATACACACACAAACATTATGTCAGCCCCTGCCATGCCAAATCAAGTTATCAGCTTCCTACTGATATAGAAATCAGTGATGTCAATTCTAGGCATTTTCTTAGTCCCACCAGTGATGTCACAGACAAGATTAGTAAACCTATGGAGGCACTTTCTTCCAAGAAACTCTAACAGGATACTTTTGTCCCTGTTAGAGACACAAAAACATAGATCTGGAAAAAAAATGCCTGCAGGAACAAGAAAGAAGTAGATAGCTCACACTTTTTAGGTGAACAAAGAGGAGGTGAGAGACATGATCTGGGATGTGGTAGATATCAAAAAATGAGTAAAACTAATCAGTGGAACACTTTGCCAGTTTTCATTTTCAATCAAAATATATGTATTCTTCAAATATTATCAGTAATCACCAAGCCAAAATTTCCCAAACTTGTTTTTTAACTTGGTAGCAAACAGTTTAAATGTGGCAAAATGAGAAATCGACCATTCATTTTGATAGAAAATTTTTAAATAAAAATCATAGTCTCAAGAGTTTTCAGAAAGTTCAGAAGGTAGCAGAAATTGAGACCAGTCCAGAAGGCTCTGAGAGGGCATACTCCATTATGTGGTACAAAACTCATTTATTTCAGAACGGTTTTCCTTTGTAAGAATWGTTACACCAAACATAAATGTTATTTTATTATTCTGGAGAAGCCAACAAAAGTGTACAGAGATTTTGTTAACAGAAAGAAGTGGGGCATCAAGGGGCATTACTTTTCCTCAAAGGGATATATTTGAGACGGATTTCTGTTGATGGGTGTGTTCCCACCAATATTCCCAGAAGAACAGGGATGAAGAAAGAAAAAGAATAGAGAAGATTTCCTTCAGCTTTGGTAACCAGGGAGATAGGTATAAGATATATCAAATCTCAGAATATTTACATATCTAACTCACAGTTAAGGTATGGAAATAACATCTTCAACATAAGTTTACTTGAGAGTAAGTCTCAATCTGTTTACTGGGATTTTTCATCTTGGTTTGCAAATCTTGTATCTGTATATGGTAGAAGGGAGAATGGATTATATTAGCTCACTCTAATAGCATATAAACCATTGCTGAATTTCAACCCCTTAAAATATAAAAGCAGTTAATTTCTTACAATGAATGCTGGAAAAAGGGTACTGAATGACAAATCTAAGGTACAGTTCCTATGGAAAAAAGCCAACACATGTTCACTGTTAAGCGATACACCTGGCAGCAGTTGCCTAGCCAATCAGCGTATCTGTTACCAGTAGAGTGGCACAATGAATGCGGGGATTTCTTATGGACAAATCCACGAGAAATTAGGTTTCATTAGTTTTGCTTCTGAGAAAGCAACTTGTTGAAAGAATCTTCAGTGTTAACAGTATCTTCCCTTTCGCTAAGTTGCTCAGCCACAAAAGACTAATAAAAGACTATGTGCATACAGCAGGATGTAGGAACAGTTCCTAACTGGATTCAAAACCCTGCGCCCTGCATCTTATCTTAAGGCTACATCTAATTAATTTTATATTTATATTACAGGGACAGAATCATAGAATGGTTTGGGTGGGAAGGGACCTGGTGCGTGTCCAAAGAAGGGCAACGAAGCTGGTGAAGGGTCTACAGCACAAGTTTGATGAGGAGCAGCTGAGGGAACGGGGTTGTTTAGCCTGGAGAAAAGGAGGCTGAGGGGAGACCTTATCGCTCTCTACAACTACCTGAAAGGAGGTTGTAGCGAGGTGGGTGTCGGTCTCTTCTCCCATGTAACAAGCGATAGGACAAGAAGAAATGGCCTCAAGTTGCACCAGGGGAGGCTTAGATTGGATATTAGGAAAAACTTCTCCACCGAAAGGGTTGTCAAGCATTGGAACAGGCTGCCCAGGGAAGTGGTGGAGTCACCATCCCTGGAGGTATTTAAAAGACGTGTAGATGTGGTGCTTGGGGATGTGGTTTAGTGGTGGATTTGGCAGTGCTAGGTTAACGGTTGGACTTGATGATCTTAAAGGTCTTTTCCAACATAAATGATTCTATGATTCTATCATCATGGCCAGGGACATCTTCCACTAGATCAGGTTGCTCAAAGYCCCGTCCAACCTGACCTTGAACACTTCCAGGGATGGGGCATCCACAACTTCTCTGGACAACCTGTTCCAGTGCCTCACCACCCTCATCACAAAATTTTTTTCCTTATGTCCATCTGTACCTACCCTCTTTCAGTTTAAAACCGTTGCCTCTTGTCCTGTCACTACAGGCCTTGGTAAAAATCTGTCTTTCTTATAAGCCCCCTTTATGTATTGAAAGGCTGCAATAAGGTCTCCCCAGAGCCTGCTCTTCCCCAGGCTGAACATCCCCAACTCTCTCAGCCTTTCTTCATAGGAGAGGTCTTCCAGCCCTCTGATCATTTTTGTGGCCCTCCTCTGGACCTGCTCCAACAGGTCCATGTCTGTCTTGTGCCAGGGACCCCAGAGCTGGACACAGTACTGCAGGTGGGGTCTCACAAAAGCAGAGTAGAGGGGGAGAAGCACTTCCCTTGACCTGCTGGTCACGCTTCTTTTTATGCAGCCCGGGATACAACTGGCTTTCTGGGCTGCAAGCGCACATTGCCGGCTCATGTCCAATTTTTCAGAATGGACAATGCAGTACTTAACCCTTCCTAACTCCTCAAAAATCTACTCCCCTGGCCTCAAAGAACTCGGATTTGGGCTTCATGCAATTCAGGTAAGCCATGCATCATGATGCTCAGTAACTCCTACTTTCTGTTACACTGGAAGAATTCTTGCTTATCTTGTATGGCCACATTAATCCATTCTCTTAATTTTTTAGTTACTGCAAGTTGCTGCCATTATGTTTGCACAACGTAATTTGATGTTTAAAATCTCAGTAAATTGCCCCAGCTGCTTATCAGAGACAGCACTGTGGGCCCAAGTGTTCACTTAGATGGCTAAGCCAGACTCAGTCTGTATGACGCCTATAATGTGACTCATCACCTACTCTCTAAAGAGAGGAATGACTACTGTGCTGAAAATGTAGTCAGAACTGCAGAATATTTCCTCTGTTGCCTTGCAACAGTCTATACTGATTCCTCAGAGAGGAAATAGATCTTTGCATTTGGGTCCTGTTTATTGTAACTATCATTCTAAATGGTTGGACTTACTTGCATATAACGAGCAACAAGGAAGGTAAGATGCAAGTCATACGTTCTTGTATAACATAGCCATACCTTTCCAAATATACCTACTTCAAAAGGTCTCAGCATCTCCTGCCTTCCCTACGATGCAGCTCAATATAAATAGGTGGAAGTTTTATTTCACAAGTAAACAGATATTGAGATGTTATTTTTAAGAACAGAAGGAAACCTAAAGTGACCTATGCAGTAAGACGGGAAGGACTGATTTGGTAAAACTTTGCGTTATTATTGACACAGATGAGAAAAAAAGATACAGCACATTCTCAAACAGTAGTTTAAAAGCATATGGATTTAAGTATAACACAGCCTAAAAAGAATCTTGAAGACCAAGCAGAAATAAAGTGCATGCAGATAAAGCAGGCCATTCAAATTTTTACAAGATGTCTTTCAAAGAGCTATGACCACTTAATCCATTTTCTCTTCTTGGAAACTGTCTGCATCATTCATGTAGTCTTCAAGATCATTATATCTCTGCAAATAAAATAAAACCTGTATTATTTTATCAATCATGCAGCTGTCAAAAAGCTTAATGTCAAAAGTTGACACAAACTCTATGTGAACGCAGCAGCATACCACTGTTTGACAGACTGGGTCAGCAGAAGTGGATGAATGGTGAAGCTGAGTTATATTATTGAAGCCCAGTAATTCAGAACCGATCAATTACATCAGACATTTTATCTCAGCTTACTTTTATCTACTTGGAAAAGGACACACCAAATAACTCAGTCGTACCTTCTGAATCCACCCACTGTCTTCCAACTGGCTGAAAAGCCGTTCAACTGTGTCTTTGACTGGTTCATCCTCAACACCATCCAAGTCAGTAATGGAGCTGCAATCCACATACAACTTGTATTTGAAGTGCTTCAAATTATGATAAACTCTTGTACGATTTGCACACACCATGCCAACCTTCAAAACCTAGGCCAAAGTGAACAAATCATTCTCTCTGATAGAATTGTGATTATCTTGACAATATAAAGAAGGCTAAGACAGTCTAGTAAGATTTTATCAGCCAGTCTAGGAAGATTTTTTTGAATAATGAAATAAACAGAATGACACTACGTGCATAAAATCAGCGCAAAACCAGGTAGTTTTCACAGCCACAGCAGAATAATTTTTGAGCAAGCAGGCAGGCAGCAAGTCTATGCAATGGCAGCTTATCAGTACTGTTTTCTTGCAAACACAACYGTGTTTATAATTGGTAGTATCTTTCCTATCTCCTGGTGGAACTTTGTTACAAAATCACTAACATTTTAGACAACCATCATATTGTGAAAGCAGAGGAAGAGAAATTATTTGATTTACTTTTGCTTAATATGTAGTACTTCCTAGGGACGTGAAATACCAGTTCTAGCATTTTGTAGACTGAATAATATTCAATATTTCTTCAAGAAATACACATGAATACAAATAGACATATGCCTAGAAACATATATTTAATAAATATATATAGAGATTGGATTTCATAAAAATAAAATCTGAAAACCAAGGTTTTATGCAATGCAAATGTTAAATCTGCAACTGTCTGGGAGGTATAGCTAGGCCATAATGCTGTAGAAATCAAAGCCTCTGCATCTCCCAGTTATTACCAGTTTTACTTCTACAATTTCCATGCAGAAAAGACAGAACTGTCTTACTTAACAATTTTCTTTACAGCAGTATTTATAGATAAACAAATGGTAAATATGCATGTAAATACATAATTGGAGCATGGATTAGAGTAGATTATCATCGATTAGCACTAACATTAAATACAGGCAAATATTTGCACGTATCTTGAACTCAGATTTTATACAAAGACGTTAAACGGTGAAGGTGTTTACCTGAAAATACTGAGTAATATATTGGTTACAAGAATCTTTGGCAATCCTAAATCTTCACTAAGAGTATATGAAATTGGAGGTGTGGGGAGGGAGAAAGAGTCAAAGTTCATCTGCATTTAAGGACATCCTGCGTTTCACAAGAGTAAGTTTTGTTCCATTTCTACAAGAGAAGTAGTTCAAGTACATACAATGGCAAATCAGAAGAGGAATCTAACCCCTGTAAATGACCCACAGGTGCACTGATTACTACTCCAACCCATGGAGACAAAGCCTATCAGGTAAGAAATCTACATCTGGCTGGTTTTCGGAGGTCAGGTTTTCTACACTCAAAAGCAACATAATTAATACATGTGTAAAGAAATTCAGCTCCTGATACATACAGGAGAAACAGATTTAGTTTTACTAAAAAAAACCCCCATCAACTTATCCTTCAAGGGCAGCATTGTTTTGGACTGATGTCTTGTCATACCTTTGTGAGTAACACACAGGTAAATGGCTAAAGGTCAAAGTTCTTTGCATCAGTAATGCAAGCTGCAATTGTATTGCTATTTCAGATTACACGCACATATGTCAAAAACCCAACCACGTTATTGCAAAATGATCTCTTTGAGCCACAAAAGTGATACCCTTTATTGCTGCCATTGGTAATAATCTGAATACTCTTTTAAATTATGAGAAGGTTAAGTTTTAATCAACGCTGACAAACTGCATTTTCAGGAAGCTTTTCTGAATGCATGATCAAATGTTTGCATCTGTAAGCAGTTCCCCAAAACACCTGACCTCTTGTACAACCTAGCACTAGCAGTATCTACTGACAATGACAGTAACAGAAAAGCATATTTATAAAGATTATATAAACTAAATTTATATTTGTATGTATTATTTATATATTTTCTTAAATATATGAATATACTTAATTTCTTAAATACATTAACCAGCAGTTCAACTGATATAAGCAGGCGTAGTATCACTGGAGTCAAAAGAGGCACACTCACTTAAAAGAACTTTTGATCTGACCTACAGTAGATGGTTATTAACTGAAATTTTAACCGTCTTGAGATAAAAAATTCCTATTACTATATTGCAATTCTCTACCGATCACGTACAGGTACCTATTTGCAGCTCCATTTTCTACTCCTTCTTTGGTGCTATAGGTGCTTCTGAAGTGCAAGATCTACCAACCAATGCATAACCTCGATTCGTTCAAATTTCCAGAAGTACCATTTCAAATACTGAAACAATCAAGAACTGAGCTGCTGTGTTTCATAGAGCATTTCATAACTTTTCAAGTATCCCAAGCAACGAGGTACAGCATCTGGAACATTATGTGATGTAAAATAGGAGATACAATCTTGCATCAAACTGATGGCCCAGTTCTTCCCCTGCGACAACAGCTAGCAGGAGATATTTAGGAAGTTAGTATAAGATACAGGACGAACACCAGAATGATCATAACATTACCATACAGCTTCCAGCAGTCAACAGTTAAGACGGTCTGTATCATCCCAACTATCATGTTCCATAGTATGGGAGAAGCTTCCCCAAGAACCTGTCTAATCCCTTTTGGGACCCACTAACACTTTTTGCTTCCAAAGTATCTTGTGGCAATGAGTTTCATAGTTCATTCATGTGCGGGGTGTAAAGTATTTCTACATTGGAGAAATGCCAGAGGCAAATAGCTAAATATCATATAATGTAATTATGTACTGTGTTTTTAAAGCAAGAAAGATTGTCTAAAAATACAATGCTATTTCAGAATGCAGCTTTGGAAAGAATCTCAGTATTGTACTCAATTCAAATTTTTTCCTCTCGAAGTTCTCAGTGACTCTGTCTGAATGCTTAACTTATCTACTCAAGCTGGCCATATCAGCCAAAGTTGTGTTAAATCACTTTGTATGGAATGCAGGAGCATAGCCTGACAATAGCACAACACGTAGTGACTGAATCCATGTCCTCTAAGCATGATTATAAACGGAAGTAGAACACCAAGACTGAGAGTAGAAAACAGTTTATAATCCAGGTGACACAGGAGCAAAGAAGTGTGGGGGACACCTATACCTCTAAACCATTCGATTCTCCCTGACCATGGAGGAATGAGAATTGGCAGCTACACACAGAACAATCACTGCAAGCCTAAGCAAAACTGGAACAGCTGGTTCTCTTCTCTTTCTACTGGCAAAGCAGAATACTGCAGAGATGAGAGAAAAGGAAAGTTTTCTGCAGAAGAGGGTTGGAGGTCTGTTTTTGTTCTCTCCACATCCACTTTTCTTGGGTATTTTCAAATAAAACTTTAGAAAACAGTCCAACTACGTGTTTCCATTCAATCTGATCTGCCAGTGCTGAACTGTCTTCTCTTTCAGTCAGTGAAGTTCTTGAAGTGCCAGTTTTAGGTAGCTCTGTGTGCCTTTTTTCTTTTTTCCTTCTTTCTTTTTTCTCAATTGGCAGGACAAGTTCATCAACACATTGCCAACAGAACTTCAAAGACTACTTGAGAACAGTACCTCTAGCAGTCTAAATTACAGGTCACCATAAGAACACAAATGTTGCATTACAAAGGCACTATCAAAAATTACTGGAAAGCACTCAGTAACTCTCTCTCCTGGGTCTGGCAGGCATGTCACCAGAGGCTGGGATACACAGGGTAAAAAAGCTCTCATTTTCTACTGTTAAGCTGAAGGGGACAAAAATGAACTAGCAAGTTAGTCCAACATTCAGTAGGATATTTCAAAATAGCCAATGCTTTATGTAGGACAATGTTTGGACAGCAGTGAGGGAATTGCTACTGTTATTTCCACAGCTAAGTTGGAAGTTGAGTAAAGATTAAATTCTTGTGCTAGTTCACTTATTATTTCTGGTTAGGTAAGGCACACACTTCCCAGGAAAACTAAAAATTTTTAAATTAGTGATCTACATTTAGAGACCCGTATGTAAGGAAGAATAATGACTGTATGATGGACTGCACTATCAGTGCTAGTATGATTGCCGAGGACTTACTGTTTTCCTGCAATGAACAAGGGGAAAAGCCTTGCTGGAAAAGCCTAGCTCTCTTGACCATCATGCACACGCAGACTTATCAAAACAGAGTATTAACAACTGCTGCTCAGAAGGGTCTGTAATCTATTTAAGAAAAACCATGGCACAGATTTTCCTAGATTCTGCATTACATGCAGAGCCCAATATGATGACATAATGATAATCATACTGTCACCCCTCAAATCTCTACATTAGAATATTTGCAAAGATCCAAAAAATATAGGCTTGAGCTTCAGTAAGGTGTACTTCCAGTTTGATGAGGGCTTCACTTTATTTTTAATATAAGAAATCCTATTATACCGCATTTCAAAATATATTGTAAATACAACTTGTTCTGACACTTTTTTCTTTTCAGCAAATACTGTGAGGAACTTCAGCTGCATCCAAAAATTCTTTTACACTCACAAAGAAAAGGAATATACCTTCAACACCTCCTGAAAGGGAAGGAAGGCAGAACTTGRATATCAGCTTAGATCTTGGATATCAGCTTGGTACACAACTGTAGCAATATTTTATTCTTGACAAATCATGTGCTTTGAGTTTATCATAAGAAGTCATGAATTACATTACTTAAGAAGATCATATGCGTACCTAATCATAACAATTACTGGTAGCTGTAAATTTGAAGGGAAGATCCCTAAATATTAGGAACACACAGGTTCTTAAGAGTCAAGGTCTTCAAAAGTCTCAGCTGTGAAATGTAATAAAATCGACTGCTCAAGTCATCTAAAATGACTGCCTAGTGCAACATCATGTAACAACATGAAAGATGTGTTTCATTCCAAAAATATAATTTAATCCAAAATTAGTAGTAGAGACAACTGAGTGAGAAAAAGATGCAAGACTACCTAAATGGAAATGTTTTCTAGTTTGGACAAGTAGTTCTGATAATGCAGTAATGAGAAAAAGGCTCTAATAAAATGTATCAGTAATTAGGAACAAGCCTTTTCAAAAGGAGATCAGCAATTTCAAGTGTCAATGCAACTGAGATGTCAAGATACTTTGTCCTGAGTGAATAGCTACCTGGGAAATAGCAGATGTGAAAAAATCTGAAGAATGAAGCAGAAAATTCTGACTAGGCTGCACTTGGACTGTTAGAATGACAGTGGCACTATTTCACTCAATGTTGTGACCTAGAGCAAACAAGAACTGTTCGAGTGCACATGGACACTCCAAATGTTAGAGGCATAGTAGGCACAGAATTAGCAAACCTAGTGACCCAATGTAGAACAAACCTTACTTGCAACAAAATAGAAAACACAATCATTCAGTGGAGATGATTGTCCATTATACAGAAAGTTACTTTTATAATGTTTCTGAAAGTTAATCAATGCAAGATTGCTGCTGGGAAAGTCTTAAGGGCATTATAGGCACATACAAAGGCAAAGGTCTTTCAAGTGATTTAATTTCAGTGAAAAGGCATTCTGATATTTAGAATATATGTAAATCTGAGGCAAATGTCATTCTTGATTTAAAGCCTCAGACTCCTGGCATATGGAGATAGGATCTACTCAAGATAAAAAAAAGTCATAGTATTTCTCAGGTACTTGGTGAAAACCAGGAAGGCCAGGCATGTTCAGAGCATCACTCAGTCATGTAATTTCTTTACCACTGGTTTTCCTTTCTTTAAGATATGCATCTGCTTTAGGCTTTTCAATCTCCTGTTAAATGTTCTCTGACAAAACAAAAAGCTACTTTAGAAATAACTGATTGAATGTTCATATTAGAACTTTGGTTAGTATGTGAATCTTCACGTGTGCTGTCAGCCTCTGACCACACAGTTTCAGACTGCCTCCCCATGCACCACAAAAGACAAGCATGCTGAGTAGGATTTGCAGGATGCCATGTACCTAGAGTTTCCTTCTCGCCCTGGATGAGACTCAGACTGTAGAGATTTGAAGCAGAAGAAAAATTGAGGCAAATGTCAATTTTGACTTGAGGGCAAGAGTTATCAATAAACCCTATCGTATGTCTGAGAGCCCTTTATCTTTTTTATCATGAAGTCCAGCTCATGGTTGGGTATACTTACTAGTGCTTACCGCAGGGCAAGTACATGTGCTGCATCAGGTACTAATATTAAGTGGCAAAAGTGGGGAGGAAACAGCACACCGATCATTGTGATACAGGCAAAAACAAAGGTCATAGAAAAACATCAGATTTATTTTCTTGATAAAAGTTAGGTTTATTTGAGGATGCTTTTCATTACCTCTTTCCCAACACATAAGAAAGGATGGGTGGGTGGGGGTGGAAGAGAATGCCTCTATTCATCCTTTTAAGTTTCATAGGAACTTCCTTCATAATTCCTAGCTAAATCCAAGACTATACTCCTCCAAGCTGCAAAATGGTCCTCATATTTTAAAAATTAATAGGGTTTAGACATGGAAGTACAGTAGCTTAACTCTTGCCTCTAGCATTACAGACATTAGATGTGTTGATAGGATTTCTACTCTTTGTATGATTTTCTGTAACACTAGACGAAGCTTAAAAATAATTATACAGGGTGCTTGTTTGAAGTTACCTGCTTGTCATCTGACATGAAGTCATCCGCTTCCAAAGTTCTACTATTATAAAGCTTTCCAGAGAGCAGCACATTAAACTTACAATACCGATTCAATTCACAGGCCTGACAAGATATATTTTTTGGATTTTTCAAGATTATGCGAACATCTGGGTAACAATCCACACGCTCCTGAAAAACAGATTTCAAATAACATTAAAGAATCTCCGTAAACTGAAACATGCCTCAAATAGGCTGCTGAGTACTCTGTACTCACACAAAATTAGAGCAAGAGAAACCAAAGAGATTCAAATCTGAAGTCTTTTGTCATTCAGTTGTGAACATATACCTTCTCAATCATTTTCCAACACTTCACTCAGTTCTAGTTCATTAATTCTTTCTTTTGGCTTCAGACCTAAAGAATGGCTCCTGCATCCTGGCACTTATTTTTCTCTCATCTCTTTTTTTTTTTGGAGGGAGTGGGGCTGCAACTGCATCAGTTGGTCTGCTTCAAACAAATACACTGTATCTCTCCACTGGCCATACTCCATCATTACAGTGATTATTAGATCACCACACCTATCACACTAATACTATTCTAGTAATTCCCATACAATGACTAGGTTACTATATATTGATTTCTTTTTTTTTGTAGTAGAAGGTTCATTATGAACATACTGGTCTATCTTTTTGTGGGAGGAAGAAGAAATTTTGTTATAACATTTAGCAAGTGACAAAAAGTCATGTGCTAGAGTTAGCAGGAGAAGCATTCAGGTAACTGAGAACAGATTCTGTTCTGTTACCTGAATGTTTATCTGGTTATAAACACATAAAATACTTCCGATATTTGTAAGTATCAAAATGAGTTACATAAGGTAAAGAACAATGAGTTTCTATATAAAAAGTATATATAATTATAGCTATTATTGTACCTTTACTGAGAATTACAGTATTTAAAAAAAAAAAATCTGTCAGTAATAATATGATTTGGAGCCCGCTTCACTATTTAAAGTAGAAGTTACATACCTTGTATCGATCTTTCCAGCGACTTCTAGAGATTAAGTTCTCAAGACGAGGCTGAATGAAGCGGTCATCCAAATAATGAAGTGAGAGCAACATATCTTGCGCATACTTCTTTTGTCTCGTTCCATCTATTCAGTGAGAGTCGTTACTAATTTGCTGACCACCCTATGCTGTACAAGTTTCTCCAAATAAAATTTTCAAGGACATTATGCTTCTGAATACTAAGAACTATGAATGATTTTAATAAATTATTACTGAATACATTTGCTACTGTTATCCATAAAAATGATCCATGCATCTTTGATAAACTGATATATTTAATTATTTTAAAAGTCTGTATCACAAGAGGTACATGAATAAACTCTACAAGGTTAAAGTGAAAAGCTGTCATCCCAAATCGAGACCCATTCACTTGATCCCATTTAAAAGAATGGAAAAGGGGGGAAAAAATTGTCTTGCTTTTTGTCCAGTTTATGTAAGCTGTTCATAATGTATAAGGGAGGAGGTTGCAGTCCATGAAAACAAATTGCTCTGAGCTGCTTCACAGCAGAAATTTTGACAACTCCCTTCGTCACTTATAAAGAACACATAGAAACTGACCTTTACACTTCAGCAGCACAGTCAAATGCCCTGAGTTAGGCAGCAAAAGCACTTCCAAATACTTACTCAAGCAAAAGAAATAAACAAGTATGAGGATGAGTAAAACTACCACTACTCCACAACTGTCTCCCAAACATGTGCTGGACTCCAGGAATTAAATAGGACTTTCATAGGTGCAGGCCAATTCATACTGTCTCGAGCTTCAGCATGTACATACAAATTAATTCAGCTACCTTCCCTAGCCTTTTAGCAATGCTGTTATCAAAGAAACAGAACCGAGAAGGACCACTGGCTATCTAGCTTTCTATATAAAAACAGTTAATTGTCATTATCATTAGAGCCACCATAATTACAATTAATTGTTTTTCTATATGCACTTTACACACACACATTTTCAGTAAGTCAGCTATACTAAAAGCTTGAGGAGGCTGTGCTAGGCCATAAAAAAATCCCTCACAATAAAAAGCAAGTTTGAACTCTAATACTAAAGTAGCTGCTCTTGATTCAAACTAATAAAGAGATTCACTTCCATTAATTCAGAAAAATACATTCTGTGTTATAAAAACGTATCTTTGTAATGCTAGGCTATGTTCATACTATACAATGTTCTTCAGACAGATAGAATACAACCTCCAACTCACCCGCATAGCTGATCTACTTCCAGCACCTTGGCAGTAAGTTGTTAGTTTTGTAGAGCAGATACAATTTGAAATAGAAGGAAGCTATTATAACATAAAACTGGTGAAGTYTACTTATTATTTTTCATAACCTTGTTTTCACTTGGTAGAACAAAACAAAACAAAACAAACACCTGAAAGAACTAGCAGTGGTAGATGAAAGACATTTTTTAGCTCCAAGAATACACAGCCTTTATTCTGATGTCTGTGGTGTACTTCAGTTTCTCCATTCCCTCTTAGTTCCTGATAACACCAAAACTTTCTCTCTTTGGCACTTTGCTGACTCCTTCCACAGCCTGACACAGACAGTCCTCTCATTAATCCCATCTGTACAGTGCTTCTGAAACTACATGTGAGGTTGCCATTCAGCCCCACTAGGCCAAATGCCAAAAAGCACTTCCTCAGCAAGAACACGACAAGAGGCAGCTGAAATTTATTTGTTTTATCTGAAGGCACTGAAATGTTAAAAAAAAAAAAAAAGGAAAATAAAAAAATCAGATATGGAGTAATCTCCAGAACTAAAATTATTTATTATCTATCAAATTCCTCAGAAAAAGCTATGAAGCACAGGACATTTTGACAAATCAGCTGACCTTGCAATGTTTTCATTGAGATACCTACTCTAAAATTAATTTTGCTTTCATGCTGGAACTGTTACTACTGATCAGTAACACAGAAACACTTCCCTACATCACTGAATGCCTTCTAGGCTTAAAAGAATTAAGTCTACACATTTTTCCAAGATTACTCTATCCTTTTCAGAGAGATTCCCTGCCCACCCCCCACAAAGTTACAGAGCAGCAAAACAAAGAACAGATCTCAGGACGCACAGTCCTATACTCTAATCAGGAGACGCATCTTTCCCTAGAATAAATGTCTTTGTGTAACTTTGAATGCGCTATTATATTATTTAATGCAATTTACTTACCATATAATGAGCTCAGAAAAGTGTCGTCAATTGCATTTATGAGGAAAGCCTTTACTATTCTTTTGAAGTGTACATAATGATCACAGCGAGATACTGGGAAGAAAGCAATATAATCAGAATTTACAAAAAAAAAAAAAAAAAAAAAGATGTAAGCAATGTTAAAAGTCCTGTAAGAATTCTTTTTTCCATTATTGTAAAGTTAGAATTTTAAAGTCATTTAAATACGGATTTAAAAATAATTTCAATGTACAACATCCACACCCTTAAGACCTTGCCTTTAAATAGTGCTTCTCATCCCAATGATCTTAATGAATTTTAGCATCCTAAAGTCACACGTCCTTTCAGCAAGAAGAGCCCACAGTAAGAACTACAAACACTARAAGAAGAGAATAATTTGTTCTATGAATAGCAGGAAATAATGCAAACCAGAGGAGGAGAGGCTTATGGGGTTTTTTTGTTTGTTTGTTTGTTTTTTCTTTTTTCTAACTTTCTTTCAGATACACACAATTCTGCTCRTGTCTTTACTGGGGAAGAAATACCACAAATGCTTGTGACCATCTACACTAGCACCGACTGCCCAGTCAGTACATACCTGCTTCTGCACAACAAAATACATAAGAAGATAACTAGCATGAAGTTCTGTTTCAAATCTCTCTGTTCCATCCAGATACCAGTTTTCATAAAAGATCAACTTGAAAAGTTTTCTCCCCCTCTGCAGTTCAGCTGAAATTGACCAATGAATTCAGAAACCCCTACAGCACTGTGCTCCCAAGTCTCACCACCATGGAATAAAAAAACATTAAAAAAAAAGAAATCTCAAGCCCCAAAAACCCCAAACTCATGGCAAGAATTTTACATCACTCTCCAGAACAGAATTTGTCCAGAATTAACATAGCTGCTCTTAGCATATATCACAAGATGAAGGATGATGCTTTTAGGTCCCCACAGGAATGACTGCATCATAGGTAGCCTACTTCATCCTAAATCAGACCAACTTAAAAAATCTGTGCAATAGGGTTTCCCTTCCTTCCCCCCAAATTATACCCTCCTTTTAATAATACACAGATAGACTGTAAAAGTTTACTGTGGAAATCAGAGTTCTTCCACAATAAATTGAAGCCTTTTAGGAATCTGCTTTTAAACTATCATATCCTATTACGTAGTATTTGTATTTACAGTCCATTAATATTTATTACAGCACTACAAGCAAGTTATACATATAGAATTGTCACTAATTTTGATCTTACAGTATGGGACGTAGTATGCCAGCAACTCGCTATTTGATGTATTTAGTTCCTTCTGTTGTGGCTGGTTTTCACTCTTTACGTGCTCTGTGTTGTCATCATCATCTTCCTCTTCCTCTACTATAAAATCTTTCATGCTGTCACTGTCAGTTTCACTACCTTCTGTTGGTGTGAGGGGCAAGTGACAGAGTGGTTCCTCTTCTATTTCTGCTTCACCATTAGAATCCTAATTAAATTTAAAAAAGTATTTCAAACACAAGTACTTGCACTGACGAAATACTACATATACTGGATAAGATCTTTGACCTTCTAATAACACCATTTGTTCAATTAAGAAGAAATAATATGTTTCCAAAAAAGACATCATTCTGTACTAGACAACAATTACTTTAAATCAGCCATCTCCATGTACCTCTCTTCAGTCTATTTGTGGGAATTAAGCTAACATGAGATCTCTAAGTTACTTCAGCAGGTTATTTTGCTTCTTGATAAAAATAATTTGATAGTCCTCTCATGCGTCTCTTCTTTACGGAAAAAAAGGAACGATAAAGAAGTTTTTCCTTTCTGACTATGTAGAGAAGATAGATACCTGCATTCTAAGCTGCTTAGTCATCAGAATGCCTGAAAGAGCAAATGAAAGGAAATTCTTAAATCCTCAGTGATTAAAATTAAACTCAAGACAAAGGTTTTCAGCAGTCAATATTGTTATCTAGTTAATGTGACAACTGTTAAAAAGTGACAGAACTACTGATTTGTCATGAATAAAAACCAAAGCAAAATAAATAAAATTCCACTAGTTTATATCTATTAGTCTTTGCCTTCCCCTACATTCAGTGTTTTCTCCAAYTGAATTTCAAAGATGAAATCCAGACCTCACAATTTTCACTGCTGCAGGATCTCCGAGTTTCTCTTTGTCTTGCAAGTTCTTTCAATTTTGCAAACACTTTCTGTTTCCTATTAGTAGAAACATTTTCTGTAGGGCAGGTTTTATCAGGTTCCTGGTCTTCGGAACTCTCATCTTCATCCATTATACAGTGGCGTTTAGCAAAAACTTTTCTAACAAGTATATCACTGTCCTCACTTTCATCACTGTCATACAAGACAGAGGTGTTCAACCTTTTACGCTTCCCAGGCACGATGCACTCATCCTCACCATCTTCCGTTACTTCTCCATCGTGGCTTTTCTCTTCCTGATCTGAAAAGCTGTTCTTCACAACAGTTTCATCTTTTTCATCTACTTCATCTTCTGATGTGGTAGGCTCTTCCTCCTCAGAGGTACCTGAGGATTCRTCATTGCTGTCAAGTAGTATGAGCTCCCTTTTAGTGCGTCTCCAGTCAACTCGGGATTTGGATGATGACAGTTCTGCTCCTGCTGTCTTATTTCTTGTTTCATATCTTCTGACAACCGCTTTTATCTCCATTGGAAGTCTGTGACAACACACCAAAATATAAACTGGTAAAACAAAGCACTTACTACATTATACCATTCAAAGAAAAAAAGTATAAGGGTATGCATATTTTGTTACATACGCTTATGACTTAACAATATCATTATTAGGAGACACACACAGAAATCAGCACCAAACAAAACTAAGCATGCACAATAACTTCTGAAGAGGATATACCTTACTCAAAAAATGTAGAAGAGCAGAACTGCTCACACCCAGCATGAATGAACTAGAAAAAACAGGTCTGAAGTGCAGCTACAGATCCCATCATCCCCTCCAACASTGGAGGCCTACAGCTGAGGCAGAGAGCTTCCCCGCTCCTGAGGAGCGGCGTACCTCGCTCGCTCAGGATCATCATCATCAGGCCTCGCTGAGGCATCCACAGCCGCTGCCCTCAGCTGGGGAGGGACCACCCCACCAGGTTGGCGGGCCTACCCCCACCCACCCGCCCGCCCGCCCCGCAGCAAGACCCGGCGCGGCAGAGGCGCCTGAGGCGAGCCGCGCCCAGCTGTGGCGGCCCGCTCCCGACTCTGCAAAGYGGGCCGGGCCCGGGCCAGCAGAGCTCATCCCGCCCGCCCCCGCGGCCATGGCACACGCAGACACCCCGCCTCCGTCCCTCAGCAGCTCGCGCAGCAGCCGTTACTTTTACCGTTAACGTTCCCGCGGTCCAGCGCTGGAACCGCTGAGGAGAGACTACCGCCCCTGGCGCCCCGCGCGCCGCGATTGGCCAGCGCCCCCTGTCACTCAGCTGCCGCGATGTTTACGGAAGTGCTGGCAGGTCGCGGCGGGGAGGAAGGGAGGTGTGTCATGTGGTGTGCCCGGGCTTTGTGGGTTGGCGCGCAGTGCTGGAGGGCCTGAGGTAGCGGGTTCGAGTCCTCCCCCCGACGGGGGGGGGG
>JAYKAV010001610.1:1265780-1368929 GCA_035582835.1 Phoebastria nigripes
CCTCAGCCGGCAGGTCTCAAGCAGTGTTAGAGTGTGGTGGCTCAGTTGTGATCGCATTTTCTCCCGGCCCAGGTGTATTCCTGAGGAAAATCTGCGTGGGCTTGGAAGGTATGGCACCTCCCCAAAGGAGCTGCCAGTGACCACTGCCGGTGGCCGGTCACTGAGGACCGGCTTGGCCTGAGGCTTACCCTGCCACAGCAGCTTCTTCACAGCCTGCAGCACTCTTCCTCTCTGCTGCCTTGGGAACAAACCTGCCAAATTTATTGTGTTCAACCCCCAAATGATGGGGGACATGAAAGCAGGTGGTAGAGAAGGTTGTGGCAGCTCTTAACTGTGGGGAGGTTTTYGGGGTGCCAGGCTGGGGCCCAGCCAGAGCAGAAATCCCAGTGGTGTCCATGCTTGGGAAAGCCTTTGCCAGCCCACCCATCCTCCGTGGGCCTCTTAGAAGAAAACAATGCTTTCTTTGGTGTCTGTAAATGACATTTTGGGTACGGTGCCTGCACCAACTCGTTGGGCCTCTCAGCCAGAAGCAGGAGCATGCCAAGGGCTCTGGTTCTCTGCGGTTATACTATATCCATGTGGAAAATCAGAGGCTGCGTGATATAGAGAGGTCCTACTAGTGCCGGTGCTCGAGGAGAGACCTGTCAGCTCAGCACAGGGCTCTTTTTCTTGGCAATAGCAACTTTGCAGTATGCACCGAATTGCTGAGCACGTGTGCTGCTCTCAGCTGGGGCTTTTGGGAACCCCAAAAATGGAGGTTAGGGGATGAGGGCCTGAACGTTGTCTTAGTCACAGGGGAAAGTGGGAGTATTGCAGCAGAGGAGTTTGGGAGATGGAGGGTACAATAAATTCATAAGGAAGTAAGTTGCACTACTTTCACTGCTCAAAGAACAAGACATTTTGTGGATAAGTATATGCAGGGAACTATTAGCATCTACAGTAACGAGCTTCTGTTGTGTTTCTGCTTAAAACATCTATTGAGTAGGATGCTGGATTCTGTTCAGAGCTAATACTCTTACAGATGCATTTTAATAAAAAGATTCCTGTCTTAAATTTGCTCTGCTTTGCTTGGTCTGTGGTAGAAAACTACTGCTACCTTGGAACTCATTCTGTTGACATTTTTGGTACTGTTTTAACAAGATCTTGTAAACGTCTCCATGTATTTCTTTAAAAATAAGTGGTAATAAAACCACAAGGAGAGGAAGTACCTGGAAATGAAAGACAATTCTTTCTCATCTTATTTGCATAGCACTGCTATGGATTTCACATGGTGAAGAGGTGTGGACAGGTGTTTATGTAGGTGGTGTGTTGAACTCCCACCAAAATGTTTATATTGCAAGGATTAGAATGGTTATAATTCAAGGATTACATTGCATTAAGGGATTTATAGTCCTGGGCTGATATTTCTTTTAATTGCTTTAAATTTAAAGTCAGTATGTGAATTTTCAAATAAATAAACGGATCAGAGTTTATTTAATGTTTCCTCCAAACTGTGGTGGAAGTTAACATTTCAGGGTGCTGCTCTGTYCCTGGTCTTCATCGCGTTTCTTGCTTCTAACGTCGCCACCTAGTGATAGAAGGCGTGAAGAAAACCTTGTAGTWGCGCTACTCTAGTACAGGAGACGGGAATAAAGTAATTACAATGAATATATTGTATGTAACTAAAGAAAATATATAATAAATATATTTTTTTTACTTAAATGGCATGAAGAGTTTCGGTTATGAAAGCTTCTGAAGGACAGCTAAGAAGTTTTTCTTATGCGCAATGCTGATAGATCTTGTCTTGATCTTTCTGATGATTTTTCAGGTGAATATAGAGTCCCAGTCCCAGGGGAGTCTGCACTGTGGGTTCATGTTGTGTCCTCAGATTTTAGAAGCAGACTGCCAGTCAAGAAACACAAGCTTTCCAAGCAGGCCAATTTTCCTCAAAGCTCCTCTCTAAACTTCTTAAAATGTTCCCTACACATTAAGCAAACTCATCTGTCATGTAAAAAATAAATGCACTTGATTTTCATGTGTACCATAGCCTTTTTACTGGTCTTGTGGAATCACTATGCCATGTGATGGCTACAGCATCTCCCCAGTACTGAGTTTTCTATTTTACTGGGGTATCCCAGTCCCTTATGATTTTAGATAGTAGAGAAATTAATATATTGGAAACTTGAATTTATTTTAAGTGGCAGCCTCCACTAGCCACTTCTGTTGCTAGCTACTTTCACTGCTGAGTATTTGCTATGCTGCTTTCCAACTGATCTGTTAGTTGTCTGGCTATTGCTATGTTCACACTGCAGTTTCTCTGAAGCTTGAGCTCTTCTGGGGTTCAGTGATGTACAGGATTAGATGGACATCCCTTCCATAAAACAGACCCTTCCTGCTTGGGGTATTCTCCTTTCCCTAAGGTAAGCAATGGGATGCTTGGAGCCCACATTTCCCAGGGACTGTTTCCTGCAGCAGTGCAGTGTTTGCAAACCCTCTGTGACTCCCAGGCATACTGAGCATTAGGCTGGCTCATGCCCAAATAATAATGCTGGAATTTACCCCAACTGAAAAAAAGGAAAAGGAAAAAAAAGAAAAAAAAAGCTCTTTTTCATTTTTTAAAGAGGAACGCACCCAAACTTATGAGAAGGTTAGGCCTGTCTGGAACTGGCGCAGCCGCCAAGGTGGCTCTCGCTCTCTGACCGATAGCAATAGCTCAACAGCTTGTTAAAGCAGGAATGGCAAGCCACCTCAGAGTTTGACAACAAGAGGTTTATCCAAGGGAACCCACAACAATGAGCTCTAATGCTTCTAAAATAAATTTTCAGCCAGCACAAAGAGTTTCAGCATTGCAGTTCCTTAGAAAGGATTGTTCTTTTTACTGTTCACCAGCTTACGTCAGTAGGGACTCCCTGTCCCTTCACCAAACACACTGCTTAGTCCATTTACGTCATGCATTAAATAGAAATGTAAATTAACCAGACAATAACTGTTTATCACCAGAAAGAGCTGGTAGGACTCATAGGGAAGCCCCCAAATAAGACTATGCCTGGAGCGTAGAAATTGAATACAGGGTCATCTTCCTTTCTTTCATTCTTTTGTTCTTTCTCTCATTCTTTCTCTCTGTCTTTGTTGAACTCAACCTCCTACAGGCTACACGAAGAGAGTATTACAGGATACTCATTATCTTACATTTCTCTGTCTCCTATTCCTGTATGTGGTCCCCCACAACATCCTTCTCTCTAAACTGGAGAGGTATGGATTTGATGGGTGGACTGTCCGGTGGGTGAGGAATTGGTTGGATGGTCGCATCCAGAGGGTAGAGGTCAACGGCTCAATGTCTAGATGGAGGTTGGTGACAAGTGGCGTCCCGCAGGGGTCCGTATTGGGACCGGTGCTGTTTAATATCTTCATCAATGACATAGACGGTGGGATTGAGCGCACCCTCAGCAAGTTTGCAGATGACACCAAGCTGAGTGGTGCGGTCGACACGCCTGAGGGACAGGATGCCATCCAGAGGGACCTGGACAAGCTGGAGAAGTGGGCCCATGTGAACCTCATGAGGTTCAACAAGGCCAAGTGCAAGGTCCTGCACCTGGGTCGGGGCAACCCCCAGTATCAATACAGGCTGGGGGATGAAGGGATTGAGAGCAGCCTTGCCAAGAARGACTTGGGGGTACTGGKGGATGARAAGCTGGACATGAGYCARCRATGTGCACTYGCAGCCCAGAAGGCCAACCGTACCCTGGGCTGCATCACAAGAAGCGTGGCCAGCAGGTCGAGGGAGGTGATTCTGCCCCTCTACTCTGCTCTGGTGAGACCCCACCTGCAGTACTGCATCCAGCTCTGGAGCCCTCAGCACAAGAAAGACATGGACCTGTTGGAGTGGGTCCAAAGGAGGGTCACAAAAATGATCAGGGGAATGGAACACCTTCCTATGAAGAAAGGCTGAGAGAGTTGGGGTTGTTCAGCCTGGAGAAGAGAAGGCTTTGGGGAGACCTTATTGCAGCCTATCAGTACTTAAAGGGGGCTTATAAGAAAGATGGCGGCAAACATTTTAGCAGGGCCTGTTGCGACAGGACAAGGGGGAATGGTTTTAAACTAAAAGAGGGTAGATTTAGACTAGATATAAAGAAGAAATTTTTTACAGTGAGGGTGGTGAGGCACTGGCACAGGTTGCCCAGAGAGGTGGTAGATGCCCCATCCCTGGAAACATTCAAGGTCAGGTTGGACGAGGCTCTGAGCAACCTGATCTAGTTGAAGATGACCCTGCCCATGGCAGGGGGGTTGGACTAGATGACCTTTAAAGGTCCCTTCCAACCGAATCTATTCTATTATTCTATTCCTCGTCAATGGAGGACCATTTCCCTAATTTTAGGGAGAATCCCTGCAAATGATAAGCCTGCCCAGAAGCCCTGGTAGCTGCTGGCTGGCTTTGATGTGATTCTTGTCATTTTTTGCTATCACTGTGTAGCCAGTAGCAACAGAAAAATTGACCTTAATAGTTATAATTTCTTAGGAGAAAATATTTTAAGATTCTATTTCAATGCATATTTTAAAGAATGTACATCTCCATTTAGAGGAGAAGTTTTTCCAAAAATTTAAAAAGTTTTCTAGAGCATAGAGTTTTCGAACTAATTCTAAATGCCTTTTTTTTTTTTTTTTTTGCGTACTTTTGTTAATAAAACTTTTCTCAGGGACTGGTATTCATTTCTGCACAGAAGCCTTTTTATGGAATTAAATGGAGTTTATTAGATCCTTAATCCTGATTCTGGCTCTTTGTGCAGGGTTGAATTTCATAGAAAGAGTAAATTTCAGACAAAAGAGACCAATGGAGTTAACATTTAATCTCTTTTTGAAACACTGAGAGCTTTCTGGTCTCATGAGATTCTGAAATTTTGTTCTATATACAAAAGTTTTCTTTGTGTGTCTTGTAGGCTGGATCACAATTACTAGATGACTTGCATGTTTCTGTTGTTTGCAGTGCCTTTGGGAGTTCTTGTTGTTCCTGCTATTTAAAAGTCCTAATAATTAATAAAATGTGTAGTTTACTTTGGCATTTGTGTGTACAAGTTAAAATCTTTTATCTTCAGTGCCTGAAGTATATACAGTCTAATAGTAGGAGAACAAGGCTGAATGTAGTTAAGGTTCATTATCACTGTTTGAAGATCACCTGTATTTTGCTCCAGTTCCACTCCAGTAAAACTCAGTTTATTCTGTTTTTACTGCCATAGGATTTCAGAAATACCCTCGTCTTTCATAGTCACATGCAGTATGAATTACATCCTTCTGTGTTGAAGTGGGAGACTGAGAAGTAAATAGGATTTGATGTTTATCTGGTGCTGGTATAAGATCGAGGCATTCCTACCCAGTGCTGGAAAGGTTCTGTTTGAATGATGTCGAGGTTTAGATAACGTTGGCCATAACTTGACCATGTTGATGTGCTGAGTTTTGAGCAAGAGCAATTCAAGGCATAGCTTACAGCATCCACAAGAACTGTGTAACGAAGGTCAGGATTTTTATGCAATGAGAGGAGTTGTATTTTATCCTACTTTCAGAGTTTTTCACCTTCATTTTGACATCTCTTTAAGAATGTACTTTTAGCTTTTGGGTGGGTTTTTTTCTCTTTGTCACAAACCACATATAATTGCTTGGCAGCAGTTCTCTAGCTGGAGTACAAACTTTTGCCAGGAAGAATGTGATGAGTCATGATGTGTGACCAGAATAGCTGTGCTATTAAAATTGCCAAGAGTAGATGGAGTTCCACCCATAAAACTGTGCTTACCTACTCTAATATATTTGACCTGGCATAGCAGAAACAAGGAACGCTTAGAATAAACTGTAGTGGCAAAAGCGTTTATCTGTTTGTATAAACCGCATCTGCACTAACTTTTTACCATGATAATATACCAGAATCTCTATACCTGCAAAGACTTTCAGCTGTAAACTTAGCCTTCATTTTTGGCCTGGCTTGATTAACAGCTATTAAAAGCCTTCTTTTGTGTGTTTCCTTGCATTATATATCAGCAAAAAATATAAAGTAAGTATTTAAACTATAATGAAGAGAGCACCTGACTGGTTAACCTAAGCTGCATGTGCTACAAAGAGAATACCAAAGTATATGCAAATAAACTGACATCCCTACAAATAATTTCTTATTGTGCCATTTATTTCTTATTTAATTGAGGGAATGAAGGCGAGGTAATCCTGTTTGTAAGGAGGTGGCAATTTATGTATTATAGCTGTAAAGGTTAGAAATCTATTAAATTAATTTGCATAATAGCAAAGTCAGAATAAAGGATTGTTTTGTCCCAGGGCTAATGGTTCTTCTCCAAGATTTACTATTTGAAAGGTAGTAAAGCACCCTTCATCTGAAGTTATTGTTTGTATTCAGATCCTTGGCCCAAAGAAGAGATACAGATATCAGGACAGTTGCAGACAGATTATGACTTTTGGGTCTTAACCTGCTGCTAGTGGAGCCAACAACAAAAGTTCAGCTGACTTCAACCCCACAGACTCATACCCTGAAAGACCAACACAGGAAAAAGAGATGCGTGAAGAGATGCATAAGAGAAAAAGAGAAAGCAGGTTTRCCTGAGTGTTCTTTGAAATAGTTATATAATATATTTTAAAATGTAATTTTAATTCTAGATTTACACATTTGGACTAGAGGAAAAAAGTAGATCATATGGCAAGTTCTTTCATTGTTAAAGTAATTAAAATAGAAGATGGATTTTCACTTTAGGTATTCAACTCTGAAATCCTTAATTTTTTCTCATTACTGTGAAATTTGCACATCTGCTCTTGTTCAATATTCTCCCAGCCTTCCCTTATATTCTTTTGTATCTGCTGACCTCTCATTCAAGAACTGGCCTGTTGTACAGCAATGCTGAATTTAGGGGGCATATTTTTAATCTTTAAAATCTGGGAATCTTTCAGCATAATTGGGGATATATGGACAAAAGAATAGTATTAATGATATGTATTACATATCAGAAGTACCCAAAAGCAAACTGTAGACAAGACAGACACAAATGCTGGTACCCGGTAAGTAATCAAAGATTATGTTCTTAAGCAGAAGTTCTTTGTAAGTACAGTAACTTCTTGTTTTCTTAACAGAGTATGTTCACTCAATGTTCTTAGTATAGGTATGGTCTTTGCAGAGACCAGGTGGAGCAGTGGGGTTTTTCCTCTCCCTAACTCTGTATTTCAAGTTTCACATCCCCTCTACTATATGCTTGTTCCTTCCCTCCAGAAATAGCCTTTAAGTCCACACGAGCCCAGCTACATGATATTGAGGTTGGGGTGTGGGTTCTGGTAAGCCAAAGGGAAAACTCAGATGAAAGTGCGTTACAAAAACCTCCTGTCTTGAAATTCTGCCTTGAAATTATCAAAACCACAGGACAGTAGGTAGAGGCCTGTACAGGATCTCAGCTGCTGAGGTAATCCACTTCCTTTGAGATTATATAGATCAGAAATACCCTAACGTCTACCAGCTTTCCTCACACTCCCAAACAGTACTTAGTGCAGAATACCAGCATTTTCAGCAAGGTGAAATAGGCCTGAAAAAAAAAATGCCACTTACTAAGTAATCAATCACAGGCTGAATTGCCCCTGAACGCTGCAAATGATGAAATAATTTGGTCATGTGAAAGGCCTCAAAGACCTGTGCCCTTAGAGGTCTGGGCTAGATTTTTATCTTAGATTTCTTAGGCTAACGTAGTTTCTAAGTGCCTTTCCCATGACTTTTCTATTTCTGATGTTATCTAAGCATATGTGGCATACTTTCCCATTCAGATCTAGGGGTACATAGTTCATTAACTGGTGTCTTATATTTTAGCTACACAACATGCCTAAGAATTGTCACGGCTACTTTTTAAGCACATGGGGATATTGTGGGAGGGAAAGAAAGTCCTTGGTGGGGAGTGTTGGGAAAGTTGCTTTTATTAGATATGGATGTTTGCCAGTAGCTTGACTTTAAAACTAGTGCTGACTGTAATTTTCATTTGTTGAAAGGCTTTTGCATCCCCTCCCCCCCCTTTTTTTTTGTGTAATTGGGCTTACAAAAAAAAACCTTATTAAAACACCTGATTATTACTTTTTATAAATTCCCATAAAAGATTTAAACAACTTTCTTCTGTCTGAAGAGAAATCTCTCTTTCTGTCCCACGAGTTGAAAAAATAGCTATATAATCAATTGTGAGCAAAACTGGTCACAATGAAAAATTTCCTTAAGATTTCTATGATTGCTCATACTAAAGACTTACAAATTTCTTCCATTTGAATATAATGATATCATGCAATGACATGGATTTTTGCCTTCACATAAGGTGCCTCCTTCAATACTAGGGCATAACATATTTTGAGATTATGCTTTTCTTACAGTATTCATTTTTGGCTCCATTAAACTTAAGCACGTCACATTCAAAGTTGGTAAAATGGTGGTTAAATTATGTGTTAAATTCCAAGCATCACATTTCCAAAGTGCTTAATATTGTTTGTAAACAGAAGAGCACAGAGCAGAACATTAGAATGTAATTGTATGATTGCTGGGTCTCTGTTTTGCCCATGTGCTAGTGTAACTCAAACCACAATGACTTGATGTTAATGACTTGCAGGGGAGGCACAGGAGGGGTGTTTCAGTTTCAACCCACTGTTACTGTTCTGAATATTCATTACTTGTATTAGAGAAGCACCTACCAGTTCACATATAGTCCTGCAGGGTTAGTTGATTATTGTGAAAAGATAGTCTCTGTTCCTTAGAATGTACAATTTAAGGATGAAGTAAGAGAGTGGGTAAAGGAAACTAAAAGGAGCAGAGGGACACAGCCAGTTATTTATGATTGCAATGATAAGCAGAGGTCACAGAATCACAGTTTTGTAAACACCGTGAATCAAATCTCAGAGAACTTTGGAATTTGATTGTTGTTTTGGCTGAAAACAACATTTCTGTAGCATTAAGTTATTAAATCACTTCCTTCTCCCTCTGACAGTGCCAGACAAGTAGGAAACACAAGCAGTTATCTCAGCATTTTAGCTGGGGAGCTAAAGGAAGTAAAAGGAGTTGAAAGAAGCTCCTAAAAATTTAATACATACAGGAGACAACTACTGTGCTTATAAAGAAGATTTCATGCAAAATAAGGTTGCTTCACATACGCATTCAGGCAAACTCAGAGCGACCACTTACTCCACTTGAACATGATTAAATGATTAGTGCCGATAGTATTTCCTGCAACTGGAGAAATTTACACTCTAAACTGGCTATAGTTTCTGCCCTCCTTTAGACCCCTGGAATATTTTGCTTAGTCAAAATTGACAGCGCTGTTTTATTCAGGGCTATATTTAAGCAAAGAGCAAAATTCTGCATAGCACCCTCCTCTAGATCTGCAGTTGATCCTGTACCTGGATATTGTGTTAACGTTCGTTTAGGTGGTGTTCGTTGGTGGGACTGGCATCTGCTTTTGTTCCTGCTTCTTACAGCTGAGTAGGCAATGAAGGAAAACTTTCTGAAGTGTAGGTTCACGAGTTCTGCCTGTGACCACCCATCTCCCCTATCCCTGATACTGTATAACCCCAGAGCTAGTGATTTCCAAGCCTGTTACTCTCCTCTGCTTCCCATCTCCCACCAAATACTCTCACACCTTGTGGCATTTTGGGGCTTATGGCTCCAAGTTTGGGAGTGAATGTAATGGACATATCTGGTACCTAGGTAATAGTAACAAAGATGGTCATGAGTCTGTTCAGATATACTGAGATGACCATTTTCTATCTGTGCTTCATAACAGAATAGCTCACGTTGCAAATACTTCTACCTCAAAGAAAATCTGTGAGTTAGTTATGTAGGAAGAATAACAATTTTTTTTTTCTTTCAATGGAGGCAAAAGGAATTAAACATATTGGAAACATTGTTCCTTATGAACRCTCACATAATTTTTTTTTTAACATGCTATTAATTCCAGAGATGTGAATCCCAGGAATCCATTTTGAAACAACTGAGCAGTGTTTCAAAAAACTCTACATTCACTGTTTTTAACTTCTGAAAAACTAGGGATTAAGGTCATTAGGCATTAAAGACACACATTTAGGGACTTGATTTCCCAACTGAAATCCTTGTGTATCTGGCCCTGAGTCCTATGTAGGTACTTTCCTGTCATTAATTTCACTAAAAATGATATGCTTTAATGCTTCTGCGATTCTGAGCTTTGCTTCCTATTGGTCTTTCTACATATTTAGGGGTGAAAAGAAGCCTCTCTTCCAGTGTGAGAGCAAATGGAACTAAATTGCAGAAATCGTGGCATGGTAACCCACCCCAGACTAAGCAAGTGGTAATTTGGGGAGTCTTTGCATGGTGAGGAGACCAGGGGAGCAGAAGGACCTTGGTGACCAATGGTGGTGGTGGTGGAAGCAGGAATGATGGATATTTCACAGCGATACAGCATAGTAAGATTGTTGTGCAGCGCAGGTTTTCTAGCATGCTCTGGGTATTGCACAGCAGAGGTTGCAGGCTCTGGGCCCTAAATCAGGGTGCAAAAGGAAGCTGTGGAGGGGGAAACAGAGGAAAAGTCCTGGAGAATGATAAGGAAGAAAATAAAGTTGGTTCCCTTGCACATTTTTATATGATTAGGGGTGGGTGACTGAGGGTGGGGGACAGTACCRCTTGACTCGAAAGCAAAGTTGCAAAATAGATAGGTCCCATTGCCTGTAAACACCCGACCCATTGACTGGGGCGAGAGCTCCTGTGAACTTCAAAGTTTTGGACTCTGTCCTCCTCCCCTGTGACAGTGGTTCAGAGGCCCCTGGCAGGTCTTCACCTACGCTGCTTCTGCTGTGTCAACAGACAGAGAACAACTGACCCAGAACAAGCCCTTTTCTTAATATAAAGTATTTTTTATCTTTCACAATGTATGCAGTTTTATTGCTTTCTTGTTAGAATGTGGTTCTAGAGAAAGAATTTGAAGAGAGTTTTTAGCATGGGAAGTTATATTTTATAACAGCAGTCTTTTAAAACAGGCATTTAAAGCAGGTTTTTAAAAGTGATTTTTGAGGAAAGGAGAAAGAACTGTTACTATGGGGTAATTTAATGATAACCCTTCCTCATTAGTTGACAGGTGCTGATTTATCTTTCTCTGGTGCACTTACTGTAGATTATGTAACACTGATTATATTTGGGGACAGAGCTGGATTTCTGGATTTATCCAATATGGTCTCAGGAAATTGCTGTCTTGCTGGGTTTGCTCTTTTATTCTGATTTGATGAAAAAGCAGTAGTTACTAAAGAATTGTAGTGGTTTGGGAACTATTTAATAAATGGGTTTATCAAAAAAGAGATTTTTTTTTGTACAAAACTTTTCATGGAAATGGGTTAGCTGAAATTACCTCCTGAACTTAAAAATTGCTCAGAGCATTTTTCAAAATTACCCAGATATTAATTTAATATTTTCAAAATTGAGAAAGCCCTGTCTTATGTTTCAAAATAATTTTGTTTGAAACTATAGATTATTGACAACATATTATAAAATTTGTTAGAAATCACACATTCAAAATTACCCAAATAAAATGGTTTGTACCTTGCATCAGCCCATGCCATTTTGATTAACCTTTTTGTTCAGATTTAAGGGGGTTTGTAATATYTTTTAGGTTTTACCTATTCCTCAGAGTTTGGAATAAGATTTATTTACAAAAAGTTTCAAAGCTTCTCTCATTAAGTAGGCCAGTTCCCACTGGTCCTATTAAAATGAAACAACACTGAAAAAAAACCAACAAAAWAATCTGATTGTTTGTCTATAAATCTACAGCCTTGGGAGATGGGTTAGAGAGAGGGGGGGAGATGGAGAAGGGGAAGGAGAGAGAAAATGACCATATGTGTACTTGTAATCTGATGCAATATAAGATAAATTAATTTAAACTGCATGGTAGCTTTGCTTTGTAGCGGATCAAAGAAATGGAGAAGGGGCCTGAAAACCAGAACTGTAGCTCACAAAAGACTGCTGAATTTGCAGAATAATCTGGGTTTTTATTAGCCCAGGATCCAAAAAGCCAGGTCTGCTTACACTTTGTCCTGAAGGGACCTGCTTGCTCGAATTAGGGCTATGTGCTGGGAGCTCCCCAGGTAGGGACTCTTGCTGTATTTAATGGATTGATCCTTTCTGGTTCTGGTGCAGTGCTGAAACAAAGTAATTGGAAAACAGAGTCATCAAACGTGAAAGATACTTGCTCAGAAAAGCCGGGTAGAGCAGTCAGTCTGACTCCAGTCCAAAGCCTGTGAAGTGGATAGAAAGACTCCCACTGACTGCAGTGCACTTGCAGTGCATAGCTCATGCTATGAGCCAAAGTTGTGATAAATTAGTGTTTCCTTTAGGCTTCTTTTGGGTTTTTTTTTGATACTGCCAAGTAACGTAGTAGTAGTAACTACTAACAAGTAGACTTTGAGTAGTTATTTGGCCTTACTGCACAATATATATTTCACGGTGACTTTTTTTTTAGGTGTTCGGGAGTGGTTTTCCTGACATGAATCATGTTTGTGGTCTGAGCTGTACTTAAATTGCAAAATGCCTTTCTCTCTTTACTGTTTATAGAGAAATTTGTGCAAGTATTTTTACATTAAACCTTTAATAAACTGTCACGGGCAACTCTGTCCCCCAGCTCTGCAAAGCAAAGCACTTGAGTACTGCACAAATTCTTCTGACTTCTTAAGCCAAAGTGAAACGTATTTAAAAGGTCTCCTGAGCTTGAACCACTGTGGGAGAACTGCCGAGGGAGGAAGAGAGGGGAGAATGCAAGCCCGGGAGTAAAGGTGTACTTGTCATTTTATAGCATGAGATTTGCCCAGTAGATGGCATCTGAAACCCACACACTGTAAACTGCTCTCCACCGAATTTCAATGTATCTCAATTTTCCTTGCTGAAGTGATTTTTAGTTAACACATACCCTATGTTTTCATTAATACTGGCCAAATGAGGTTACTTTGACCTTGATTAATAAAATGTATAATCATTTTGGAAATATTTGGAGTCGGAGACCTGCCAACTGCTTTCCCCGCGTTGTGCAGTAATCAATACAACAGAATCTAAATTGCAAATCACGCAAAGTGTATTGCATTGCACACCTTCACATCTCCCTCTTAGCCTCCCTTCCTGCCTCCCCCCGCATAATTTAATCCATCCTGGAAATGATTTGCAGTTGTCAGTACAGGGATGAGGAAACAATAAGCCAAACTTGCCCTTTCTTGTTACTTTTCAAGGAGAATAAGTAATGCAAATGTACAGAAAATCACTGCTGCAGCCACACGCGGCATTAATCAAAAGCTACCAAGAGCAGTGCCTCTGCTTTGGCACAGCCCCAGGCACAACCTGGAGACTTCTGGCCACCTCATTTAAAAATATTTGTGAACCCGAGAGGAGGGCTGGGAGCCGGGGCGCGGTGGCGGGTTGCCGGTGCAGGGCCGCGCTGTGCCCGCAGGGCGCGCTGCTGCCCCGCGCTCCCCGGCCCGCGCCGCGGGGACCGCCCGCAGCCCCGCAGCCCCGCAGCCCCGCAGCCCCGCAGCCCCGGGCCGGCAGCCGGCCTGAGCCCCAGCGTCCCGGGGCTGGGGCGCCCCCGCTCACCGCAAGCGGCAAGGCAGGCCTGAGAAAGAGTGTGCTTAGGACCTTGAACAGGACCCCAGCAAGGGTCCCTTCCCATACTTCCCAGGGAAAAAAACTAACAAAATAGCAGACCAGTTTGTAAACCAGCAGCCTTGTTTTCTTTTCTTTTCTTTTCATTAAACAAAAAGTGATTTCTATATTGTGTAAGGGGGCAGCAATGACTGGCTCCTTTCCTTAGAAAGTTTTCAATATTCTGTAATTTACTATTGGCATGCGTTCAATACAGAATTTCAATTATTCTGTAGGAAGCGGGCACATCTTGGAAGCAGGTCAACTGTGTTCCTATTTTGCGTGTTGCGTCTGTCATGTTCTTCTATAAAAATCAAATATCCTCTTGGCTTCATGTTGAAGTATGTACTTTAAAGATGCACCTAAAACCAAGATTTGCTATTACTGCTCCAGGAGATGTATTCTGCAGTATTTCTGTGGTTGTGTCATCTCTGTGTTTCTGTTTGTTGCATGTATTTAATGATAATTAACTGATCTGTGAAGCACTTGAGCACGTTTTTAACTCCAAGTATACAAGCAGCCCTGCTGAAGTCAACAATTCTATTCAAGCACTTTAGGTTAATCATGTACTTATATGCTTGACTGTATCTTCACTCACTACACTACAATGCTTGCAGAGGAACTGTGAAAAGTATTATGGTTAAATATGAGTTAAGAGAGCCGAGGCTGAGATCAAGTCCTGTGCCTCTGGAACAAGCTAACGCAGTGAGGGGTCCTGCCGGGCGCAGGGTCCTGGATTAGGGGATCCAAACACGAGATCAGTGCTGATCTCAGTAGTCTATCTGGAGATTAATGGCACTGTCCTGCTGAAGGGGCTGTCACAGCACGTTATAAATCCGCTGTCATGTTGTATGTAGACACTAAAGAAGCTGCAAAATGCTTTAACAGAGCCTGGATGTACRCTAATGGCCAACTTTCAGCATGGAATTCCCTGCTCACACACATTCCTCCCACAGCTTCAAATACCATCAGACTTTGTGTAAACCAATCTGAGTATAAATCAGCTGACATTGATTTAAAAGGATAATCTCTACAAAAGTATTGACCTCTGCACATGAAAGAGCTAAAAAGAACAGCAGGTAATTCGCTATGTGAAACCAGCTCCTGAGGCATTGTATTGCCTAAACCTAACCCCTGCCGTGCACTGAGCCCACTCTGGGTAAATGACCGCTACCTACATGAATGTTGTATCATCAGTTTGCAAAGGAGAACCCTGAATTATGGTGTTCATATGCTCAAATCTTGATGAGATGTCAAACTAGGGAGAAGGTGGAAAGGAAAGAAGTTAAAGCATTGATAAGGCAACACAATATGCAGGGAATAACAATAAGTTTTACATACGGTTTTAAGCAGCATAGTAATGAATATACCACGGAGGCAGATGGCTGGGAAAGACCAAGAAGAATCTGCTTCCCCCTGATTTASAAGTGGACAGAACATGAAGATCCTCAGCTAGATAGTAGGAGCAGTGAGCCACAGAAGGATCAAGTCCCTCCTCAGTCATTTGAAGGTATTATTTGGACTTTAGCAGTTTCAGCAATAACAGTAAATGTTTTCATTATGTAAGTAAGATAATGTCCATCTCAAACTCAGTCCAGTCAAATGGCTGGTGTGTTGGTCTGTGAAATGAAGGCTAAATCAGAGTTAACCCATTATATTGGATGCTCTTGAATTTAGACAGAGGCAGGCATCTGGTAAGCATCAGTAAACTTGTTTTGTTATTGGAAAGCAATTTATTGCATATCATTTTCTACTGCATTAAAGTTAGCTCATAAGGTAAATTAGAAACAGACTTGAAATATTTTGCTTTGTAGATAAACACTCAAAACAACAAAAATGTTAAATAGCTTTAATGAAGATATTTTTAGCMAGGTTATTGAGTAGTCTTCTGATTCAAATGGATAGCTCAGAACTCACAAACCTCACCTTCTTCTGCCTCTACTTCTATTTTTGACCTAATATTTTGTTTAGAAAGTGCGATCAGATTATTTTTTCTTTTACACAGCTGAAAACCCAAGCCAAACTCCTAAGGGAGTTCATTTCAGTGATGTGTGAAGTGACCAGAGCCTTTTTTTTTCCTTAATTTCAGGGTAGTACAATATGTTAATTGGCCAGAATACTCTGGAGAGTTTCTTTTGGGAGTTCTCCCGAAACCTGTGATGTCTCACACTTTTGATTCCCTCCTGTCTGCAATTGCATGTGCAGCACAGTGCTGCAGCCTCTCTCCCACTCCCTGACTGGYATTTTTTTTAACCTAACTCCAAGCACCTACCCTGCAGAGATCCTTTTTTCTGAGCTGATCTGCCCAGGCTCCCTTTCTAGTTGATGGCAACAAGAAAAAGGCACTTCTAGGGCATGAGTCCCCTTACTGTAATGTACACAACTAAAATCAGATAGAATGCTTTTGATTTAACAGGAAATGCAAAATGTTCCAGGTTCGAGGCATTGAGAATCAGGGAAATTAGGATTTCAGCATTCTAGTTTCCTTTCTTTCTGCAAAGGGCATGCATTTGACTGCTGCTTCCTTATAGCTGTTGTGAAAACATAGTTCATTAATAACTCTGAGGTGTTTGGATAGTGGGGTCACACTGGCTAGGTAAGTACAGGCAGCAAAAGCGTTCAGAATGAATCATGAGTCTGTGCATCAAAAATAAGGTTCATTAATCTTGGAACTGAAATTAAACTAATGTGCTCAGTGAATAGACAGTCTAATTTTAACAATGTCATTGCCACACTCAGTTCTTTCCTTGAGGACAGGTAGAAATCCAAGACAGCCCATCTTCCCAAGCCACGGGTAATCAGGGAGAGAAAATGCTGCTGCGAGATCCCCAGATTCTCCATCGTGCACACTGTGCTGCCTGGGTGTTAGCAAGCCAGCATTCCCATGCTGTGTATTAGAAAAAAAATTGTTTCCCTCACATCATTGAGTCATAGGATGAAACACGGTCTTTTGGGGAAGATACATGACTAAGTGTCATGAGATCTGTGATCTCTTCCCACCTCTCCCTCAAGTCTCCGCAGCTTACGTTTTCAGATATAAGTGACTAGAGGTAAGTACCTAAATCTGTAGGTAGAGAACACAGACAAACGACTGTATTTTTTTAGGGCTGCTGAGTGACTGAAGCTGAGTTTGAAAATTAAGCCTGTAACTCGTTAATGTTTGGAACTTGTTATGAAAGCTGAAGGAAGGTACTATACGAGTACCAAGAATAATTATTCCATAAGTGTAACTATTACGATGTCAGAAGAAGAATATTCTGAAAGGTCTGAAGCCTATTTAYTATTTTTTGGAAGGCATCAGTAATCGCAAAATGCCTCTAAAATCTCCTTGAAGTGTTATAAAGCCACGAAAAGACAGCTCAGGTAAACCTGGAGTGGTTCAGGCAATAAGATATGCAAAGACTGACTTCCAGCAGATTCAGGTTTATTACAGCCCCAGCTAACTCATCCACTGAGAATCTCACTTTTCTGGCCCACCTGGTAAAGCTGCTGTATGTGGACCACAAAATGTCCCAGATCACATCTCAGTTGTTCTTAATGTGCATTTTGGCCGGCGCGGGGGACCGTGCTAATTGGTTAAGTATGTTCCAGTGTCTGGCCACCAGCTGCCAGACACAACATTGCACAGTGCTGCCTTAATGCTGTTTGTTACAATCAGTTAATTTGTCTGGATTATGAACTCTTCTGCCATCAGGAAAAGAAAAGCACTTTAAGGCTATTTCAATCCGTCTGCTCTGCCTTCCCCTGTCAAAAGTCTAATTTGCAATTAGGAATTTCAGCAGCACTTTCATGTGCTCCGAAAGCAGCGGAGCAAAGCTTCCAGAGAGATTTATTTCCCACAGAAATAGAGGTATCAGCAATTCCCAAGAAGCTGGTCTTTACCAGAAGTTAGTAAATTGTTAGTATTGTTGTCGTTTATGGAGCTATAAATGTGCACAGAGCCGAGTTGACTCGTCCGGAGACCAGCGCGGTGGTAACCGGCGCCTCACATGGCTGGTTCCTTTCTCAGGCTGAGGCCAGCGATGAGGCAGGAGGCAGCTGCAGCGCCGGGGGATCAGGAAGGAGCTCTCTGCTGGGAAGCCCCAAGCTTGGGGTAGTCCTGTCCTCTCTGATGCCCTAATAATGTGCTGGTTAGTGTAAAATAGGGATGAAATGGGTCAAATCCTCCTTGCTTCCTATGGCACTCGCTGCCAGAGCTCTCCCTCTGCTCTTGTAGCTGTGCCTTTGCTTTTTAAGTTATGACCCTTCTAGCTGAGCTTCATAATTTATAAGATCCTAATGCAGGAAGATGCTGAATTACCTCCTGGAAAAGTGTTGATTTTCTATAGTTCCCATCTACTTCTGAAACTAGCAATACCTTTGAAATTATGGCCTTTGTTTATCAGTTCTGTTGTGATTATTATTGGTACAATGCAAATTCCTTCCAAATGAGTGATCCGTACTTCTAACAGTGTTGTTTTATAATTAAATCCTGGGGCCATGCTTTCTAAGGGGTTTCAATCCAATGAGTAATTACTCATTGAAATAATCTGTAAATAACAAAGACAGGGATACTGCATGAGCACAGAAGGTAGGAATTGTATTCTTACAGGTAAAAGTCCTTGCAACTGTCCCTTTCTGAATTAGTTGCCTTGAGCCCTTTTATAGTCAATGGAGGGAAATGAACTATTCTAGGGTGCAAGTCCTGTCAGCCTAAAGCAGACATCTAAAACAGATCAGATAATTCATGCCCTAAAAGTACCTATTTCACTCCAGTGACTATAATGGGAGCCCAGGATGACTAGATCAAATGTAGATGTCTACACTGTAAATATCTAAAATGAAGTGAAATTAATCTTACGGTGAATATGTTTTGGGGCAAAAAGCCAGCATCTTTCTTCCCAGGTTACAGGGCAGCTACAAAGAAGCCCGGTGTTAAGCCCAAAATCCTGTTAATTGCAAAATTAAAGTATTGCCCCCTTTTCTCTGGTGTTACGCCATCCTTCCAGTGTCCCTCTGGGTCCTGGGGCTGACAGCAGAGGGGCTGGAGGGGGTGTCAGCAGCCACCAGTGTCCTCAGTTCTCCCCCAGGAGGAGTTTGATGGCTGGAGGTCCCTTCCTCCTCTGTTTTGGGGTCAGTTTGGGTTTATGTTTGTCTATTTTCTTAATACAGCTTGCATTACATGGGCTTTCTTTTCTTTAGTTCTCAGTTATTCAGTTTTGTGGTCTCTTTGTTATATCTAAACTGGTTTAGACAGTTGCACGCCTGCAGTGACCACTGACTGACCATTGGGATTTGTGTTTAGTCTGGGACCTCCAGGACCATCCTGTGTTTGCATTCTTGCAAACCATATTTTATTCTAGGATCACAGGTAATTTAATCTACACAGAAAATCTACTTGTTATCACTATAAACTAGAGCTAACCCAAAGCAAACCTGACTGCTGGACATTTCCTACCCCAGTTAAATAAAACAAGCTAATTATCAGCTTAGGCCAGGACAAGCCCAAACAAATCCTGACATCCTTTGCTGTCAGGTCAATAAAAAATGTGTGGCTTTTTACTAGGAATGGCAAAAAAATCATATTTACTGGGCTACACCAAACACCATCCAGAAATTGTTTGGCTGTGTTTGCACAGTGCTGTGCCTCATCTGTTCTGCTCCAGAAGTTGTGTAGCTGTGTTAACACTGCTGTGYTAATACAGCTATACAACTGCTGAGCAGCATTTAGCTTGCGTATGTCCGACTCAGCACACGGACAGAGAGAGCTTCCATCTGTCTCCATCCATCTTTACAGGCAGGTCCACAGTCTGTCTGTCTCTTGTAAAAATGCAAGCAAGTAAGCAGACAAAGATTCTTGAAGTGTTTCTTATAGCCATGGCTTAGTGTTTAGGAAAGCTGTCTTTCCTAAATGCCTGGATATTTGGAAACAGCTAAACATCCAATGTCCTGAGCACTGGCCACCTTGAAAGTGGTTTCAGTCAGGTATGGGGTAGCTGAGGAACCACAGATCACTAGTCCCTTAAAAAAAATCTCAGCTCAAATATTATGTGTGCTTCCAGTTATTCATTAGCAAAAATCAAGGAACCATTAAAAAAATTAGGTGCATGACATGTTCTTTAGTAATTATAATTCCCAGTGTCCTGGCATGATATTTTTTAAATGCAATTTTAGGATTGGTGTTCTGACAAATTGGAATCTTTCTAATTGTTTAAATGACTCACCACCACCAATCAGAACAGAATACATACTCTATTAAGCTGATAATTACCATATATTTGAGTATTTCACAGTCCACTTAGTCTTCTGGTACAGTTCCCTGAATGATCTCCCCCTCACATTTCTTCCTGTCTAGCAGATTGTTTTAAGAAATGTTTTAACACCAGAGCACGTGATAAAATATTTCTGGTACTCCTTTAAGGTGAATTACAAGCTTCTGGGAAGAAGGGTTGACTTTCATTTAAAGGACAAAATATGGCCAAATTGAACAACCATGGAAAAGTAGCAGCCATCTGACAGTATACAGAGACACCTACACTAAAGGGACTGGTAGTTTCACTCCTGATTTGCATTTGTGGGATTCAGTTGACATATCATATAGATGACTACATTTCAGCTGGTCACCTAGGTTCTCTTTCAGGTCAATGTAAAGAAATGGTGGCTTCTAGGGTTAGAGTCATGATGTTGTGAAAAGGGCTTCTAAAACAAACCAGGCAAGTCATGTTCCACATGTTCCTTTTTTCTCTTCACTATCATGGGAGGCTCCGATGGCTAGCTTAGATGTAGATGCCTACTTTACTGACATCTAAAGCTAGATTAGATAAATCCTATATGCCTCCTAATGGCACTGCCTCATAGCTAGAGTTTCCAGCGATGAATATGGAGTCTCATAAAGTGCTGAACACGTGACATTGAAGCTGTGGTGTACGGCTTCACTTTAAGATAAAAACCACCACAGACACATGGTGCAAACACAGAACTGATGCAAGCTCATCCTGCCAATTCAAATGTAATGCTTTTTCCTTTTGAAGGGATGACTTTGTGCCAGTGGACTCTATTCCAGAGCAGAAATGGTCTCATGTCATTGTCCTCTTATAGTGGACTGCGTATTGACTGTCTTTTCCAAATGGCAAGAAGTACCATATCATTTTTTTCTAACATGACAGAAATACAGTCATGTGCTCTTGCCTGTCCCAGATCAAATTTTTACTGTTCGGTAATGCACGTATCAGGTATCAATGAAGGTGGAACCAAGGGTGTGCTGTACGGGCTTTTATTCCTGAGCAATGACATATTGCCATCTGGCTCGTCTCCTGACTGATCTGTGCTGGCAGACCCCATTTTGAAAAGTGAATAAACCTTATCAGGCACTATTTCTGTTCATTGATCATAGTTACCTGCTTTACTCTCTCATTTTTGCTGTCTGACATGTCTTTCACCCCAAGGAGAGCTCCTTTCAGATGATACGTGAGGAATGGGGCTAACATGTGCTGGCATCTTCCAGTGCTGATGCTGGTTCCATAACAAGCTTCATACTCTGAGATGGCTGCTAGTTTGAAAGCTTTATTGTCCTGATAAATGTTTCTAGCTCATGTTAAATGGGCTGTGAGCTTGATCCAGATGGCTTGCTGGATACAGCTTTGAGGTCAAATGCTGCTGACACTTGAGCCAGAAATGTGCATGAGCTACAGCATCTGGGATCAAAACCATAATTCTCTTGTTAATCAAACCAGGCCTGTGTTAGTTGGTGGTGGTTTTGCAGCATTAATTTCTCACTTGATATACACTAACCAAAAGAGAACTACTTGTGTGTAATAGCTTGAGGTAATTGATGCAGAGAAGACAAGCCATCAGAAAATATTCTCCCTTCCTTCCTCATTTTTCCTTGCACTCACGAAGGTACCTATGTCAACAGCAAAGCCGAAGGAGCTCCCTATAAATGGATGGTGCCATTTCTCATTAATGCTGGGACAGATTTCCCAGAGTTATATGCATTTTTAAATCAACTGGGAGATCTGTATTCAGACAGAATAATAAGACAACACATTTAAAAATAAAATAAAGGAGAATATAAAATTGGGCCAGGAGACCCAATGTTGTTTGCTGTCAGATGTAATTTGTTTTGATAGAAGGAGAGATGTCAAACAGAGCTTTGGTGAGGACAGAAGAAATATTTTCAGTCAATAGTAAGAGCAGAAATTCTTAGCAAGTTCACTTTGATTGTGATTGCACCTTTCTTCCAGTACTCTAACAAAAGAATAGATAGTAAGTGGTATGAGACAAAACAGTATTTAAATCAAATAGAATCACAGAATGGTTGAGGTTGGAAGGGACCTTTGGAGGTCATCTGGTCCAACCCTCCTGCTACAGCAGGGCCATCTAGAGCCRATTGCCCAGGACCGTGTCCGGACAGCTTTTGAGTATCTCTAAGGATGGAGACTCCACCATCTCTCTGGGCAACTATTCCAGTGCTTAGTCACCCTCACAGTAAAAAAGTGTTTCCTGATGTTCAGAGGGAACCTCCTGTGTTTCAGTTCGTGCCCATTGCCTCTGGTCCTGTCATTGGGTACCACTGAAAAGAGCCTGGCTCCATCTTCTTTGCACCCTCCCTTCAGATATTTATAGACATTGATGAGATCCCCCTGAGCCTTCTCCTCTCCAGGCTGAACAGTCTCAGCTCTCTGAGCCTTTCCTTATAGGAGAGATGCTCCAATCCCTTCCTCATCTTCATGGCCCTTTGTTGGACTCTCTTCAGTATGTCCATGTCTCTCTTGTACTGGGGAGCCCAGAACTGGACACAATATTCCAGGTGCTAGTAGAGAGAAGGATCACCTCCCTCAACCTCCTGGCAATACTTTGCCTAATGCAGCCCAGGATACCATTGGCCTTCTTTGCTGCAAGGGCCCATTGCTGGCTCATGATTAGCTTGTTGTCCACCATGACCCCCAGATCCTTTTCTGCCAAGATGCTTTCTAGCTGGGTGGCCCCCAGCCTGTCCTGGTGCCTGAGGTTGTTCCTCCCCAGGTGCAGGACTTTGCACTTCCCTTTGTTGAACTATCCATGCCTTTTTCAAACTACTTAAGCAATGAGTCTCCTATCCTTCCCCTTGTGGAAACTACTGCATAATTTAATAGATCTCACTGTTTAAAGGTCTTTTCTCACTATTTTGGCAAGACATTAATTCCACAACTAACACTATTGGCAGCAGCTTCAGGATGAAATGGAAAGATGAGATAAAATGGGAACAGTGAGAAGAGAAAATTGTTTCTTAATTTTGCTCTAGGCAGTCTGTCTGCTTGCTTCTCCTCTAAGCAGAAGGGGATTAACCTATGCCCATTTCTTTTTCAGATACAGCAAAGCTAAATTGTGAAATGAACCTGTAATGATTCTCCATTTGCTTACCTCCAGACATACTGTTTCCAGCTAAATATCCAACTTGCGACATAGGGAACAGAATTAAGTTGTTTTGTACTTAAAATAATAACCTTTACCAGGGTAACCAAAAAAGAATCTTCCCTATCAGCAAAGGCAGTATGGCAAAGTCCTGTGTTATAACCACAACTGGTTATAGTCAGGTCTTGCAATCTTGAAACAGCAAGGGTACACATTAAATAGCATGCATACACCGTAGATTGTGCTTTATACACCTTTTTCCACTGGCACAGATATTTTGTTCTAACTCCTGCATGTGAATAATCCCACTGAAATCAATAGCATTAGTTGCATGCTTCAGATTAATCTTGTTTGTAGGTGCTTCTTTAGTTGGAGCTACCACCTTGCATGATCAAGCTCTCCAAGAAAATCTTGCTTTCTTTGAAGGGACTATGTCACTATTGACTTTAATGGAAAGGGAGGTAAAAGAATGATACTGTACTTATATACAGTGATGAAGTAACTGAGTCTTCAGTGATTAAGACCCCCTAAACATTTGAACTACTCAAATTGTGGTGGGGGCTTGATGAGAAAAAAAGGCATTGTTTCTGTTTCAAGGACCTCAGAGAAAGCTTACAAACAAGGAGCTACAACATGTACTATCCATTACACATCTCCCCTCCAGCAGAAGCACAGGAGACATCCTCTCCAATAATGGCACAGCATTAGTCCTTTAAACATCGCTCTTAGATCAGTCATAAGCAACTCAGTTGTCCTGTTACAGCACTTCTGTCTTTCCTTCAGGCACCAAATGCAACTCTCTGTCTCTTTCTTTGGGTCTTGCTCTTCATACTCTGCAAAARTTTTATCTGTCCTCTGAACTTTTTTTTAAACCTTACATTTCTGACGGGTTTGAGCCTCTCCAGATCAAAAAGTCTGTTTGACTTTGTTCTCCTACACCTGGTCCTTTAGTTGCACCCTGAGGGGGGGAACAGGTGCCAGGTTCTTCCCTCAGGAATCCAAAACCCGTACTCGGTTTTACACCTCCTCAGTGTAAACTATTGCACTTTTTTTCCCTCAGATGGTAGCCAAATTGTTACTTTTCCATTTTCCTCACCTTCCTCTGAAGAAAGGGAGCCTCACCTGTGCAACGAAGCACTTTGTGTCATTCCCCAGAAACACGGATTAAGAGTCTGATAAAAAATACCAATTACCATTTGTCCCTCTGAGCTTAATAAACTGTAGTCATCAGCAGTATCACCATAAGCCTTCCCAGAGGCCAGGTACTAAGATTAAGTCTTTTCTTAGTGTTTTGGGGGTACCCATCAATAATGAACAACAACCTTCTTAGCTCCTGAGTCCCTCCATCCCTAGGTAGTCATTCATCCTCTTTGTTCCTTCCTTTGATCCTTTAAATGAGTGAGTCCTTCATTCACCCATTTAAAGCTGTTTGTTTCCTTTGGTTTAGAGTGTTTCCATTGGTCTAGAGTGAGGATGGTTTTCTAGACTATAGATAAAGGTTTTTATTTGTCCTGTCCTATTGCAGAGGTAACACCTCTTTGGCTGACATTTGAGAACCTCTGGTAGAGCATAAGGACATCTCCTGGGGAAGGGACCTGGCTGGGCAGCAAGGAGGAGGTCTGCCTCTCAGCCTGGCCTTTCCACTAGACCCTGGTTCAGGTGGAATCCTCTGGAAGGAGGGAGAGCTTCCAGACTTTCAAAATAACTCAGCCGGGCAGGGGCAGAGATTGCTGAGGAGAGCAAGGAGCAGGCACAGAAGGGATGGAAGACAAAGACTTTTCTTTGGAGCTGAAAAGAGACCATGTCATTTGTTGCAACCCAGCAAGCTTGCTGGATTGAGACTGATCTTGGAGAAAAGCAGTCACTCTGCAAGGAGGGGACAAGGGGGAAGTCTGTCTCACATCCCTTTTTCATTTTTATTCTGTTGCCCAGTGGATCTGGGTTTCCTCCTCCATTTTAGTAATTTCAGTACTCTGGGGTATGTTTTAACAGAAGCTGGTTGGAATGTTTACAAGCCCTGTGGGTCTCTTCTCTTTAAGGAAAAGGCACAGAAAGGTACATCTTAAAGCATCATCACAGTGTAGCTTGTGGTTCAAGCTAAAGTAGATGTGTGTATAGCATTAACACCTCAGCTGATGTAAACAGGCTTAGCCCTGTTTAGTCATTAGGATGATACCAGTCTGTGTCAAAAACTATAGGATAACTCGATTCTGTAGCTTGGGAAAGAGATTTAATGTTCTTCACGCTCCCAGTGCGCTGTCAGCAACAAAAGACATATTACTTCATTAACTTCTGCTGTGTTTAAGTGTATTGCGTGTTCTAATATTCAACTTTGCTAACTGTAGGAGCTTGTGCCTGGAGGAGAGGATGGCTAGTGGAAGGAACCATTCATCTGGTAAAAAGTAAGTATTCTCTGAAAACTGGAACCAGCCTTCATATCTGACAGGAAATTTAACAGCTATGAAATGTCATCTCATTTCCAAGTTGGAAAGAAAATTGGTGAAAATTGAAATTTAATGTGAATGAAGCTATCACAGTGGTTTGTTTGTTTCAGTTTTAATGTATAGACTATATTTTATATGATGTTAAAACATTTTCAAGCAATAATTTCAAATAATACATTGAAGTATTTTAAAGAATTATCCAGGTTTTTTTTTCAAAACAAGAATTAGACTTTGTCAGGGAGTTGTCCCAAGATGTGTTAGCTTAAAAAACAACTACATTTTCCAAGGGAGAAATGTTCCATTAGTTTTTTGACTAAGTGTAATTACTTAAAAATATTTCATATGATCTGCATTTCATTAATTTTGAACTTCTATATTACTTATTCAGAAGAAATCTTCAGTGTTAGCTGTCTTATTTTAGTGGCGATTTTTATCTAGATGTCATAGATGGGAAGTAAATGTAAAAGGTACTTCAGATGTAAAATAAACATTCATTTAATTCCTATTCACTCTTGGTAGGAACACATTTATATTTCATGGTTTCTAAATTCGAAGTACTGTAATATCTAGATCTCAATGGCTGCTTTCAGGGGGAAATGATAAACAGCATTGTCCCTTGCAGTTAGATAGCAATACTTGAGAACAGTCCATTCAGCAACAAATCAAAAGATTTATATTAAAGAGAAAAGCCATCTTAATCTTGCCTAGGTTGCATCGATGTATGAAACTTAACTTGAAATAGAAGTTAGAAACAGTAACCTACGAAAGAAGGTGATTACACTTCAGCCCAGAGAAGAAACGATAACATGGTGTTAGGAAAGGAACTGTCTGTAACTTGGAACTATTTTTTCTTCTTCATTGAAACAGAAAACTCAGTATCTACAATAACTGACTAAAAGGATGAGCTTATCTGATATTAAGCATGTATACTGCATCATGCAATAGACAGAATACATGGGAAAAGATGCATTGCAGTGTGTAAAAAGTCTTTGTCAGATATAGAGTGCTTTTGATCTTAGTATTTTATCTTCTGTGAATTTTTGTATAGTGTGACTTTCATATATTATATATGGCATAGAATAGTGGTTTTTACTGATAGTGAAGGAAAAATGAATATCTAATGCAGTGTGATAAATGAGGTGGAGATATTTTAATATATACAGCTATTTGTGGACTTTGTGCTTTTTTTGAGGTATGCCTGAGTGCAGAAGAGCAAATAAAAAATTGTAGCTGATAGCTAGATTTTCTTTATTTTAACTCACTGTTTCATAGTAGCAAATACAGATAGCAGGTTTATGATTGTTTTCCTTAGGGGCTCCCAGGTTCAGTTAACATAAAATATGTTCATGGACTCTATCAACCAGGACTTGTGAGATTTGGGTTAAACTTCTACTTCTGCCACAGCCGTGAAGTAGGCTTCATGGGCACTACACATTCTCTTAATTTTCCATCTATAAAACAGATGAAACAACTGATAGCAGTAGCTGATCAGCCATAAATGAGTCTACCACGCATCCAAATATGGATTAGATGACCTCTTGAGGTCTTTGCAGTCTTATTTTCAGATTCTTTTTTTCCCTGCCTCTTCCATTTAAAACACAGTGCATCTGATCGGTCAGATCAGTCAGTGTCTCTTACCCCGTATATATGCAATTCCAACACATTGACATCCAGTGCCAGCAAGGGGCTCCCAGCACTATTGCAGTACAAATAATAATAAAAAAATACAGCCTTGATGCGAGTTGGTTATTACTACTCACAAGCAATACAGCAGATTCGTACAAACTATTTTTTATCTCCCAGGAAGAAGTTTTCACTGAGACAAAGGGAGAGGATTATCACTTCACGAATAAACAACTGCAGAGAGTTTGCAGATAAAAAAGCAGAGATTGCAAAAGGCTTTCCAGGAATCAGATCATTTCTTTTGTTAAGTTGCTCTAAAGGACATTGTGTTCCTTGCCATTGCACCTAGAAAAATATATTTCTCCAGCTATGGAGAAATTTGTTTTTCAACATGGTGAAGTATGGTGGTGTTTTTAGAGCTGTTATGAATCTTGGGTAGGAAACATGGGAACTGTTCTGATATATGGCAGATGTAGTGCAACTACCGTGATGAAAACCACCCAAGGAGCTCATATTTTTTCTTTCTCCCCTGCTGTGTTCGGAAAACCCTTCAGTGTGTATCATCAGTCTGGAGTTACAGAGCTCCAAAGCTGGATGTCAGAAGATTCAGGAAACATCACTGGTTCCAGCTCATCCCTCATGTAACTCCATGGATTTGGGTGAGATTATACCAGGAGTAAGCTGAGCCCAGTGATCTTCACTGAGCCTGCTTGACTTCATGAAATCCAGCATGAGGATTTGTAATGCTAATCTGACAGTAGAGGCCAAAGAGTTGTATAAGCGGAGTTGAGAAGTTAGGAAATGGGGAAGGGGGAGGAGGAAGAGAAAGTAAGGAGGGGAGAGAAAGCTGATTTCAGATGATTATCAACTCTGCATATCTCTTTGCCCTTTATCTTTCCCCTGCTTTTATTTGGGTTTTTTGCCATTCTTTTATTCATCTTCACTTTATTTTCATGGTTCAGTTATTTTAGCCAGCCTTTCCTCTGTGGTGCTTGTTCAGTTTTTTAGCACCATCATTTTAACAGCTTTTAACAGCTACACGTGTTAACCAAGTTACAGGGACTCCCTGGGGGCAGGTGATTCAGCCTTTTAGCAACACTTGTGTAATCTCCTTTACTCTGATCCCATGGCGCTCTGCATATGCTTGGTTAGTAGCAAAAAGTAGTTGTGAAAAAGTGAAAAAGTGGACTTCTTCTAATGCAGAGCAAGTGGAGATCTTGGGCTGTGGATCCACTTAAAAAGAATAAACTCTCTCCATGAAACGAGAAGATCTGGACTGGATGCAGAGTTTACTGATGTTTGCTAATATTGTGCTGTTGCGGTTATTATTTCACTGTTAAGCACATTACTGCAGTGCCCAGGAATCACAGTTGTGGACTATGACTTGTGCTTGCTACACACACTGGTCATAAAGCAGAGCTCCTATTTCGGGGAAGRCTCTCCTGGATGAAGATTATCTTTTTGAGGTGAGCAGGAGGAAAAAAAAATAGCAGGTTTGCAGTTCTTCTCTGAGTTTCTTTTATCAGCAGGTCTTGGTGACATTTTCAGGAGCAGATAGGAAAAGTCAAATTAGAAAGCAATTTGAGCTTTCCAGTCTGCACAGATGCTGGATTTAAGCCCTTGTCTGACTTAGAGTTATGATTTTGAAAGTATTTTAGAGGAAATACCTTTTTTAAAGATCACTGTTTACTACTTGAAATCATATTTTGCAAGAGAAATCTGTTACAAGATCAAATGAGAACTTTCTACTTCTTCAGTGAGGACTTTCAAGAACATAGGACAAAAGGTGAAGGCTTTTTTGTGTTCTGTTTTGCTTTTTTTAACTTTACAAAGATGGTGGCTGTAGTGAAAGTTTYGCTCCTAGGAATATGAGGCAAGCAGAGTGATCTGTGACAGACTCTCTTTCTGCTGTGAAGTCCAGAGATTAAACATATTTGAGAAAATAATATTTAATACTATGCAAGGAGATTTGATTTACAGTTCCCACTGCAGAGAAGTCTCTGTGTAGTGTTTGAGAGCTTATCTTGTTTCCTCTAGGAGGAGGCAGTTTCTGATTATGATCCTAACAAAACAAATTGAAATAGCTTGGTAAYGTTGGAGACTGTAGATGGTAAATGAACATGTCATCTTTGCCAGTTCAGATATCACCTRAATGTTTTCTATATGAAGGTTGAGGGATACCAAAAATAAAATAAAGAAATCRTGCTAGCATTACTGTATTGATTGAAGACACAAAATATTCTGTTTTAGCTGATGCTTGGATTCATCACGTGTTCAGTCTTTATGCTCTCTGGTTATATATATTTGCATAAATGCATTTTTGTTAAAATTAAAACCAAGTTATTGATCTGTCAAACTGCTTCTATGAAACTCAATCTCTGTCAAGAGCTTTGCTGAGCAACAGGTAGCCCAAAGTAGCCAATTTACAAAAGACACAATTTAGAGACAAAGTTGTCATGACAACTTTAACTCCATCTCCGCCTTTTTTTCCATGCACACATTATGAATGAAGGGGTGGAGAGGTTGTCAAGGGAACTTAAGCTGAGCACCCTGATTTCTGTGGATTCAGAGTTTAGCCTAAACGCTGTTTTTATTTATTTTTAATTACTGCTTTTTATTCAGAATTGTGGTTAGTTYTGTATTTAGACTTTCAGGATATTTGGGAATTTTATGGATGAATGACATGCATAATATGCAAGAAGAAAAAAAGGGAAAAAAATACTCTGGGACTTCTGTTGAAAACTTCATGGAACTCCAGTTAAAGGATTGTGTTAAACCCCTCTTTCAGCAATACTTCCTATGAAAAGAAGGATCTTTGATACTATTATTCTAAATACAATGTCCTTGGTTTTGATTTCATGGCMGTTTTACCCTGGGATAACACCACAGAGCTAAATGGCACTACTTCTGATTCACAGCAGCATAAGTAAAAACAAATCCAGGTAAAACTGTTCTTTAAGAAACATAACAGACTTTCCTTCCTTTTTTCCTTGTGTAAACAAAATAAAATAAACACAACAACCTTTGACTCTGATCAGTCACTAAAGGACTAATGGCTATCCCAAATCCAACCAGGAACCATCTTCACTTAGTGCTTGGTGTTTGGTACAGCTAATGCAGGAAGCAGCAGAGATGTTAGATGTCCAACTTGTTTTGTTGGAGCAGAAACTGCTCCAGAATAATTTAAAATAATATCTTAAGTGAGAAAGTAATGGACCGATGGCTCTGTTTCTTTGCTGGTACTAGCAACAGTTAAGCATGTTCACTAACACTGTTCTGGAGAAAGCTAGTGCTGCCTGCCATCCACAGGGACCTGCAAGCCCACCTGCTCTCCATGCATCCAGCTGACTTGTGAGGGTCCTTTCCAGTCTATCCCTGATCGTGCACTTCCCGAAGAGCCTACCTGGCAGGTCACAGCACTGCTGCTAGGACATGGGAAATTTGGCATAACGTCCAAACGCATGATGTTATGGGTTGGAATTAAATTGATGAACTGTTTCATTTCAGTACAGTGTTCAGGACTCTCCTGTTGTAGGAGAGAAATTGCCGTAGTCTGTACTGATTCAGCTGGACCTGAGCTTTAAACTTCGGGCCAGATGTTGGTACCAGCTGATGTAAGCGATGTGGAGCAAAAGCTGCTGGAATGCAAGAGTTTGAGCATGAACTGCAAACTGAAGACATACCAATGAATGGCTTCAGCAATAACTTTTGGCTACAGATACCTAGGGTCCATCTGTGCTGGGAAAATGATCAGCTGCTGACAACTGTTGTTAACAAGAGTGCAACAATGGCAGGAAACTCTCCAGGGCAGTATTAAAGTGCAGGCATTTGGGAGCAGCTTTCCCTCCTATTGCCCTGAATGTACCTTTTCTGCAGATAAGGGGCTTCTCTCTGCTGTGGTGCATTGTGAAGGGTACATTTACCATATTGTGAAAAAGATCTATGCTAAAGGGTAAAGCAGATGGAAGCATGCACAAAATTATTTAATGACCTAGGATAAAGTATCACCAAGCAGAAGCAGGTCTGCATTTTGAAATGACCCCTTGGGAAAGACTGGTCAAAGCTAGGCTCCTGGACAAATTTGAAAAGCTGCTGCCTGTGTCTGCAGGGACGAATGGCTGTGACAATCTGCAGAGTAAACAGCYGTTTCAGGAGTGGAAAAAGTGCAATCTGGAGAATGCAAGCAGAGGCAGCAATTGTCAGTTGGGTGGATGGGGCCGATGGATTATAAACTGAAGCTTATAAACACTTTGGGCAAACTTCTGTACTTGCTTCTGCTCTGTGGATGTTCCCATCCCTGTGGCAGATCTCTGCCGTACATCCTGTGCAATTCTCATTGACATTGAGGAAGATCAGTTTGGAATAATGTCAGTCAGATCTCAAAATGTAACTGATCCACAGTGCAGGTAACACACCTTATTACCTGGATCAAGAAAGGTCCATGCAGTGTCGCTGGCTGTGTGTTCTTGTTGGGAGATGTGTAAATGAACTTTAAATGGTGACAAAGCTATTCATAGTCTAAGAACTAAAGGAGAGGAGAAAGACCTATTATAACGAATTTTACTGTCTTAAGCACAGGTCTCCCAGCACCTTCAGAAAAATATTTGAATTGTATTTAAAATAATTAGACAACTTGCCCAAATATGGAGAGGAGTGGAAGCAAAGCCAAGAAAGCTTCACTGGCTCATTTTCAAGCATATGGAACAATTAATAATGGACTGAAACTGCAAAATTAGAGCTGGATATCAGGAGTTTTGGATAGGTTCAAGATGAACAGCACTTGAATACCACAGTGACGGGTACATACAAAGATCTAATAATGTATACATTCCAGAGATATAAAAGTGTAGAAGTCTGCTGATGCATAGGGGAAATAAGTGAAATTCAGCTATTACTTTTATTGGCTGTGAACACTTCACTAGAGAGGCTTCATTACCTAGCAAGAGCTGGCATGGAAGCCTCTTATATTCTTATTGGCTGTGAACATTTTCCATACAATTGGGACTTGTAATGTCAAAGCAACAGAACTGTTTTGGACTCTTGACTCAAGAACTGTGGCCTCCAGGTCATAAATTYTATAATTTCATAGCTCACTTGGAAAACCCCATTCCTCTCTCCCCCCAGCAAAGTTTGCTAGGAGTTCAAGTGGGCCATTTACGCTCTTCAGAAAAAGGGATGTTGAATGATTAGCTTTTCTTGGCATGCATGGGTTGTGTTGTTCATATTGGGATCCTGGGCAGAGCTCCATGGCGAAAGACTTCTGTTGTCTTGGTCTTTATGGACCTGTCCTTTCAAGGCCAGCATTTTTGATGTATGCACACTCATTTTTGATGTCAGATAGCCCACTAGTCTAGTGTCTCTTCTGGACTCATTCTGGAAATTGTTACCTGTGACTGCCCTTGCTAACTTCAGGGGAAGCAGTTTCATCAGTATGACTATGTGTGCTTGAATAAAAATTTGGGGGAGGGGAGCCTTCCTTTGTTCTCCTTTAAAAATACCAATTGTAAAGTTTAAAGCTCTTGTTTTACCCAAAGAATCAAATATAAGTTAATATATGGCATTAAATCTAAAGATCACAGAATTGGGTGGGTGTGTGGGAACTGGGGAAAATGCCTTGTTTGAGTTTGATATGCATTATGCACAAATTCTCCCTTTCTTGTAATGTCTAGTATGCTTTATGGCCAAAGAAAGCATGGCAATTGCAGCTAATCTGGTCCCACTGTAAAGGGTTCATAAACTTGCGCAGGGGATCTGTGAAGTCGAGTCAGAGGGGCGAGAACTGACTGTCCTGTATAATCTAGCTATTTTGCTTTGATAACATCTTCTGCAGCTAAGCCACTACTGGCATCATGTGCCATTTTTATTTTCCACGTGATCAGGCATGCATTTACCCAGTAGAAGCTTGGATATGTAGTTTTTTAAAAGCAGTTTGATAATTTTATTTGCTAGACCTGCTGTTTCCCTGGTTTACCATAGTGGCTCAGGTACGGGCTACAGTATCTGCTCTAGGATGGGCATATAGAAATGCATTTATCTGTTTTATTTTTATGGAAGAAACAGAAAGTCTGGGAATAATTTTTTTTTCTGATTGTAGCTAGCTATAAAGGGTATCTTGAGGTCCCTCCCAGAGGTTCATCCTTGTTATGATGGGGGAATGAATATTCCTACGAAGTGCTTAGCTCTGTCTGACGTTAGACACGACTGGAGTGGGTAAGTGGAAGTGGAGAAGAAAGGAATAAGCAAGAGCCTTTTTCAAGCGTGCAGTGAAATGCTTTCCCCTCTGAGCAAGACAAAATAGGAACCTGTGAATTCCTCCCGAGGCTCCTTCCTAATGTGGCATAGCTAAATGTTACTCTCTATTGAGAGCTGTGTCTGAGTGTCACTGTCAAGCCCTAAGGAAACAAATTTACAAAACCCAAGACGTATCGGCCTGGTTTTTGTGCCTCCAGATTATAATATTAATTGCCTGATTTAATGCAACACAATTTAAGAATTTCATCTGGGGACAGTTCTGCTGTCCTCAGTCTGTGTCTTAGATTTCTATTCCTTTTCTGAAATAAAGTATCATCTATAACTTTGAATTTTTTGGATTTGTCAGTTTGTTGTAGATCAAACAAAATAAGTTTTAAATGCAGGATTTTTAATATACGTGTCTTCTTATGCCTTATTAATGCAATCAGCCAGCTTAGGAAAAATATGTCACATAACAAACTTGCAGAGAGTATTCTTTCTTCCTCTCCTCCTTCAGAAAATATAGGTTATGCTTATGAAGATTAACTGCTTGCTTTGGAAACTGGAGTGATCTATTTTTATGCAGGTGAGGTAAAATATGGACAGGAACTGTTTATGCCTTTTATGTCCTCCAGGGCCTAATTCTGTCAGGTTCAGAGCAATATTGCCCCACGAAGCCTGAGCCTGGCACAAGCAGAGCCCAGGACATCAGGGAGCGAAGCCAGGTAAGAGCACGGGTCCAGGAAGGAGCTTTGGCTGGTCTGTAGGTTCATGGCACATCATTGTGCAGTGGACACACGGCCTTCCTGAACCTGTTCTTGCCCTCCACACAGGCAGGAGGGTTGCAAGGACAGCCGACAAATCCCACAAGCAGCACAAAGTCATTCACGCTTTGGGGTGATACCCGGCGGAGAGGAGAGGGAACCCGACTCTACACTGGCTTTCTTTTCTCCAACTGCCTTTTTGTAACATGAGACAGAGCAAACTTATGATAAATAATAAATAACCAACTGATTTCCTTTTTATTCTATTGGATGTTTTTAACATTTGCACAGAAGGTATTGAGACTTGACTATGCATCTTCATAACCGAGTGTGCTGAGGACTTTCAGGATGGAGCCCACACTAAAATATTTCCTCTCTCTGGTTGCATTGCTGCATGACATGGTTCTGCACCAGCATGGAGTTTGAAGATGTGGSTGACAGACTGACAGGTAAGAGGAAGAAATGCAAATGCTGCTTCAGTTCGTCTGGTTACTTCTACAATTAGTCCTTGCTGGAGTGGTATTTTCAATGTGTGCTAACCCAGACCTATGTTATAAGTGCAGAAGAAATGAGGACCTGATTTACTTCTTTTGACAGGTAGTAGCTTAAAACACACACACCCTAAAACTATTTATTAATTGGATTTTACATGCTGAATACCTAAGCCTTGTTTGCCGTGGGAGGCGTGAGGATTTGCAATTTGCAAAACTTGTAGGTGGTGATTAGTTTGTTAAATCCTATTCAAAACCAGCCTGGCTTATTTCTCAGCTGAGAGAGAGATCTTTAGGCAAATGTCCTAATACATTCGCCATGTGAACAGTTTGCAGGTCAGTGACTGTACATTCAAAAGTGTTTTACTCAGCGATAAAATCTTCATCACGGTTTCATTACCATAAACACGTGGTGACAAAAGTACTTCAGAGCTTTACACCGCACGTTGGCTTTATATTAATTCTTAATTACAATTCTCCTGGGGTTACCCACAATGACTCAAGGTCTTGCACTAATTGAACAGGAGGAAAAAATAAAATTAATGGACTGCAAAGGTCAGTATGTGGCTTCTGACTCATATAATAACTTATTGTAAATACATGAGAGTGGCTGTACAAGGCTGCTACCTGTGCAGTCAGATGGCAGCCTATAAAGACCTGGCACCTGGGGTCTACTGCCTGTTTTCATTTAAAAAAAAAACCCTTATTAGTGCTTCGGGCATTCATGATATCCTTAATTTCTCCTGCTTTCCTCCTATGACATATTGCACCTTTTGTGATTTTTGGTCTTTTATTTCTGGTCTTGCTTAAGAAAATGTACATTGTGTTTGACCAAAGGTCCTTCTAACCCAGTGCTGTGTTCCTGGTAGCAAATGCTTAAATTAGAAGAAACTGAGCAATAATGGTGTATTTTTTCTCAGTAATCTGTCCTGACTTCCAATTCAAATTTGCTAGAGGCTGTTGGAAGTGTTATGTGTCTGGCAATGCTTGTGACATGGATGTTGTTGGGCTATTCTGGATTGCAAGGGTCTGACCTCTGTGGCATACAAGTGTCCTTCCAGCCCTTGGGTCCCATCATCACAGTCTTGCTGTGGGATGGATGAGGCTTGCTGTAAGCACACTGTAGAGTGGTTCTGCGTATTAACAGGGACCACTGGGATTTCCAGATGTTGATCAAGCAAAGAAATCCACACAGGAGAGAGAGAGATGTGATAAAATGTCCCAGCTGTGGGAAATGCATTTCTTGTTTTGGATTTTGTTCAGACTACAGTGATTGAGTTACAAGACAGAAATCTCTAGAAAACTAGATTCAGACATTAAAAAATGCTTTTTTTCAGACTGTTCTGTCATTTCCCAACAATGTTCCAAGAGCTGCTCTTGAGAACACTGAGAAAAAAAAAAAATTAATTTCAAAGCTTATTAGGGAGACTGGCTGGGATATCAGATTTGCAGAAGCAAAATCTGGACCTGGTACATTTCCTAGATCTCTACTGAAATAATTTACTAATGCCAGCTGTGGCAGCGACTACTTGTCCACTGGAATGAAACCAGTCATTAGATACTAATGCCTTCTAGTCACTAATGACCTGTTCAAGATTTGAACCAATGATTTACAGGTTAATGATCTCAAATCCTATTACCAATGTGCATGAGACTAACTGAGAATTGTGGAGCAAGGGGGACTGAGCTACATAGTAACACTTGTTAAAACAGTAAGAAGCATTTTTCTTACATATGAATCGCCTTTGAAATGTTCAAAACTTAGGATCCTAATTCCACCCTTGGTCTCCTGAGTACCAGGAGAATTATTTTTTTCCAAGCACCCAAAAGTATCATCTGAGGTCAATAAATGAACAGAATCATGATCAACTAAGCCACGCTTGTTCTAAGTCCCTAACCATAAGCTTTGAAAGTTGCTTTTGAACACCCATGGTGCCTCTGCAACCAAAAATTCCAGTGTGACTTGTGTTCCTATGAAATTCCATCTGTTGGTAGAAAATCTGGGCTCATGTCTCTGATTTAACCCCTATTCAGCAATGTGAGCCATAGCTTGAATGAAAATTGTGCCTTTGAAGTGATGGATAGAGCAGTATATCACAAACTCATTTCACTGTACCTATATGGCTTTGCTTGTTCTTACAATGAATGGTTTCCATATCCTGGATCTCCAGCTCCTGTACCTGAAAGCTATGAAAGATAGCATTTGGGTGAGAATGTGCTCTTGCCCTACATGTTAAGGTGAGACCCTTACTGCTGCTAGTACGTTCTTAGGTGTAGACATTTGTAAATCAAATCTATCAGTATACAGAGTGTGAACAAGTCTCTGCATGTGTAAAGGCACCAGAATAAATGTCAAAGTACAAAAGCCTGAGAAAAACAAGATGAAATAGAAGAAGGATGTAAATAAAAGCAAGGGCAAGTGTTGGAAGCAGTGATGATTGCTTCAGGATCACAGACCTCATCATAGATATGGAGCCACACTGGTGCCAAACAACTCATGCTGGACATGAGCCTTCTTTGGCAAGAGAGGTTTTGAAGGCTCCAAAGCTTGTGCATCTCATCACCACTCAGGATGAACCCAGAAGACTGGATGAGGACTTGTTAGCTGGTGTCCCTCACCCTCTGTGTCACCGTAAGTCATCCTGGACAGGTTACTTGGACGCACACATTTCAGTGCTTACAACCATAGAAGAATGAGAAAAGTTTGAGAGAATGGGTGTGAGGGAGGGAAATCTGTTTCTTTGAAAATAAAAGTCTACTTCCCCATCTGCATGGCTTTGCCTTGGGTTTTGCTGCTTTATCTGCTATATAGGAACCTTACCGAGGTACTCGAGCCTGCTACAGTCCTTGCTATAGCTGCCTTTACAAACCCCATGTTGTTATCCCAGTCCTGGAGGCTCCTAGTGATTTGCTGGAGTTTATAAAAGTAATCTGCAGCAGAGCAGAAAACTCTGGCACAACCCTAGCCAGCGGGTTGTCCTCCTCTAAAATGCTGTGAAATAGTTTGGGGTTGGAAGTAAGTGGGATAATAAATGGCCAGCAGATTATTGATCCACTATTAGCAAAGTTATGTGGTAAAGTTAACTAATTTCAAACCCAAACTAACCCTGTATTGCTGCCAGTTGTGGAATGGCCTTGTCAGGGTGTTATACTAGCTTATTTCTTGCCTCGTAACACACCACTTTGACCAAACTTTTGACACTTTGTATAGACAAGAAATAAATTAAAGCTTTAGAGATAAAGCATATATACGGGTTTTTTTATTTTGTACAAATGCAGACCTAACATTATGAAAGGGACTGCTAAATTATGGTACTGAGGTTTTATGATATGTAATTATAGGTCCAAAGATATTTTGTGTGGAAGGAAAAAGCTTACTGTACACTATTAAAGTGTTTTATGTCCAGAGATGACTGACACAATGCATTATGGGGCTAGAATAAGCATAATTGTCCAGGAAGAAATAATTGAAAATAATCCTTTAGATGTCAAAATAAAGCTATACATCATGTGAGACTGTCAGCAGTTATTACATATCTTTGGTTGTATAGACAAGCTTCCTTGGGGGCTCATAATTTATGCTTCTAGGTAAACAAAAATACTGTTAGTTATTTAGCTAGGACTTCTGTTTCAGCACATCCATGTGGACACTGCTGGACCACTTGAGTTTCAAGTGGCCACACATTTTGCCATTACCCTGCCGGGGTAACTGGACCCTGTGAACCATGGGGAGCCGGGACACCCCCTGAGTCCCCTGCTCTGCTGGCCCCGGGTTGCTCCCAGTGTCTCAGCAGCGCTGCGGGCTGGGTGGGAGCTGCTGATGTTGCTCCCTTGCCCCTCGGGAAAGACGTGCTAGCACCTACAGCAGCATGAGCATGTATGCATTGGCTGCAGCCCCAGCAGAGCTGGTGTGCACAGCCTCCCTCCCCTGGAAGGACCACGTGCGTCTGCTCTGCAGGATGTGAAAAATACTCTTCAAACATGAGAAGTAACAGATCTGGCTTTGGGCCCACTCACACACCTCGGGATGGAGGGGCAGGGTTACATCTTCAGCGAGCATGTTTAATTAATGTTGTCTCTTAACTGAAAAGAAATCCATAAATGTGTGACTATCTTGATCTTTTTGAAAACTGAGGGTCTTTGAATGAGAATAGTCACAGAATCACAGAATCATAGAATGGCTTGGGTTGGAAGGGACCTTAAAGATCATCTAGGTCCAACCCCCCTGCCATGGGTGGGGACACCTTCCACTAGACCAGGTTGCTCAAAGCCCCATCCAACCTGGCCTCGAACACTTCCAGGGATGGGGCATCCACAGCTTCTCTGGGCAACCTGTTCCAGTGTCTCACCACCCTCATAGTGAAGAATTTCTTCCTAACATCTAATCTAAATCTACCCTCTTTCAGTTTAAAGCCATCACCCCTTGTCCTATCACTACATGCCCTTGTAAAAAGTCCCTCCCCAGCTTTCTCGTAGGCCCCCTTCAGGTACTGGAAGGCTGCTATAAGGTGTCCCCGGACCCTCGTCTTCTCCAGGCTGAACAATCCCTACTCTCTCAGCCTGTCTTCATAGGAGAGCTGCTCCACCCCTCTGATCATTTTTGTGGCCCTCCTCTGGACTTGCTCCAACAGGTCCATGTCCTTCTTATGTTGGGGGCCCAGAGCTGGATGCAGTACTCCAGGTGGGGTCTCACGAGAGCAGAGTAGAAGGGGAGAATCACCTGCCTTGACCTGCTGGCCACGCTTCTTTTGATGCAGCCCAGGATATGGTTGGCTTTCTGGGCTGCAAGTGCACATTGCTGGGTCATGTTGAGCTTCTCATCAACCAACACCCCCAAGTCGTTCTCCTCAGGGCTACTCCCAATACATTCTCCGCCCAGCCTGTATTTGTGCTTGGGATTGCCCCAACCCATGTGCAGGACCTTGCACTTGGCCTTGTTGAACTTCATGAGGTTTGCAGGGGCCCACCTTGCAAGCCTGTCAAGGTCCCTCTGGATGGCATCCCTTCCCTCCAGCGTGTCGACCACTCAGCTTGGTGTTGTCGGCAAACTTGCTGAGGGTGCACTCAGTCCCACTGTCCGTGTCGCTGACAAAGGTGTTAAACAGTGCCGGTCCCAATACCAACCCCTGAGGAACACCACTCATCATTGGTCTCCACCTGGACATCCAGCCGTTGACTGCAACTCTTTGAGTGTGACCATCCAGCCAATTCCTTATCCACCGAGTGATCCATCTGTCAAATCCATGTCTCTCCAATTTAGAGACAAGGATGTCATGCGGGACAGTGTCAAATGCTTTGCACAAGTCCAGGTAGATGACGTCAGTTGCTCTTCCCTTAACCACGAACGCTGTAACCCCGTCGTAGAAGGCCACCAAATTTGTCAGGCACAATTTGCCCTTAGAGAAGCCATGTTGGCTGTCACCAATCACCTCCCTGTCCTCCATGTGCCTTAGCATAGCTTCCAGGAGGATCTGCTCCATGATCTTGCCGGGCACAGAGGTGAGRCTGACTGGCCTATAGTTCCCTGAGTCTTCCTTTTTTCCCTTTTTAAAAATGGGGGTTATGTTTCCCCTTTTCCAGTCAGTGGGAACTTCACCGGACTGTCACGACTCCTCAAGTACGATGGATAGTGGCTTAGCAACTTCATCTGCCAGTGCCCTCAGGACCCGCGGATGGATCTCATGGGGTCCCATGGACTTGTGCACCTTCAGGYKCCTKAGATGGTCTCGAACCTGATCTCCTCCTACAGTGGTCGGGTCTTCATTCTCCCAGTCCCTGCCTTTGCCTTCTGCAGCTTGGGCGGTGAGGCTCGAGCACTTGCCGGTGAAGACTGAGGCAAAAAAGTCATTGAAGACCTCAGCCTTCTCTGTATCCTGGGTAACCAGGTCTCCCGTTTCCCTCTGGAGAGGGTCCACATTTTCCCTCATCTTCCTTTTATCCCCGACGTACCTGTAGAAGCTTTTCTTGTTGCCCCTGACGTCCCTGGCAAGATTTAATTCTATCAGGGCTTTAGCTTTCCTAACCTGATCCCTGGCTGCTCGGACAATTTCTCTGTATTCCTCCCAGGCTACCTGTCCTTGCTTCCACCCTCTGTAGGCTTCCTTTTTGTGTTTGAGTTTGTCCAGGAGCTCCTTGTTCATCCACGCAGGCCTCCTGGTGTTTTTGCCCGATTTCCTCTTTGTTGGGATGCATCGCTCCTGAGCTTGGAGGAGGTGATCCTTGAATATTAMCCAGCTTTCTTGGGSCMCTCTTCCCTCCAGGGCTTTGTCCCATGGCACTCTACCAAGCAGATCCCTGAAGAGGCCAAAGTCTGCTCTCCTGAAGGCCAGGGTAGTGAGCTTGCTGTGCACCCTCCTCGGTGCCTAAGGATCTTGAACTCTACCATTTCATGGTCACTGCAGCCCAGGCTGCCCTTGAGCTTCACATTCCCCACCAGCCCCTCCTTGTTGGTGAGAACAAGGTCCAGCATAGCACCTCTCCTCGTTGGCTCCTCTGTCACTTGGAGAAGGAAGTTATCATCGACACATTCCAGGAACCTCTTGGATTGCTTATGCCCTGCCAAGTTGTCCCTCCAACAGATATCGGGGTGGTTGAAGTCCCCCATGAGGACCAGGGCTTGTGAACGTGAGGCTGCTCCTATCTGTCTATAGAGGGTCTCATCCGCTCGGTCCTGCTGGTCGGGTGGCCTGTAGCAGACCCCCACCGCAATGTCACTTGTCCCTGCCTTCCCTTTAATCCTGACCCATAAGCTCTCGGTCGGCTCCTCATCCATCCCCAGGCAGAGCTCCATGCACTCCAGCTGCTCATTGACACAGAGAGTGACACCCCCTCCTCATCTCCTCCGCCTGTCCTTCCTAAAGAGCCTGTATCCCTGCATCCCAACATTCCAATCATAGGAGCCATCCCACCACGTCTCCGTGATGCCAATAAGGTTGTAGCCCTGCAGGCGTGCGCACGTCTCTAACTCCTCTTGTTTATTCCCCATGCTACGGGCGTTTGCATAGCTGCCTTACTGGCTGGAGTTCCTTTGTGCCACTCTTCAGGGGCTCTCCTGCTGACCTGTGATCCTTCTCCAGGCTCTGGGCATCTGTTGCTGGCCCTGGCATCAAAATGATAGGAGTGGGATGGATTGAGGTTCCCCTCCCCCGGCATCTCTAGTTTAAAGCCTTCTTCACCAGCTTGGCAAGTCTGTCACCGAAGATGCTCTTCCCCTTCTCTGACAGATGGACCCCATCAGCCCCCTGTAGACCAGGCTTCTCAAAGGGAGTCCCATGGTCTAAGTAGCCAAACTCCTGGCTGTGGCACCAGTCCCGTAACCATTTGTTGACTCGCCAGATTTGACTGGCCCTTTCAAACCCCTTCCCTCTGACCGGGAGGACTGATGAAAAAACTACCTGCACTCCAGATTCCCTTACTGCTGCTCCCAGGGCTCTGTAATCCTTGATAGTCCTCAGACTGCTCCTGGCTGTATCACTGGTGCCCACTTGAAACAGCAGCAGTGGGTAATAGTCAGTGGACTGTACAAGGCTTGGTAGCCTCTCGGTGACATCCCTGATGTGAGGCCCCGGTAAGCAGCACACCTCTCTAGAGAGTGTGTCAGGTCGGCAAATGGGTGCCTCCGTACCTCTCAGAAGAGAGTCACCCACTACCATCTCCTGTCGCCTTTTCTTAGTCGCGCTGGTTGTTATACGGGGGGCAGGCTGGGCTGCCTTACTCGGCTCCAGCGCCTCTCCTGGTGTGACGGGACTTTCCTCTTCRGCCTGCAGAGCGGTGAAGTGGTTCTGCAAGGGCACCTCAGGCTTYGGGGGAAATCTCTTCCTCCTGCTGGTCCTTGCCGTTGCAACTGTCCATTCTTCTGCATTATTGGCCCCCCTCCCTCCCTTCTGCGTGTGCCGGTGGGGGAGTTTTTGGCTGTTTGGCCATGGGCTGCGGGTCCACTGCAGACTGTGCTTGGAACCAGCTATCTAGCTCCTTCTCTGCCTCCCTGATGTTGCGCTGCCTTCTCACCGCCTCCTGCAGCTCAGCCACCTGCTGCAGGAGGTCCTCCACCTGGGCACACCTTTTGCAGGCAGGTCTGCTGCCTGTCCCTGCCCCAGGGGAGAGGTCTAGGTGCTTCCTGCAGTCTGAGGTCTGCACCGCAGCCTCTCCCTTCAGCGGCTCCGTCTGGGTGGAGGCATCAGCCAACGCTGGGGTAGATGGTGCAGACCCCCCCAGCTGGAGCCACGGCCTTTGCTCTCAGACGAGTGCCCACCATTCCGCCTCRAGGGCCAGGTACGATGAGTGCCCTTGACCTGTGCAGATGGTYACAGAACGGTGCCCGGTTGCTGGGTTATGTGTATGCCGAGTCTCCCGCTCGACCAGTGGAATGCCCCTCCTTCGAAGAGGCGCCCTCCCTGCGCGCTCTCCCGCGTGAACTGCCGCCCCACGCCCTGGCTGACGTGCCAGGCCCTGTTAGCCTGCCCTGTTGGCAGCGCTCCTGGTCGCCGGCGCTCCCTGGGGCTRCCTTTTGTGGGAGTGGGGGGTGGCCGCCATTGCTCCTGTCCCCACCCAGGCCTCGTCAACCGCTCTCGTGAGAGCTGCCAGCTCCTGGTGGGTCTCTGTGCTCCCCTGGGGTTTCCCCGGCTCAGGAAACCCCCCTGGACGCCACGATCCCCTGCTCTGCTGCAGAACACGCCTGCACCGGAGCTGATGATTGCCTCTGAGAGTGGCTGTTGGTGGCGGTTACACCGCGTTTAAATCTGTCATGTGTTTTGCATATGGGTTATGTTAATTACTTCAGTCAGCTTGATGGTAAATTAGCAAAGTTTGTTTTGTTTGTGAATAACAATTGCAATGTACCACACAGGAACACTGTGAGAGTTAATTAACATTGGGTAACCAATTTGATATTCCTTGGATAAAAGCTCTGTACAAGCTGATTAATCTTGCTCTTCAGGAGAGGCTGTGGTACCTTTGCTCGCACGCAGCAGTGACTGACTTCACAAGAAAGCCCAGTAGAGCTCATTGAACTTCCTTCAGCAGTGCTGACATACACTAATCATGAGGTAGCCCTCCCTTCTCCTATGTTACCAGTGATTAATACATATTTAGTACCATGGCAGTGAAGAAAAATCATACTCATTTTGTTTGTGAGTAAGTGTGTGGCCATATAGTTAAAATATAAAATAGTATAGTCAAAACTATAATCCATATCTGTATATGAATGCTGCTGTAAAAAGTGTGTTCCACTGTAAACTGCAAACCACATAGGGACTATGTAAGATGAATACTGCTGAGCTGTATGGTAGATAGAGAGTTTTGCAGCCAGAATAATAATTATTCTCTCAGTGAGGATCATGGCTAGCCAGGCTGGAGAAGGAGAAGGAGAAGGAGAAGGAGAAGGAGAAGGAGAAGGAGAAGGAGAAGGAGAAGGCCAGCAGTGGAAGAGGGCATAGCTTGCTGGAAATGCTTTTTAACAATTGGTCCAGCATCTGCTGGTGATTTTGATAGTTGGTTCTGCTAAGTGAGGTAGAATTACACACCTTTCTGAATATGTGTGTTCACTTATATAAATACATGCACGAGATGCAGTCTGTAAAAACTGTGCTTTATGTCAGTTATACCAGCAAGAGAAAAGGAGGCATGTCTGTGCTTACTTGAATGTCCAGGAAGTGATGATAGGATTTTTGAGAACATCTGGATGAAGGGAATAATAATGAAAGCATAAGGGTGACTCATGTTTTTTTTAAAGTGGACAGAATTATTAATGTATCAGGAATCAAAAGGATCTGGGGGAAAGCTATCCCCAAAAGTTAGGATTCATAATCTTAAGGGAAAGAAGAGAAAGAAGCAGCCCACCAATCAGCTTTGCAGATGTGGAGAAAAGAGGATGTGTAACAGGAAACTTGTGACTGCATTAGAACTTCCTAAAGATCCAAGAGTCAAAGAACGATACCAAAAATTGCAACAAATATTTCTGATGATAAATATTGCAATGCTTATGGTCAAAATAAGAGAACAGCATGAGATACAGTACAGAGAGCAAGGAATATAAGAAGAAAAATCTATATATCTATTAGAACAACAATCTGACAGGGACTTTAAGCATTTTGGAAGATGGGCTTAAAACTGAAATTAATCTTGTTAAAATCATATACAGATGGTTTGAAATCACAAATGTGGAATTTAATAAAGACCAATCCTAAGACTGTATTTTAGGAAAGAAAAATCCAGTACAGAGTGGAGGGAAGTGGTTATTCCGCAGTGCTGTGCAAAAAGATCTGGTGGTGGTGTTGGATCATAGACTGAAGACGGGTCAACAACATAATGTTGGCGTAAAAAGTACTGATGTCTCTCCTGAATGCATTGACATGTCCTAGGTGAGACATGACATTAAGTAGTTTCTTTTACTTCACATTTACAAAATCTATGTTGGAGTACTATTTTGGATGTCACATTTTAAGAAAAATGCAGACTAACTTGAAAGGGGCTCAACAGAGAGAAATGTGACCTATGAGAAAAAGCTGGAGGAATCGTCTTGTCTAGAAAAGAGAAGGAAAAGTGGGGAACAGGACCGGAGTCCTCAACCATATTGAAGGTTTAAGGAGGCTGGTGATCAATGGTTCTCCGTGTCCGTGGAGGGTAGGGTGATAAGTAATCAGCTTAATTTGTAGCAAGGGAGATTTAGGTTAGATATTAGGAGAAACTTTCTAACTATAAAGATAGTTAAGCACTGGAACAGATTGCCCCGGGAGTCTGTGCGGTCCCAGGCACTGTCAGTTTTTAAGAAAGATCTAGTCTGTCAGAAGCTAAGGCTCAGCTTGTCTGAAAGCTGAAGGAGCTGATGGCCCCTTAAAATTCCTTCCTTTCCTACAGTACTCTCATATATATTATGTAGATAATGCAATATATAATGAGTAAACCCTCTCATAAAAGTTGATGGTTTTGCATCTTATTAGCCATCATGTTCAGAAGAGCTTTTTAAAATCTTACAGTCAGGGCCTTCACAGGATGGGGAAAGACACATGCAGCGAGTTTCAGGGGTTTGGGAGGTACCTGGGAAGTCTAAATCTGAACAGCTCACTGCATAGTTTTGTTTCACCAAGCTGAGTCTCTTCACGTTACCTTTGCAGAAATTAAAATGTAGTGAAGCACTGATGCTTCATCCATGTGACTTTCTACCTACTAATGGGTGCTTTACTGCAGTGCTGTGCTTTGCAGAAGAAGTGACTAGGAAGTGTCATGCACCATTGCTGGGTAATATCTTTTATTTTCCTTAAAGTAATTGCATACTGCCTGTGGGAAGCAGGGCAATAGAGCCAAAATGAATAAAAAACTCCTGCAGTCTTAACTGAGGTCTTGATTCTGCAATCTACTGTTTGGAAGCCAACTATAAAGTGAAGATTTTTTCAGATGCACAGAAAGGAAATGAGTACGTAATTTAGATAATTTCTTCGTAGATGAGATGGAGTAAGGAATCTGAAAGTATGACAAAATCTGATATCTCCCCAGTTCGGTAAATTCTTAATCAAAGGTGATTTGGCTGTACTTAGATTAAAAGCAGCTATATTTGGATTAAAAGCAGTTTCCTTTATAGTAGTTTTAGGAATGTTTGGTCACAGAATCATAGACTAGTGGAACAATACAGGCTGCGAGGTACCTACTCTAGTCCAAGCCCCTGCTCACAGCAGGTCCATGACCTTGTCCAGTCAAGCTGTGAATATCTCCAAACACAGAGATTCTACAACCTCTCTGGGCAGCCTGCTCCGATAATTGACCACCCTCATGATCAAAATGCTTTCCTGATGTCTAATTGGAATTTCCTATGTTGCAGCTCATGACTGTTACCTTTAGTCCTTTTGCTGTCAGCCTCAGCCTCTGAGAAGTGTCTGCCTCTGTCTTCTCCACACCCTCCTATTAGGTATTTCTTTTTAAGGCAACAAGATCCCCTCTGAGCCTTCTCTTCTCCAGCCTGAATGAACCCACTTCCCTCACAGGGCAAGAGCTCCAGCCCTTCACTGGACTTGCTCCAGTTTATGCTTTCTTGTACAAATCTGGTCATAATAATCAAGGTATGATCTTGTGAGTGCTGAGTAGAGGGGAAAGATCATCCCTATCAATCTGCCCAGGAGGCTGTTGGCCTTTTTTGCTGCAAGGGCACATTGCTGGCACATGTTGGTGTCCACGAAGACCCCCAAGTACTTTTCTGCAAAGCTACTTTCCAGCCAGTCAGCACCACACCTGCACCGTTGTGTAGGGTTGTTGTGTCCCAGGTGCAATTTTAAAGGCAGATGCTAGATTTGAAATGCCATGTCAAGGAGCACTGTGTTCACACTAGTAAAATAAAATTAGCCTTGTCACAGGCCTGAACATTGAAACCTCGTTGTGCACACTGTTAAATTTATTAGCATAATCCCTGGCATGATTTTGGCCTTGTCTACTAGCATGATAACTCTTGGGCATGGTCTGGTGTTTGTCATAGATCAGCATCCATTCCCAGTGTTCACCTTGTATCAGAGGTTAGAGAATTGAGTTGTATGCACCTGATCTGTACCTCACTTGGTGGCCTCAGTGCAGACACTGCTCCTTGGTTCGTATTGTTTATTAGTTTAAATGCACCTTAAGAGTCCATTCTAGTTTTGGGAGAAGGGTCCTTCACCTGCTGGTGGATTAATTGTGTGCCTAATGAGCTTAGTACACAGTCTGGTGAGGTTTTGGCCTCCCTGTTGAATAGTTGAATAGACTTCTGCTTTGATAACTCTAGCTGAATGTTAATGGTTGTATGATATTGGGGGCATATTTGGAGGTACAAATAAATGTCTTTGTGGCATGCTGAGGTTTAATTGTTGGAAAAGGTGTGTGCATAGTGTCCAAGTGAGTAATTATGGGTCACTGGGGATTGTGGGGTGTCAAGCTTAGTAAATACTGAGTAAAAATGGAAGCAAAGCTCAAAGAAGCAGTACAGGAATGTTTAACTCTGTTTAGGAGCCTTTAGGGTCATTCCAGCCATGGTCTTTGCCCAGTCTAGACTGACTAGTTGAAAACAGGCAAGGAGCAGAAGTTGTTGCCTTTGTTGCCCTTCATCTGCTGGGGCTTAGGAGCTGAAGAAAGGAGAAACAAGAGCGTGCTTTGTCCTTGCTCCATGCTGCACAGAGAAGTCGTCATCTTTCTGTATGGGGCTGGTGGGTTGTTGGACAGCTGGAGCTACAGCATCACAGTCATTTTGGTCCCTGTGGGCAGGTGTTGGACACAGTGATCCTGGCTGCGCACAGTGTGGTAGGTGTAACAGGGAGCGTGTCTTGGTTGCTTCTATTTCATCCCTGTTAACCCCAGTGACTGGAAAGGAAATATAGACATTCTTGTCTGGAGTCTATTCCCCTGCTGAGGTATCCACATGAAAGAGGCAGGATACTTGATGTCAGGTTTTTAATTTTGCCTGGTAACCACAACTGCAAGTAAAGTTATTTATTTTTAGAATTATTAGAAACAGACGTTATGCAATATGGATGTTTAGTAATTACTGAGAGAGGAACAGAAATAATTAATCCTCTGGCTCCTTTTCTGGCTTTCATCCGGTCAATAGAGTGGGCCTTGTAAGGTACAAGCAACAGGAACCTGCTGTGGCCACCCTCACAGTGCTTCAGGATTAGTCTGTCTGGAGTAAATAGCTGTTTCCATACAGTCCTTTCACAGTGCCCCAGTGACATCTAGAAGACATTTTTTTTCTGACCACTTCTGACCATTGGGAATGGCAGGAGGGACCTGCAGCTGGAATAGCATGGTGAAAGTCCCTTGTCCATCCAGCCACTGGAGTTCCCTCTAGTGTGTATCTTTGGGCAACCTGGTTAGCCTCACTCTTGGAGTACGCTTTCACTCTGCCCTTATTGTTTTGGTGGATAGTAGCATATATCAAACAGTGCTGCTTTTGTAGGGTTATCTAACAGGGTAATGGGGACCGTTAAGTCTTGCACCTGGGCCAGCATAACCCTGCAAAACAATGGAGGCTGGGCGTGGACTGGATGGGGTAGACAGCTTTGTTTCTACAGGGATCGGGGAGTCATGGTGGACAACAAGTTGAACAAGAGGCAGCAACGTGCCTTTGCAGTGAAGGAGGGTGCAGAACCATGTCCTGGGCTGCATTAGTGAAAACATAGAGAGCAGGTTGAGGCCCATCATTCTTTCCTTCTATTTGGGATTTATGAGGTGCTCCACACCTGTAGCACTGTGTCTGGTTTTGGGCTCCCCAGTAACCTGGAATATATCCATTCACCCCCTGCAGCTGCATTCCTCGGGTGACTCCCATTTTGCCTTCTACACATGGTCTACCTCAACTGAGAGAGCTAGTCACAGCTGAGGCTGGGCCAGTGCTCACATAACAGGAGGTTCAGAAAGGCTTGTGTATTTTAAGAGTACAGGTTCCTCTGATTTTTAATGGGAACATTGTGCTGCAAATTCCTGTGAGCCCGTTTGATGATCACATATGCGCTAACGAATGTTCAAGGCAGTCCTTGGGCAGAGAGACAAAGGTCTGCGTGTGTAGGCTCTGCAGGAGGAGGAGATAAAGGCAGAGAGACTATGCCTCATCTTCACAATTATTATCTCCATTAATAATTTTGTTCAGCTCTTGATTCACCCTGGGATTATTGGAAGAGCTTCCCTGGTGCGCTTTGAGCCTTAAATTCGTCAACACTTTCTGCACCCCCAGGCCTCAAGTGTAAGTTATGAGAGAATAAAGCATATAACAAACTCCTACACAAGCCATAGGTTTTGGGCTATTTAAATTACAGCTGGGAGAGGGGAAATCGTGCTAAATCTTTGGGGGGTACTTGCTCAAAGAGCTGGAAAGATTCAGCACAGTTTCCCTCTCTCTGTTTTATGGCTTCCTCACTCAGATGCAACAATAAAAATGTTCCACTGGATTAGCTGCCTGGCTGAACTGTGATTTCTCTGCAACGCTTTTTCACACTCTGAAAGCCTAATGACAAGCAATCAAGAAAATGTTAATGGGGACGATTGCCCCCGGGGGACCCTGGGGTCCTGGGAAGTTGAAGGTTTTCGTTAATTCTGTAGGGCTGGCTGCAAAAAATATTGTTTCTTATCCCCAAGAAATGTCTTCGAACTGTGGTAAAGTATGAATTTCCAGGTAAACGTAAAGTCTCCAGACCTTTTTACTTCACCTCCTAGAGGGTCTTTTTTAACATATTTTTGTCTCCAGGGCTTCCTTGCCTCTTGATTGTTTCCCACAGGCTTGTACTGAGTGGGGATTGGGGTTAGGAGGATAATTATGCTGCTCCTCAGTGCCTACCCATCAGTTCAAGCACACTGAAGAGGAGCTGGTGACCAGGGCCCTTCTTTGCAGACCTGCAGCCACAGCACAGTCTGCGACCCCAGGGACCAGAGGTAGCTCCTCCTTTTACCACTTTGTCATCCCAGCCATCCCAGCCACCCTGACCAGCTAGAAGGCACACTGTGGCTTGTTTCCCCATGTCTTGCATCAGCCCTGGTCTCATGAAAAGAACACTAAATGCATTGGCTGGATTTCTTCTTTTTTTTTTTTTTTTCTTTACAGTCCTCATTGAAAATAATTGAGGAGCCTGTCATTTAAACTGCCATCAGTAAGCTCGTTTCAACAGCTCGTTTAATCGACAGCCTGCTTCACACATCTTGGAGTTAGTGCCTTGGCCTGTTTGCCTGCCAGACTCCAGGGCTTTGTCTAGATGAGCATCTACACCTATGCAAAGTAGGTTGTTGTCTGCTCTGGGGGCATTTTGTGGCAATGTCTAACAGGAGCTGCAAAGGTCTGGAGAAGCGGGGCCATGGCATGTATCTGAGTCAGCGGTAGTTGCCTCTCTTCTTCTGTTCTGCAGGTTTGTAAGATTAATATGGGTTTCCTTAGAGATGGGGCAGCTATTTGCTATCAGTAAAAGTTAATGTACCAGGGGAATTTATAGGAAAAATGCATTTAGTTAAGAGTTCATGGCTGTTGAATCCACCCACCCATCACTCAATGTAAGTGAATTCTGGCAACAGAGGTTTTATTATTGCCATGGCTTTGACAGATGATGATGTTTGTCTAAGTAAATGCTTTCTTTCTGAGTGCCTCATTACCATTAGGAGAAGATTCAGCTACAGAAAGGGAAGGGATTTCTTACCCTCCTAGTGGCGGCAGGTGCCGTGGAGCCAGTGAGCCTGAAGTGACCTCCGTGGTGGGTAATTGCTGAAAAGGGGAGTGGAGTAGCCCTCCTGCACCAAGCCTTGGAGATCCACTCTCAGGGGCGTCTCTCTGGCCTGCAACAAGCCACACTCTCTATCAGCTGCACACTGAGGACCGCTAATAACCTTTTGCTACATTAAACATTATTATTTTCTGTATCTGGCTGGTGGTTTTTATGAGTCTTCCAGGAAGCTCAGATACTGCAGTAGCTTCCCTGCAACACAAAGTGTGAGCCTGCTCTGTTACCGTAGCAGCTTGTGCTCTTCCAGCAGACGTGCTTTGTGAAAGTGGCGCTCATTTGGGTAAAGCTCTTGGCTAATAGGATGAGCATCCCTCAGGCTGTGCTACGTGTTGCTGAGTGTTGCTCCATGTTCCATCTCTCCTCTGGTGTGGGATGGACTCATCTCTGAAAATCAGTGCAAAGCTGAAGGATGAACCCCTGTGAACCCCGCAGGGTTTGATTTGCCACTTATTGCTGTGTTGTGTTCTTCAGCTCTAGCTTGCCTGCAGGTTTTTAACAGTAAATACAGCAGTAGACTCGCCTGGCTGAAGATCAGCAAACTGACACTTCACTGGGGTCACCCAAGAGTGGCAGAGCAGGCATGAGAGCTCCTGTCTAGACTTCAAAAGCTCTCCTCTGATCCCTGGGCCACTGTGTCTCTAAGCTGCACGGGAATCAGCCCTGTTATCTTTTAACACAATTCTTCATAAGGACTGCATTTCTAATTCCTTATTTCCCTCCTGTAACAACCCTTCGTATCCTGATGAGATGCTCTTGCTACGTCGCCAGCAGCTGCCACCACTGACCACTCCTGCACCATCCTGTGTCCCCCTTGCTGCCTTGCACTGCTCTCCTGGCCTGATAATGAAAAGCATAACAGAAACAAGTGAATAGGAACTTATGTGTTATTCATTCTTTAAATAAGTTACATTAAAAGAAACATAAATCAGGAAATGCATTTATATTTCAGAATTTTCACATATACCTTTCTGTAGCCTGCTTGGTAAAGGCAAACCAATCAAATATAAGGAAAACACAATCCTGAAAGGGAATATGGATATTTTGGGTCCTGTGTGAAACACCAAAAAAAGTGACGTTTCTATTCTGTGTTAGAGAGCATTGACCAAGAGCTGTGATTTATTTTTGCATTTGTATGTAATTACCATGGGGTCACAGTCAGTAAGATGAATAATTCCTCCACTTGTTATCTGTGCCAATGGTCAGGCAGGGTGGCTTCTGATATCACCAAAGTGCAGATCTGCATCAAGATCCAGAGCCACAGCTTGCCTATCTACTGTTCACATCTTGTGTTGCTGGGAGTGCACCTCAGGAAAGTCAGACAAGGGAGTATATGTGCCTCTGGGCTCCTTGTATTGACACTGGCATATTTTCTGAGTTATCCCACACCTGAATGCTTTCATAGATAACTACGGAGCACAGTGCAGATTCAAGAGGCGTATTCTAGGTGAAGGCTTTGGACTGGAGTCTCTGCACTGCTGAGGAAAGGTTTTCACAAATGTTTTTCACTTGTGTTTTATCTTTGAGGATCTCAAAATAACATTTTCGAGGGTTAAAAGCAGGGTTAAAAACAACAGCAAAGCTGTACTTTCTATTAAAGAATTTCATTCTCCTCCCTGTGGGTTTTGTCCCCCCAGCCTGCCTCCATCCCCCCACTCCCCCTTTTTGCAGGCCTGTTACAGTGTCCGTTGGCCTCTGACGCTGCCGGTTTGCACTGCCTGAGGAGCTGACCTGCGGTGTGTGGTTCAGGGTAGCTCACCAGCTGGACTGGTGTGTTGGCTTGATCAGGGACGTGCAAGTTACTGTAAGACTCAGTAACCTCATGCTGTGCCGGGGTGGTCTTTAACCTGGGAGACACATGAGCTTGCTCACTGTTCCCCGAGGAATTTAAGGATGCTCGGCTGAGCTGCAGTGTGTCTGTGTGCTGCAGGTGCCTTATTTTCTCTACTTGCATTTCAAAAAAGTCATTAACGTACTCTGTGACTTAGCAACACTTTGTAGATGAGTCTGCAGCCAAGAAATTGTGCAAGCTCAGCACCCTACTGCGTGCACCTGAGCTGTGCGTGTGCGTGAGGGTATCACGTTGGTGCAGGGCTGTGTGTGCAGCGGAGCCATAGTCAGGACAGATCTTCAAAGTTTTGTCTCTTCCTCAACTACAGTTTTCATTGCTCTGTTTAAACTTCACTGCCATTTTTTTTACAATACTCTGACATATATTAGTGGGGATGTGCTGTATCAGAGCTGCAAAACAACCTGCAATTCCCCAGGTTCCTCTGTAGTTTTTTATGCCGGTGCATCCATAAAAGAACTCCAGTCCTTCCAAGTTTGCCCCATGAGAACAGAGTAACACCTTTCTTCTGGAAATACTGTAATAAAACAAAGGGAATACAACTCTCCTATTATGAAGATCCCATGGATGGCCTTTATCATTTATCAAAAGGAAAAGGTGTTCTTGTAATATCTGTTAGAACTGTACACAGGGGAGGCTGCTTGGTGGAGCACATTAATAAAAAGCTAGAAACCTGAAAGATATGTCTTTTTGCAGATTCACAATTGTGCATTAATTTATTTTTGTAGCTTTTTCTCAATAGTCCAGTGGCTTCTGTCATGAAGCAATTTCATTAAAGCTTTGATCATAGTGGTAACATAAAGCCAAGCTTTCTGCAAAGGCTTCATTGCCCTGAAGAGTGTGTAATTGGCCAAATGTCTTAGAAAGTTTTGCTTGGTTTCTCCAGAGCACAAGTAAAAATTAATTACCCCAGCAGTAGCTGCAGTGCCATCATATAAGGGTGTCAAATCTAGTCTTTCCAAATGGCATATTCTAACAGAGCAATAGATATGAGACTTGCCATAAATGTGATTTGTGAACATCATTAATGAAGTACTAGACCTAATTGACTTCTCCTGGCTTTATGACAGCATAAAAAAAGTTCTGCACTACCAATGATATTTCTCTTAAACTTCTTCAGCTGAATCCCTAATGCTGCAGAGCTCTCTTAAAAGCAAGCTTTCACCAATCTTTATTTGGGAAAAAGGAAACTGACTGTTAGACAACATTTCCAGTTCTTTAGAAATAATACGAATTTTAGAGCAGTTCTTCCATTGCAGAATGAAATGAAGATGCTTTGCAATTATCCCTGAAAACTCAAGCACATTAGAGAAGATCAGCTGCGGGTACTTGCTAGCCTGATCATTTGAGAACTCAGTCACGGATGAACGGATTCAGGCTCAAGTCCCTGTTGTGATTTGGTTCAGGGACTTGCACTTCTGTCTTTTGCATTTCAGGGAGAAGCATTAACTTTTCTGATGTGATTATGCGTTCTTGATCTGAAACCATAGCCATTATATTTTTGTCAATAATGATCATTCTAGCAAGATATTTTATTTTCCAATCATCTTTTGTTCAGACGTACTGAGGTCTGTGACAACAAATGTCACCATTCATACTGGTACTTGCAGTAACATATTATAGTAGTTTATATTGCTGCTATAAGTATAAAACAGCCCAGATCCAGCTTGGGCTAGTATTTTTCCAGGATATTTTGCTATTCTATTTTATATGAGACTTGTGGTCATAGACCTATAGCAGATATTATGAAAGAAAAATAAATTAACTGCAGTCTACTGAAATAGATTATTTTTGCATTTACCTTTACTTCTGTAAAAAAAAAAAAAAAGGAAGTTTATATGCTAAGTCAAATGTTATGGCTATTATTTCGCTCCACACTAGGCAGGTTAACTTTTCACGTGATGTTATTACAGTGAACAAAAATCTGAATGGTAAAATCTGGATTGAGTGAAACAGTTGACCTCTAAGTATTTGCTTGAAACATTTGAAAGTTAACATTTCGCAAATTAAACCTTCATTTACAAAGGAAGTTGCTGAAATGTCAGATGTGGTAGACATCCCTAACTACCACTGACTTGATAAACATTGAAGTAGGGTCTCTGAGTTGAGTTAAATTCAGTTGACTTAAACARTTCATCTAATCCTCTGCTCATTAGTCTTGCTTCATTTTTGTTGGCAGTCTTGGGCAGAGCTGGAAGAGACTTTCTGCAGGTCTGCCGGGTCAGCTGGCCCGGGCTCTGCTTTGGGCTTTCTCAGATTACTCTAGGGTGCCCCTCACCACCACATCTGAGCGCTCCCAGAAATGTGTGAATGGGTTTGACTTCCCTGTCCCTCTTCCTCCCTCCCTGCTTTCCTCCTTCAGACCCCCAATGGTGTCAGAGTTTACAAGATCTGTTGTGCTTTATTTTGTGGAGTGTGATAAATACACAGTCAGCTGAAGAAGTGAGTGGAGATTCAAAGGTGAGGAATTTCCTAAACATTCAGCATCTGCAATTTACTGATTTGACTGAAACTCACAGTGATTGTATTAATATTAATCACAACTCTTTYCTCTTACTTCACTTCATTCCCTCAAATAGTGCATTTAGAGATATGTATGAGGAAGCCAACAAAGGACAATTATAGGGTGACTTCAAGGATGTTCTCTGAATCATGAGCACCCTCCTTGCAAAGAGGAGGTGGCTGCAGGCTACCGGCAGAGATAGCTTCTGCTTGTGGGGACTGGTGTCACTGGTCACCACATAGAGATTTGCAGCAGGGTGAGGAGCATGTGCATCAGTGGAGTAACTCCCAAACTACTGGTAAGCAGCAAGCGTCCTGAAAGAGTATTCTCCAAGTCCCCCAAATTTTTGAGGTTCAGCTATTACTCCAGAGGGATGAATCCCTGAATCTAATCTTGGGGACCTCTTTCCTTACTATCTTTGCTCTTAGGTGTTCAGCATCTCTGGCTATCTTTATATCAGCAATAGGGGTGGATCTGTGGAGCTGTTCTCCACAGCTCCACCTCCTGCAGAGGTCCTGAAGTCCACGCTGTATGCATTTTGGAGATTTTACGTTGGACCACCCCGTRAGCCCAATGCTCACCTGTGGTTGGYAAGCAGGAGATGCAGCTCCCTGCTTGGCTTCATTGGTGAGGAATCCAGCTGCTCTCTGAGGCTGCTCTCTGAGGCTGCTCTGCCATGCAAACTGAAGCCTGGAGGTGAAGGTGGTGGCTTCAAACGTGCACTTCTGATCCAGACTAAAACACTAAATAGATGCAATCTTTGAAATTGTTGAACTAGAATACTCTTAAACTTTTTTGAGGATAGTTTCTGTTCTTGTACTCCTGCACTCAGGAGAAGAATTTAGTTGCAGCCGTAAACTTACATTTAACATTTTTAAATCCTTGTGGTTTTTTTGGCGTGATGCAGCAGTTTGTCTTTTGATTACCTCCCTGCCATACAGTATGATTTGTGATGTGAACTTTCTTCTGTCTTTCTAATAATCTGCAGCTTGAGTATTCCAAAAGCATTATTTAAGCAGCACTCTTGACACTGAACTATGCCATGCTGCTTCCATGGAAACCTCTGACAACATATTACTGTCGGGCTTGACARATACACAATACCTCATTTTCCCTTATGTCTGTCATCAGAAAAGCCTACTATGTCACACCAAAGGTCTATCTGTCCAGTATCTTGTCTCTAACCATGGCAAATAACAAATGACTAGGGAAAAGTGTTAGAACAGGGCAAGAATATATCAATACTGGTATAAACACAAACTTTCATCATTTTGGAACTTGGGGAGTAAAATCTTTAATTCAAAGGCCTTTAATAGATTTTTTGTTCTTTTTTCTTGGCTTTGTCACTTTTTGGACCTGTGTCATAAACCAGAATGGGATCATAGCATAATTTAGTTTATAAGAGACTTCAGGAGGTCTCTAGTCTGACCTTCGGCTCAAAGCTGGGTCAGCTATGAGGTCAKACCAGGTTGCTCAGGTCTTTATCCAGTTGGGTCTTCACAGCCTCAAGGGATGGATACTGCACATTCTTTCTGGGCAACTGTTTTTTTTACCCACCTAGGTGATTATGTGTAAGAAGCCAAGTAAACTTGCTGGGTAAAAAGTCTAGTAAACTCCCTGTTTGGTCAAGGCTAATGAGTAAGAGCAGAGTCAGTACCTTGCGGAAATTATCAGTACCTCCCTCGGAGAAGACAGTTTTTGGTTTCTCTTTATAAGTCCATTGAAGATACTGGATGCAGAAAAATACAATATTAATAAAGTATGCAGTTCTATACCTAGTAACCCATATTTGGTTGAAAAGAACTAGGAGAGTACCTGAAAACCCAGTTGATTGTTTCTCCATGAAATGTGGATGGAGGATGGCAGGTCATGGGAGGTTGTGGAGTTTGGAAGAGACACCAGAAGATCAGTTTATTTGCCCATGGCCTGCGAGCTGGCACAAACAGTGATGTGCCTGCAGAAGGTCTCCTTGAATGAAGCCACTTTATGTTTTGGAAACCTGGAGGAGAAGCCACCTGGTCAAATGTAGATGCCTACATTGAACTTGTCTCCTCTTCCCTTATGGTCAACAGAGAGAAATAACCTCAATTCATCTCAGTCTGAAGCAGCTCTCTAAAATAGATCAGATGGGTCATATGCTGAAAATGCCTATTGCTTTTCATTGACTGCAGTGGGATATTTGGGTGGCTACCTCAGATGGCACTTTCAAACTGTACATGTCTAATGGAGTCATCTCCTATTGCCTAGCATAAAAACCCCACTATATCTGATGGATGGGAGAAGCCTGCAACTTCCACCTTTACAACTTATTTTCTATGTCTTTTCTCTCTTTTATCTCTAACAACAACTGAGAGAAACTTTTTGTTGTCCTCTCTGTGATGTATTTTATCATTTAACAGTCATCTATCTGAATCTACTCCACTTTACATAGTAGATTCAAAGAATTGTAGAAGGCAGTATTTTAGGTCGCTTTTGGAAAACTCCATAAACTGTTGAAGATGGGAAATCCCCAGCTACATTGTTTCAGAAATCAGGAGATGGGAAGAAGCATGTTTCTGTAGCTTTTGGTATGGAAATATGCAGGAGGACACTGAAGTGGTTGGTTGTAGGAAATTAAGAAGTCATGCAGTCAGCAAGTATTTTCTGGGCTGTGCCGGGTATTTGGTGGGACCCTATCTTTTGCCTTCAGTAAATCCCAAAAATAGAGATTAGGAGCTTGTTCCCTGGGTGCAAAGCATGCACGGTGTAAGGTGGGCTCACAGGGTTTTGTGATTGATTGCTCAGTGCTGAGGGTACCACATGACACCGCCCTTCTTCTGGGCCCAGTTTGAGTTGGTTCTGTGTAACTCCAAGASCTCTGCAGCCCAGCCCAGATCCTTCAGTCAGGGGGAAAGAAGAAAGAAAAGATGGTGAGAGATTTTTTTCCTTTCCACCGAGGAGCATCATGACAATGAAAGCTGTTATTTTCACACACCTGGCAGTGGATGTTTTGTTCTTAGAGCTTTACCTTCAGCTGAATGCAGTCTCTTTCCCTGGTCTCTTCCGGCCCTTTAGGACTTCCAAAGGTCACTTGTGCTGCCTGGGTAGGAGTCCATCCAGTATATTCGTGTTCTCTGCTTATCAAACTGGTATGCATTTCAATATTAGAAGACTAATTGTTTTCCCCCTTTCTGATGTTGGACATGAATTATTGAATTTATCTGGTACCTGCCTAGGCTAGAAGGATTTTCTGAGGACAGTAATACACACATTTGGTTTTACTTTCTTTACTTCAGCAAAGATCGAAGATAACATTCACATACTTCATCCTTSCTAGTTGTGTTATTCATAGGTGGCAAAAAGCTTCTTTATGGAATCTTTAATTAAGCTTATTTTGACACCAATTCTTGGGTTTCCTTTCATTAAGTAGTTTCTCAGTGTTGAAATTCGAGTTGATTTTTTTCCTTCTGCTTTCACAGAAAAAGGGGTCTGAAACTCTTTGTTTAATGAATTAGGAGTCAAGAGATATTAACTATACCAGTATTTAATAATATTGTCAGAATATGCAGCACCATTGGAGTACAATCATGAMAATAAGAGACTTTCATTTCAAACATGATTACATACAGCTGGATCACTCCCAGATCATAAAAGTATTTACTAGATAGCTTTTCTTTGCAATAGACAGAATAGTTGATGAGTACAGTTGGWCATGGCTTTGTTACGATCTTTGAAGAATGTTAAATGTTAGAAGTAGAAATATTTTGTTATTAATTTGTTTTCTAGATTTATGCTACTTGCCTTTTATCTGTTAAAGAGAAGAAATATTAGCAAAGGCTGTGTGTGGAAATTTTGCCAATATAGCTTAGCCATCTTCTGAAGTGACTCTTTGAATCATATCCACAAGATGATAACTGCTTTTTTTCCCCGTTTAGCTGATCCATGACAAAGATGTCATAGTTCTTGGCTGTGTCTTTTCTTTAATGCTTTTAACAAATTTAACTCTATTAGAAAAAAAAATTGTATAATTAATACAGTTTTACTGGTTGCCATCCTCTTTGTTCATGCTGTGGACATCTTCTGTTAATTCTTGAAAAGTGTTGCAACCACTGTAATATATCCCCCTTTTCCAGGGCTGGCCTTTGGCTGTTTTATAGCAGGGCAAGCTCTGAGTTAGGCTCTATGACTTTCTAACTCAGGTGTCTTTTTGAGTTGTATTTTGAATTACTTCTAGTATCTGTAGTCTCAGGCTGCTCTTGTCCCTTCATGTGAGCCTGTATGTATTGGCACTTTTCAAATTCTTGCTGCATTGTATGGTAATTCTTACAGGTGTCTATAAATGTTTTGTCTGAATTTGTGTTCACAGCTTCTTCTCAGGCACTATTTTCCACCTGAGTTCCTTCCCTATTTACACCTTTATTTTATACTTTCTRGTTTAAAAATAAATTTTTTGTATATGTCATTCTATACGGAGTGCACTTTAATACAATTTCAGTTAGCCACATCTGTTACTGGAAAGCTCTTGAAAACATCAAGTGCTTCACAAGCATCTATTGTCAGAAATAAAACTACTCTTCTCTTCTCTTCTCTTCTCTTCTCTTCTCTTCTGATACAGTTTGTGTGCAGAGGAAGAAGTAAGTGGTCTTTAAACCTTCTCCAAGTCTTTTAAAATCTAATAAGGATTTTAATAGCACCTTTCTTCCAATGATGTTTCCCCTCCTCCTTCCAGAACCATGTATTGTTTAATTTCTCAAGGTCAGAAAGACTGACAGAGGTGGCTTCATTTCGTAGCTCTGGGTCTGACATTTCTAGTAAAGGAAATATAGCTTCCCTTTAGGCAGGGGATGTGCTCATCTTTTGCCCTGACCTTGACTGTGATCTAGTGGATAACCTCTGCAGAGGGAGTGTTTGCTTTTGTGACTTTGGATTACTTTATCAAGGAAGATATTTTTCTCTGGCCAGAGGCCTGAGCTAACTACTCAGCAGGTCACAGAGGCATGACAGCATCTTCACAGAGCACCCTCATGTTTTCTACCTCTTCTTGAGACCATCATCCCTTCATAGAGGCCTTTAGGGATTCCTGAGGAGCTGCGGAAGAAGGGAGACTTGAGAGGAGGGAGGGAAGGCAGAAAGGAGAGTCAGAGAAGGCCTTCAGACAAACTGTTGGTCAACATACTGATTTTCAACAGGAGCTGGAGGGCAGAGGTTAGGTTAGCTGTGATTTATAATACATGTTCACCAAGGGAAGAAGATGTTTCCCAGCCCAACAGTAGGTAACACCTCCAAATCCAGAGAAAGGAAGTTTCTAGCAGGGATGTGACTTTACACAGCTCAGCTCAGGCAGCCTAGCAAGTTTGCTACCGATCCATCATCCCCCTAAAGGCATGGGCTCCAGCATAACTGGGGCAGCTCTGCCTTGGTGGGAGCTGGTGGTACCTTAAAGAAGATGCTCTGTGCTGAGCAATATCATGTTGCCAGGGGAAGAAAATCCTTCTCGCTTTCTGAAAGAGAACACAAACTTTCTGACTGGCAGGCTTTCAGTTCAGAGCCGCAATGTGTGCAAATGCCCAAGCGTGCAGCCAAATGTCCTCGGAATTTGTTAAGATAATAGATATTTTCTCTATAGTCTCCTAACAACTTCAAGTGATATTTAAAATATTTAAAAAAAATAGCTCATCTGTTCTAGGGTAAATACATTCATATGATAATTCTTAAGGTTGCTGCTCTTCCTTTATATTTCATTATTTGGAAAAGAAACGTCTGTCTAATGCCTCATTTAAGATTCAGTGGAATCTTCCTTGCTTCAGTAATTTTCCTATTAAATTACAACTATTAACACTCGTTCCTCACCCTAAAGGAAACCAATAAAATCACCCAAACTAATGAAGTTGTTTTCAGCAGCAAGCACCTCGTTACGGGGGTACTTCTAATTACTGTTAAAATGAACTGGAACACAATGCGTCCAGAATGGGATGTCCCAGAGCTATCAACCCAAACCATAAACATCTGTGCAACTCATAATCTCTTCATTTAACCTTTGTAATAGCAACACAACCTCAACTAATTTTTTAAATGCTGGTAGGCATTAAAATAAATAGATATGAAAATGTCACTGACACATTATAAATAGAATTCTAATTTATGAGCACTGCCTCCCAGTGAGGAATTTGTTTTTTGACTTTAAAAAAAAAAAACGTGCCACCTGGAGTTTATCTTTCTCTTATATTGTCTAGTCTGAACTCATTTTTTTCCCTTCTGCACTAATTGTTATATTTAGAAACCATTGTGCAGAAGACTATGTTGAGGAGTGATTAGGGTATAACTTATATTTCAGAATGCATGAGCTAACTAGAAAAGCAAAGCTTCAGATCAGATTTAATTAAGATAGCTTACACTCTCAGTTCAGTTTTTGGCCTAAAGCAAGGAAAAAAAATGAAGACTAATGGCTTCGAGAAACATGATACTCCTGGGATAGGAATTTAGAACTCCATAAGCTGAGTAGCTTTTACTCCTGTGAGTAGTCCTCCTGACATCAGCATGACTAGTTATGTGAGTAAATGGTACTCTGCATAAATTAATAATGCACAATCTGGCTATAGAGAAATCCTTGTTCTGGCACAGATTACTAATTGCCTGCGAGTCATTCAAATAATGAAAAAAGAAAAATAAGTGATATTCATACAAGCAATGGCTTGCAGGGTTTTCCTTTTTAGTTTTCATATATGTAAAACTAAAACTTTAATACCAAAAAGTAAATCAAAGTGCGACTCTTCAGTCAGAGCTTGCTAAAGGGCAGTGTCTGCAACTCATATTGCATTCACCTCCTTACAAGAAGAAAGGCGATTTGTCAATACCAGCAGCTTAGTCTATAAACAGCATGTTGAAACTTCATGCATAATTGTAATCACCATCAATTTACTGCTCATATTACAGGGCAGCTAGAAGGTTGGGAGCAACTGAGATCCACTTCCATAAACAGCAGACAAGTAAGTAATGTAAGTAACTGCACTGGACTATCTATGTTAAATTTCATTCATAGATCAACCCTAGGCTTTAATGTTTTTTTTTTTTTTTTAATATATATATATATGTATGTATATATAGGGAAGCATGAGCCAAAATATATACCATCCCTTTTGTATGTTGCTGGGTGCTGAGTGCTGGGCTCTGCAATGCTAACTGAAGTAGAAGGCAGAAGAGTATTTTTATAAGCGTTGGAAATATTGAGGCCTGATGTCCTTTGGATTTGTATCTTTTGACTGATCAAGGGAAGGGAGATGTGAGAAGTGAGAAAAGAAGAACTTCATCTGAACCTTTTTTCTCTGGGCTCTATTCAAGGTATATACCTTCATGCTTATAAGCTCCTGGACTTCCCTTTGGCTGGGGCACCAATGGGATCCTTCCTCTGCTTCTGGTCATCCATTTATTTTAATGAAATTTGTAGAAACCTAATTATCTTTCAGACTGATGTCAAATTGCATTAAAATCAACCTGTAGATTCCAAAGAAGTTGAGAAAGACAAACATACAGACTAAACACCTAGCTTCATTTCCACAGGAAAAATGGACTAAAATACAGAGGGGTTTTTTTCAGTAGGTTAGGTGGATAGCACAGAGTGGGAATATTTTGAGTTTAGGATTGATATAGACGTTGACAAAATTGTATCTTTTTACATAATCAGGTCTTCAGTGGGAAAATGTGCTACGAAGCCACAGAAGCCACAGCCAGAGGTGATGGCTCACTATGCTAGGTGCCATTCAGGTAGATAGGGACAGTTCTGTTTTCATTGTATTGCTTATGACCTATAAAGACGGAAAAAAAACCAGACAAAAGGTTGAAATACAAAGAACAAAACCATACTGTTAATGCAAATTATATATCTCGGTTCTTTCCCTTTTTTATTCCCTACCGCTCTCTGAGCCTTACTATAAAGCTTGACAAAGGAGTATCTATGTCCTGATAAACTGCTACATAGAGAGTAAAAAAGTGCCTTGGTTCCTAATGTCTTGTCCCCAGACTGCAGAAAATTATGCAAAAAAATATTCAGAAAGTTGTTTAGGAACCTCTTTGCGTGGCCTGAAGGAAGATACAGAAACTGTTGTGAAAGAGGCAGAGAAGTGACTGGCGTCATTTGTTGCATGGAGAGAACAGGGAGACAGGATAAGTGACAAGAATAACAGTACCACCCAGCAGAAATGTACCTTTGTCATGAGCAATTCAAAACCTACTCAGGGATATTATCCTGCTGCACATCAACACAGAGTCTGAGCTGAACTGAAGATGCTGGGGCATTTCATAGAGACTTTATCCTTTTTCTCCCTTTTTAGGTAATGTTACTGACAGGGTTTTTGTTTTGTTTTATTTTTATTTTAAATTATGGCTACCATTAAAAATTAGTTTGTAGTTGATTTGTTTTGCAGTTCCATGCAGGTTCTTTGAAAGCCTCTGGGGCGAAAGGCAGCAGCATGGTTACACAGCCGCACAGGGCTGGAGAGGACTGCTGAGCTGGATGGAGCTGTTCATGTCACTCATACCAGGAAAGGGTGCAAGGAAGAGAGAGGCTTTGCAGCTTTCCAGCAAGTAGTCACATTCTGGATTTGTGCTGTCTTCTCTTTCAGTTTAAGACATACAGGTGGCAGTGCTGTGCCAGATCAGAGGTGAATCTGGCTGCTCATCCCGTATTTGACAATGGTCAATAGCAACAACAGGAGAGGATAAGAAGCCTGCAGATATACAACCATCTGTGGTTCAGAAACCTAAGTGACATAAGTATCTTTAATAGTCCTTGGTGAATTTTTCTTCCATTATCTTGTCTACTGTTGGTAGGATCCAGGAGGTCTTGTGTTTTATTCCCCACAACAAAAAATACTCTGTTCCCAGTTGTTTTGCACCTTGTTTTGAGCTCTGTGATCTGCATTGCCTGGAGCTGAACATACATCTGATGATTCACAGGTCTGCATTTGCCCTTATTGATCTGATATTGATAAAAGGAACACTGAAATGATCAGAGTCTAAAGTCATTGATGTCATTGTCATGACATAGAATCACAGAATCATAGAATCATAGAATCATTTAGTTTGGAAAAGACCTTTAAGATCAAGTCCAACCGTTAACCTAGCACTGCCAAGTCCACCACTAAACCACATCCCTAAGAACCACATCTACATGTCTTTTAAATACCTCCAGGGATGGTGACTCAACCACTTCCCTGGGCAGCCTGTTCCAATGCTTGACAACCCTTTCGGTGAAGAAATTTTTCCTAATATCCAATCTAAACCTCCCCTGGCGCAACTTGAGGCCATTTCCTCTCGTCCTATCGCTAGTTGCTTGGTAGAAGAGACCAACACCCACCTCACTACAACCTCCTTTCAGGTAGTTGTAGAGAGCAATAAGGTCTCCCYTCAGCCTCCTCTTCTCCAGRCTAAACAGTCCCAGTTCCCTCAGCTGCTCCTCATAAGACTTGYTCTCCAGACCCTTCACCAGCTTCATTGCCCTCCTCTGGACACGCTCCAGCACCTCAATGTCCTTCTTGTAGTGAGGGGCCCAAAACTGAACACAGTATTTGAGGTGTGGCCTTACCAGTGCTGAGTACAGGGGGACAATCACTTCCCTACTCCTGCTGGCCACACTATTTCTGATACAAGCCAGGATGCTGTTGGCCTTCTTGGCCACCTGGGCACACTGCCGGCTCCTATTCAGCCAGCTGTCGAGCAACACCCCCAGGTCCTTTTCCGACAGGCAGCTTTCCAGCCACTCTTCCCCAAGCCTGTAGCGTTGCATGGGGTTGTTGTGGCCCAAGTGCAGGACCTGGCACTTAGCCTTGAACCTCATATAATTGGCCTCGGCCCATTGATCCAGCCTGTCCAGGTCCCTCTGCAGAGCCTTCCTACCCTCGAGCAGATCAACACTCCCGCCCAACTTGGTGTCATCTGCAAACTTACTGAGGGAGCACTTGATCCCCTTGTCCAGATCACTGATAAAGATATTAAACAGAACTGGCCCCAAAACTGAGCCCTGGGGAACACCACTTGTGACCGGCCGCTAACTGGATTTAACTCCATCCACCACAACTCTTTGGGCCCGGCCATCCAGACAGTTTTTTACCCAGTGAAGAGTATGCATATCCAAGCCATGAGCAGCCAGTTTCTCCAGAAGAATGCTGTGGGAAACGGTGTCAAAAGCTTTACTAAAGTCTAGGTAGACGACATCCACAGCCTTTCCCTCATCCACTAAGCGGATCACCTTGTCATAGAAGGAGATCAGGTTAGTGAAGCAGGACCTGCCTTTCATAGATGATATCATCTATTGAGAATGATGGTACATGTTTCCTGGAGAGCTGGGATATGTGACTTGTCATCAGATTCAAATACAGTAATCCAATTTGGACATGATGGGCCAAGGGGTCATTATGCTCAGAAACACGGTTAGGGGAAAGGGCAAAGTTTCTTAGATTTTAGAGTTAAAGAAATCAAGGTCTGTGGGGACACCAACAGATAAAGTCTGAAAAAATGACACAAGTCCTTTCTCAGCCCTAAATGTAAGGTTATAAAGCTAAATACAGGTCCAGAAGCACGAAACAACTGACCCGAGAGAAGCATGTGTGACTGAAAGCTTTCTCTGTTGTTTTCAGTCTCTTAGGTCTGCTAAGAGATACAACTTCCTACAAATCTTAGCTCGTTTATACAGATCATTACAGATGCAATGCTATCAGTCATCTGAATAAGTCATTTGTAGATACTTATGGAGTCTAGCCACAGGACATTACAACACAAACCTCTTGCTTTGTCTCTCTGAGCTGTGAATGAACCCTTTCCAACAAAGTTTTAGAAAAGAATCTCATTTTTCAGTCTTGCTGATGGTCAGTCAACAGCAGTTTTCTGAAGACCTGAACTCTTGGTGGCTTTCTGACATGTTACCTTGGAACTGGCTGCCTCCGTTGAAAATAAGAAAAATAGTTGATTGTTGTTGATATATTGTGGGTAGCTGAGCTCACTGAAAATCAAAAGAATAATATAATTTTTACACTTATATCACCTAGACATATTGTTCAGAGTAGTGAAATGAAGAGTTTGAGTTGTTCTTCCTTGAAAATGATCTCTTAATTATTTTGTGATTTTAAGGTTTTCTATCCTTTTGTGACCCTGAAGAATTCTAGTTCTTTTAGCATTGCTGTCAAAGCTTGTGTTTTGTTTTCTGTATCTTTTTGTTGGTGCTGGGAGTACTAAAGGCCTCTTAATAAACTTACTTTGATGTAGTGCTATTGATACGTGCCAATAACATTAACCTTCCTACTAATTTATTGCCTTTATACACAATGAACTCTTCCTATAGAAGGGTGACTTCCTCTTTCTAAGTACACCCTTTTCTCTTAGACAAACACATGGGGAAAAACAAAACATCTTTTCCATGGAATCATGGCTTGCTTTTTTTTTCCCCAAAATTCAAAGTGAACTCATACAAATGAAAGTGTGTCAGAAAACTGTTAATTTTATTGACAGCATCGCTTTACTGCAAAGACTAATCTTCATATATGACTGATTTTTTTCACCCTCTTATTCATCTCTGAATGATGCCAGATCAGCTACTCTGGAATAACAGCATGCTGAAATTTCAGAACATCTCAACAATCTTTAAGAGATGGTGCAATATGTCAAAAGAACCTAATTTCCCCTAAAATTCCTTTAAAAGAGAGTAAAACTGATATGGCATGGTATTTATAGGGAAATATGAAAGCATACCACAAATAACTAGGAGGAAGTCACAGAAGGGCAAGAGTAGTGGGCAGTTTGCTACCATGGCACACACATGATTGTCATTAAGAATATTTATTTACAAACTGTGTTGTTTTCTTACCAGCTCATTATATTAGTTCCTCATTGTGGAGAGATTTATCTGAGATTAAAAATTATAACCAGCAATGTTATGAACTAATAAGCACATCTAACTTGGATGCTGTTAGAGCATTAAATGGAATTAGTGACAGCACCATTTCATTTCATTTTGGTAAGGTTATTATCACCTACATATTCCTTCCATGAAATGGGACTATAACTACTTCAGTGGCTATAATGAGAGCACACACGATATTTCTTTGTTTCTGTTTTTAGGTCAGTTATTGCTATTAGATAATGTTCATCATTAGGAAGGCAAAGTGGTCTATTAGAGGCAGGCTTTTTCCTCTGGTGATACAGGAAACCTCGGATGATCTTTTGTGCCTTCATGTGAAAGCACAAGGAGCATGCACTGGGGTCTACATGTTGTGGCAAATAATTTTCAGGAGTATCCTGCTGGCAGCTCATGCCAGGGTAGACAGGGGGAACAAGCCCTCCATTTTGCAAAACTTACATGCAGCGCATGACTCAGATTCACGACGGATGTGGTCCCCCACCTCCCAGTTTTTGAACGACTTCTAATCAGGGCCACAGAGAGCCGCAGCATTTATCAGATGGCTTCCCTTCTTCAGGTCTTCATTCACAAATTCGCTTCTGTGCAACGATGCCCAAGACAGCACTAATGAGTTCGCTGAAGTGCTGGAAGCAGGATAGCTGTGTTTTTGTGGCGCTCTGCCCAGGTTAATAAGCCCTGCTTCTCAGCAGTGCTAATTAGGCGAAGCAGAGATCTCCATGGCGGTGAGTATATTCATTCTGATGAGCAGTTATTTTGGGCAGCTCCACGTGGTATTGCATTGCGCTGGTAGACCTACCCTCAGCATCAAGGACATTAAGAAGGAACCCTGTCCAATAGCTCTGTAGGCTTCCAGCTCTCTTTTCCTCCAGTAAATGCAGTGCAGGTTTTTGTCATAAATTATCTAAGTGATACCCCTTAGAGACAGACCTGACTGAAATGCTGCCTTCTGGTATGAGTAGAAATACTCTCATTGACTCAAATAGAATGAAATCCTGACTCCAAGTGAGCAGTGTGAAGTAGACAAACTTGTCTGAAAAGCTGTAAATTAAACAACTACCTAAAAAGTGAGCATTGGACACTAGCCTGTCAGGTGTTATTGGCTTTAGTCACTAGCCACCAGAGGCAAGGCAGCTTTGCTGGCAAGGGCAAGGAGCTCGTTTTACCATTGCTGTGCAATCAGTACCCCACTGTGCCTTGCAGCTGTGGAAACCTGCGCCTAGAGCGTGTAAAAATGCCATCATCAGTGCAGGGGCTGCTGAACTGTGCCTGGCACTTTGCACCCTTGGGACAGCTTCGCCAGACGTGCTTGGCATGGGTAGGCAAAGCAGGGGGAGTAGATGGGTGCCCTGGGGAGCCCTCGGGGAGGCCAAAGAGCTGATTTGCACATAAAAAATTAGGAACAAAGAAATAAAATCTTCTCAGTGTGCACTGAGGGGTGACAGCTCCCACTTCCAGCTGAACGGGGCTTCTTGGGTGCTTTAGGTTGGGTCCCAATTTCTCTTCTGTAATAGCCCATCCCCTTCCTCATAGTCAACACCATAATTATTATTTAAAGATAACCTCCTTTGTACAACATGTGCATAATAAACACCCTATGGCACACCATGTGGCACCTCCCAGGGAGTGCTGGACACCCCTGGCTTGGGAGCTGCAGTTGCAGGAGACCCCTCATTGCTCATCTCTCCCTCGGGTGCAACAGCCAGCCTTTGCCTGGGTCAGTGTCTCCACCACTTGCCCTGGTAAAGGTTTCTTCTCCCTTCCCTCCCAGATGATCCAGAGGCTGTGATGAGATGGCCTGGGGACCTTGCCGGTCTGGATCCTGTGAGTTGAGCAGAGGTGGTCAGAAGCGAGGGCTCATGCAGGGTGCCAGCCTCTCCCAGCTGATGCAGGAGGGTCTGTTCCTGTCCTGCATCCAAAACTAAGTCTCTGGCTCCCAGGGGTTGAGCCTGAAGCAGTGCAAGGCAGGGTGAGTTTAATCCCCTTTCCATGGCCCTAGTGCTCATGGACTTCAGTTCAGCCCAGGGAGGGGACAATGCTGAACCTTACAACCAGTTGTTGGATTTTGCCAAGCTGCATTTCCTTGCCCCGCAATTTAAATTTGAAAGCTGCTGCCTAGACATAATTTGCAGCTAGTGTTTTGCTATGAACAGTGTGGAAATGAAATAAGAACTGGAGTGAGAACCTGTTTCCTTTTACAAAGGAAACTGATTATTCCCAACATGATCAAACCATTGCACTGCCCACTCTCTGCTTGTTCCAGGGACAGAGCCTTCCACTACAGGTATTGATTGCAAAATTAACATGGTGTACAAGACAGAGGAATCTGCAAGGGGGCCCAGGGGGAGGCATGTTCTCATTTGAGAGAGTATCAGGGCATTACTTTGGTTTAACAGAAGTTAAACTTTGCGATGCCCTACTTGTGAAAGCTCACAACAATCCAAATGTCATCCTTGCAAAATCAGAGCCAAATAGCACTTCACTCAAAGTGTGCTACTTCCAGGCAGGATTCTCTCTCTTCTTCTTCTTTTCTTTTCTTTTTTTTTTTAAGAACATTATGCGGGCCTGCTTGAATCAGAATATACTAATTGGATTATTTATGCTGCATTTGATCAAGTAATTGAAATAAATTGGAGGGCTAATGATGACTCACTGTTTTGGTGAACCCCCATGGAATAAACAGCCGTAACAGGGAATTAGCCTGTTTCATGAAAATATTTTCTGAAGTTATGGTCTTTGATCAGCTCTCCTATGGCAAATTGGCACTGCACCGATGATCATAAAATCAATGTGCAGGGACACAAATTGGGTTGCTGTTTCAGTGGAACAAAGAGAACATGGCACCCTGTGGGTGCCATGCACATTTTATCTCTCTCCCATGAACTTTTTTAAACCTGTTGATAGGGCTACAAAAAATCATATTCGCCCTCAATGTTTCCCTCAAAATGGGACTGTAATGTAGTGCTTTCCCATAGCTGTGGCTCATCTCTGGGGAAGGCCTTGACCTCCAGCTTCCCACATATTGTGGTTTAACCCAGCAGGCAGCCAAACACCACACAGCTGCTCGCTCACCGCCCCCCCCCCTGCCCCCGCAGTGGGATGGGGGACAGAATCGGGGGGGGGGGGGGTAAAATTTGTGGATTGAGATAAAGACAGTTTAATAGAACAGAAAAAGAAGGGAAAATAATAATAATAATAACAATAATAATAATAATAATAATGGTAGAATATACAAAATGAGTGATGYACAATGCAATTGCTGACCACCCGCTGACTGATGCCCAGCCCGTCCCCCAGCAGCGATTGCTACTTCCTGGACCATGCCTCCTAGTTTATATACTGAGCATGTCATATGGTATGGAATACCCCATTGGTCAGTTGGGTTAGCTGTCCTGGCTATGTCCCCTCCCACCTTCTTGTGCACCTGGCAGAGCATGGGAAGCTGAAAAGTCCTTGGCTAGTGTAAACTCTACTTAGCAACAACTAAAACATCAGTGTGTTATCAACATTATTCTCATCCTAAATCCAAAACACAGCACTAAGAAGAAAATTAACTCTATCCCAGCTGAAACCAGGACACCACATGAGCAAGGTCACTCTTCTGCTTGCTTGATGCCCCAAAGACATCTGCTATGGCTCTGAGGAGCACTGGGTGAATTTCCACTCACAAATGAATGCCATGTACTCCCCAAGCACCTCTGTTTTAGGAGCCGAAGGTTGTGTCTTCCTTGCCTGCAGGGGTAGCCACAGAACAGCAAAAGAAAAGGCCACCTCTCCCTGCTTCCAAAGCTGTCATTCATTAGCACTGGTCGCTGCTCACTGGTGCTGCAGTGTGTGACTAATAGCAGTGGGCTGATGCTCAACACTGCATCAGGGCAGGGCTGATGCAGGTAGGCAGGCCCTACCATGCCTATGAGCAGCACAGTGCTAAAGGTGGTCTAAACATTTCATATGACATTATCAGTCTGTCCTGCAAGCCACAGTGAACGTAACAACGCAGGGAAATACACTCCAAATGCTAAATACATGCTGCAACTGTCGGCTTTAAGGATAACCAGATTCATAGAGGTAGGGAAAAGGTATCAAAACAAACCCTTGTCTCTCAGATGATGTGATGTATACTGTTGCAAGTAGAAGTACTGATAATCAGGAAACTATTCTACTACATCAATATACTTGACAAGCTAAAAAATAGCTACAAAATTTCATGAATATTTCTGTGTAAATTGCATTTAAATTAATGTCAGTGCTTCCCCTTGTAGATTCCAAATTAGCAGCTATTCTTCTGTTAATGTAAATTTAACTTCTTGTTGTTGTTGTTCTTTACTTTTGTACCATCTCTATTCCAGTAGAAACTGAAGCACAAACTTCAGAAGGACGCTTCTCAAAGCGTCCAGATGGCAACAATAATTATTTATTATCTTTAGCTACCATGATTATGTTGCTCAATCTGTGATATTGTAAATCAGTTTTCAGATGGTCATAGGAGTTGTACCAAGTTTAGTGAAAAAAATTGCTCATTATATGTTTGTTCAGAAGGATTGAACAATCAGAGAACTGCAGCTCTTTCAACATAAGTAAATCTATATGGAAGTTTAGATCTAAAAGGGACTCTGGGCGTGGAGGGGCCAGCGTGGTGGGATGCGTACAATGAGGAATACCTCATTCATGTGGCACAGAGTCTGGGTTCGTCTGAAATCCACACTCCCAAAGCGGTTTCAGTCAAGGGCTGTGCTATTTTCTTTTTACTGGAGCCAAATTATAGTGTAAAATGGGAGAAATATCTTCTCTGGGCTAATGCAAAAGCATGCCATTCAGTTGTAACAGCACTGAGATTTTGAAGTGAGGGTGCGGCAATTTTTGAGATTTGCGTGTGTTTATTACAAGCTTGCATAGGCTTTGCCCTCCAGAGTTTATTTTTCCCCTTAACCTAATTCTATCCAATCTGTCATATTTTCTTAGTAATGTTCTGAGGCCACAATTTTTTTTTTTCTTACTGTAAAAATTAGCTCTAACTGTTCTATAGTTGCAGGATAATGGTGACATTGGAATGAAGGGAATGACACACTGATTTTCAGCAAGGCTTTCATAAATTGTCTTCTTAGATCTACGATATGTCACTTGATTTACAGCACTCCTTTTTTTGTGGATGCTGTTGTCTGTTAACATTTCTACAATAACACTCTTCCTTTTTTTTTTTTTTTTAGCTTCTTGGAGGCTAAAGTAACACATCTTTACAATTGTATTTTTGAATTTGGATAACTTGATAGTCACAATTGCTGACTCTTAATAAGAATAGAGCTTCTTTTCCAAGATACTGTTTCTTCTTGAGCCTCTGATGCCTTTGTTTTTCATCTTACAACTACTGTTGAAAAAAATGCAGTTTAAATTTTAAAGGTGCTAAAACTTATGCTGACAAATAAATCTGTCTTCTGGTATGCTCAGAATTGCTCCTAAGTTTGATGTATTTTAGACTCCTCAGGGTCTCCAGGTTTTTCCAGAAGATAGTCAGTGGTCAAAGGTGCTAAGTTTCTATTTTCTCAAGGCATGAAGACTGAATTTTGTTGTTTCTATAATGAACACACTATAGTATCTTGATTGGAAGGAGTTCAAGGAATTTTCCCTCACCTCCCTTCAGGCTGTGCGCTTATGGCAATTAAGTCTATTTATGGTCCAGAGCATCATTTCCCACACTGTAGAATGTAAATGCTGTCCAAGTGAGTGCCTCTTCCTGCCTGTGCGCATTACCGGGGGCTGGTCTTGCCACCATCAAGGGTAGTATATTAATAGATCACATTCTCCCTCCAGCTGAAGGGAAGAAAAATGATGATTCAGATAACTGTTACAAACTCTCAGGAGGCCCTTCAGGTTCCACAAAGTTCCTGTTTTTCTTTTGCCCATCACTGGCTAATACTTGTCACTGGAAAACATCTCTTTCTAACTGACACCTGGTGTTACCTACCCCGGCTCATGCTGCTCAGTGAGAAAGAAGTTCCCTTCCCTTGTGGTACCTATGAAACTTATGTATAAAGTTTTAGAGAAAGGCACAAAACTGTTTTCAAAGACTGCTCGGAGGAGGAATGTAATGCTTTGTTGTTTGCCAGTTAATGGGCAATTGCTTTCAACAATAGAGAAATATGGAAGTACAAGCATGGTAGGAATGTATTACAACAGTATTAACAATGGGGTTATTAGGTTTAGAAACAGATACACAGAACTAACTGAAAACCATGATGATCGCTATTTCTATATTGGATTAACTCCAAGGTCAGGTCTCTCAATTTCAGTCGACAAGATGCTAGACTGCTCACATGCACTTGGTGTGCGGCATCAGTTTTTTAGCAAAATCCTCAGGTCAGCTATTGCCTTTACTGTCTGGGACCAACCACCATGGTGGGCTTGCTTGGTCCTTTGTAGATGAACCACCTCCATGGCTGTCTTTAATCCCTGTGTTCACAGCCATCTCCCTAAGATCCTTAGGTTGGTCCAATACCAGGAGTGTGATGTGATAACCAACAGCTTTGGCAATATCCCCAAGCATGTCCAGTATTGTTTTTGGCTGTCATCGCCAAGGTTCTTGATTGTCTGCTGGACTTCCTGTTCTTTCTCTCTCTTTCTGTGAGTACAGTGCAACATAACATGTGGGTGATCTGCAGGGTAGTGAGCTACAAGGTGAACATATCATGTGACTTGATCTGTATTTTCCTTTCCTTTTTTTTCTTTTAGTTTGAGGTCCATTAGGCTATTTTCCCATGTAATCTAAGACTGAAGATATTGTTGTGGTTTGTTTTTTTTTTCCCTTCCCTTACTACAAGTATGTTTCCTAGTAATTTAAGAAATTTTCTTCAAACTTGCAAATTGTCATGACTTTTACCTCCTAATTCATTACGTAGCCATGGTTAGGCTTCCTATGGCATAGCCTAGACACGCATGCATCTATGAGGGGAGCCAAGGAAGTGTGTGAAGTTGATTAGAACTGCCAACGACATGGCTCATGTTCTCTCTGCTCTTGCAAGGACACAGATGATTTCTGCTGTGATTTGGGAACATGTCTGTCTTGGGCAGATTTCATATGGGGATCAGAACAAGGACTGAACAAGATGCCTCAGACAGCACTGCTGAGGAAAAAGATGAACAAATGCTGTCCAAGATAAGAAAAGAAAAAGGAGAAAAATATATTTCCTATCATCTTGTCACTGTTGACTAAAAAAACTTACATTTAAGGCCTGGCTTGTCAAGAATTATAGCAACATCTGTTTTTGAAAAACATGCTGCAAGCCTTTGAATATAGACAAAGCAAAAAGCTCCTACCTGTATGACAATCAGACTCCATGTACAAAATAACAAGGCTTTTTCAGACCATATGAGGCATATTACCAGTTACTTTACTGCCAAGAACTATGAAGAAAGATGCAGCACAGAATTTGCCACTGAAGATGATAGTTTGTCTAACTTTATTCCTTGAATCTTTTGCTGGAACCTCCTTAAGCTCTGATTTAGGAAGGCATTGACTTCTCTTGAGACTTTGACCGCTGCTGTTACCCTCCTCAGCTGTCTGCTCTGTCTCTACTGCAAGGCTGGGTAAAATCAGTGAAGGCGATTTTAGAAAGCCACAATGATGGCTGTGGCCTTTGCATACCTCTTTCATGAATAATTGGGCTGTCCATGCGCTGAGTGGGGAGGGAAGGTGGAAATCTCTAAGCCTTTTCAGCTATCCTAAGAGAGAAGATCATTGAAATAATCAAGGATAAATGCTCTCTGTGTACTGTTTTAAAGATGTTGTGCCTATTAAATTTGCTCCCAATTTTTTCTAACTATCTTTAAATTTTAATTTGGCATTTCTAGGTATTTTCTGAGGCAGAGGAACACAAGAATTCTATGGTGGAAATAAAACCTGGAAGGTTGACCAAGTCAGCTCTGTTCTGGGATGATTGGGGGTAGCTTGTGCTTCTGCCAGGGTACAAAGGATACACTAAGTTCAAAGGTTTGCCAGCTAGGCCTCAAAAGAACTTTCTTAAGGGAAAGAAAAAAGTCTCCTGAAAAAAAACCTTTAAACAATTCTCCTTTTCCCTCCTTCATCTACAGAAAAGTAGCTGAGGTGCGGTAATAGCACAGTCTGACAGAGCTGAGAGCGAGACTGTGCACAGTAATCAGAGGGAAAACACAGGGACCAGGAYTGTCTTTTAATTTGTCCATTGCCTGAGGATGAAAGGAAGCTGCTGTCAGTCACAAAGTGCAAAGGAAGATATTCTAGTGTGCTCGGGACTGCAAAAGGGGCTCTGTTATCCCTCCAGTGATCTATGAGTAATTTCTGACATAAAACCTCCAAGTCACTTGCAAAGCCAATTTGAGAGAGAACGGTAACAAACATCTCTTCTAGGAGTTCTGGAGAAAAAAAAAGAAAACGAAAAAAAAAATCCCTTCTGCCCTTTATTTTGCCTGGTATTATCTGCTGTACAAATGTCATTAAGTGACATTTCTCTCCTAGAGGCCATCCAGTATATATGAGGATTATTATTCCCTCCTTCTCCTCTCTCCCACTGAAAAACAGATAGCGGCTGACAGTTAATGAGGGGAACTCTAATCTGACAGTGCTATGAAAGCTGCTGCCAGAAAAGATCTTGATAATGGCATAAGAAATCCTTTCTATCTTAAACTACCATTAAGGCGCCTGTCTGCAGCAGGGAAGTCAGGACATTCTCCTCTAATCGAAGCTTGTTCGATATGTATCCTCTTGTACTTCTGCCACCTGTTTAAGAGGAAAACCCAAAATAGTCATAGGGAAAATAAAAGAAAATAAAGGCATTCAAAATATAAAGGCCTACTGAGATTAAATTCCTAAATGGGAGTTTGTTGCCATTGTTCTGTGCTCAACAATTAAGGCGGATTTTGCTTTCAGTTACTGCGTTATCCCAGAGTTACTCTGTATGCATATATTTGTGTATAGAAATGGAGATTTCACTGTGGGAGGTACTGCATATTATGTGGGACTTTCTGAACTGGAGAACTTGCTGTCTAAATTTATATGGCTGACAGTCTCCTCATGATTTTACATAGTACAAGCTGTTCCAGATTACCTGCTCTAGCCCATGTGGCATAGAAAGAAATTGTCTCCTCAGCCTTAGTCCTGTGCCCTCAACCCCAGAAGACCACTCTGTGGGACAGGGAGTGACATTTCTCTGAGGTGACCACAAAGTATTTCAGAAGAGAAGTTTGTTCTAAATAATTACTTAGTCAGGATTTTTACTTCAGTATGATCAGCGCTACAGTTGTAATGTGCAGCCCTACCTCTGCACATTACTGGTGTTGGGGAGGGACGATTCTGTCTGTTGAAGATGAGCAACATCCAGTTGGTCACACCTTCTCATTGAGCTCACGCAGTGATTTAACTTTTGAGATCTTTTACTGTGCTTGAAGAAGRTGGTAATGCAGACCTAGGTTGGAGGCTATGAGAAAGGCAAGGATGGGAAGTGCAGCAAACAAAATGTGACCAGAGAATTTAAAAACGAAGATTTGTTTTCAGAGAGCCCCAGCACAGAGGAATTTTAACATCAACTTTGCTACTTGTTCAATCTTTATTGAACTTTCCCAAAGGGTTGTTCCTTATACACGTATTTCAGTAAAAAGAGAAACACATCTCTTTGATGCAGGTTTCCTTTCTTTGAGCAAAGAACAGGCCATCCAGGTGCTCAACCCTTCCTAAGAGGAAAACTTGAATAAGGCAGTCAGCATACCCAGCCTGTCTCTTGCATTTTGTAGGATTAAACTTCATGCATTCTTGCAAATAGCTTTGATCATTTGTGAAGATGGCACATGTAGGTGCATGCTGTGCCCTCTGTATCATTTTCCCCCTGGCATGTTGCCTGCACAGAAAAAGTTATATTTCTATGTCCTTTTCTCCAGATATCCCTGCTTTTTTTTTCACCTACACATTCMATTTTAGTGTGCCATCTGGTTCCAACCTGCTTAATGTTATACTTCGGCCTTTAACAACAGAGGACATTAAGTGCCAAGGTCCTTATTTTATTGCAAAAAATGGCATGCAGACCTTCTTTAAATGGTTCCAAATCATCTAAAGCCCCTGTTTGGATGGTTTCAAAGGCAGCCTGAGGTTATCAAGCTTCTGCTGTAGAGCTTGATAGCATATCATCATCTTCTAACAGGTTAATCTTTTTAAAAGGCCTCTCTCTGAGGTACTTTAACTTCATAAATGCTCCTTTTTGCCTACTTCAAAGCTAGGACAAAATTTTTTTAATGTGAAAATTGCATACAATGTTGTCTTAATTTGTCTTGACAGGTGCAAGCTGTTGCATGACCTAAAATTCAGGGAAAAAAACCAACAAAACCCCTACCTTATAAATGCATAAAATATTTTTTGTCATTTTTACACTCCAGACTGAGACATCCTTAAATACCTGATGCTTTAAAATCTTGAGTCTTGCTTATTTCTGGAGAAGGGACTGAGTCAAAATACTGTAGACCTTCAACTCAGGAATCTGATCTTAATTTTGAAGTGTTTGCAACTGCTGGAATAGCTGCAATAAGTACCCCACTGAGTTTGGGCTACCTTTCACTTCCCCATCTTTGGATACGGCAGCTTTTTATGTAGGACAACTTTCTGAGGCACAGTAAATAACCTCCATGAGTGTCTGGGGGTCAGTCTCCACAGTGGAGGCTTCTCCTCCGATTCCCTGATGTGCACGAGGGATTGTGCTGGCCCAGAGATAAACTGCTGTCCAGGACAGATTGCGCTGAACCTTTCTTTTCCTCAGCTTAGAGACGTGGTCCATGTGTGCAGAAAAGTCGTGCTTTGGCAGTGCCTGTTGTGTCCCAAGAGCCTGTCACAGTAAGAAGGCCACATAACTTGATCAGTGGCATTAAAAAGGATTGTCTGCACGGTATCGGATTGCTTCTGTGGCTTTTGTACACACAAAAGGTAGTTTTCTTGAGTGGATTTTTGAATAGATGTTTTATTTCCTTAGATTTTAAACTGTGATTTCTCCTTGGGTATAGGTCTCTTATGGAGAGATGAAATCCCAATAGGCACCAATCTGCATCTTTAGGCACTTTAAATATTTTTACAGTGTTGTCCTTCACTTATACATGGGGAGATAGCTCCTCAGCAGAAGCTAAAATTCTGTATAGAAATACCTCTGCTGTATGTTGCGGAGGCTTACAAAATCAAATTAGGCAGGTGATAGAAAAAATAAACTTTATTTAAACCAGAATTGTTTAGCAGAAAACTAACTAGAAATGAAGCTCATCAAAATTGTTYAACACTGACAACATCAGTAAACCACAGGTTCAGGATSRTGTACAAGGAACTAATACTGCACAGCCGGCTTTAGAATGAGGATCCAAAATGTGCACAATCACTCACCTATATAAGATGAGGGCTCTCAACCTCGAGGAGTTTCCGTGGGCAGTGTCCCTACCCAAGGGGAGAGTCCCCGACTGCAGAYCYGCTACTCTGAGGAGGACCGGCTCAACTTGTCCTCCGGCGGGGCTCCATTTATACCCTAGTCAAATCTGACCTGTGGTCAATTCTAACTGGCTGAGGGCCTTAACTTTCTTACTCCTCGCCTGAGGTGTATATGTAACCCAAAGTGTGTATGTGATGGTTGGCACATGCCACCTTAAAGGTGCGAAAGTAAGGGTGTGAAAAGTGAGGACACTGCGGTCCTGATGCCCCTGGTCTCTCGTCAGGGTGGGTGCAACTGCCACACTGTACAGAAAAGGTATCTTTCTGTATAAAACTTGTAGAGTGGTTTTGCTAATATTCCCAAATAATTTCACATCAAGGATCAAGTTCTCTGTTATACTCTGTACGTTTACCCAGAAATCTAAAAGAAACTTTTGCCTTTTTTTTTCTTGGTTAGCAGAAAAGTCTAATTGGAATGGATGAAATGACATTATTAAATACCRGAATGAAGATCACCAGGGAAATAATCTAACTGCTGATACTCTAATGTTAACTCAGTGCTTCTAAATAATCAGTAATCAGAAGCTTGAATTAGACTGAGATAGATTGAGCTAAGTGCTTGACTATTCAAAGTAAGTGCAAGAGATTTGGTGGAAAGTTCAGTGCAGTCAGGGAAAAAACTGTACTGCATTAAATATGCAGGACTAAAGAAATCATGCTTCTATTTTATTTTAAATAAACACATTATCTTTTGATATATCTTGGTCTTTCTTCACGTGAATCATGAATCATGCAGCACTTGAAGCCCTGATTAATATTCTTAATTGCTCTCCCTTTTTCGTTCTTGCAGCTGGCAGATGGAACGCTGTAGATCAGACGGTGCCATATCCGTAGTGTTTATACTGCTTGTGAACAAATGGTGTTACAGCCTGCATGTTTCTCCCCTTTGATCCATACACAATTGGAACAAGGTGCAATAATCAAGACTTGCCTTTTTTTTTTTTCTTTCCCATCTCTGTGGTATTAACCCTGATGGGAGCAGGTGATAGGACATGGACCGTGAGCCAATTTCTGTAATGCCAAACACTTTGCAGCAACAAGGAGGTCTGCAAATCTTACAGGAGATGCCCATCTTCCACCAAGTTGGGCTGAACATTTCTTAGTGGGAATCTTGATCGTTTCTATGCTTTTCCGTGCCAGTGCTAATTAGGGTGGACATACAATGTATCCAGAAGAAAGAGTATCATATTAGTAAGAAGCTGCRTGATGATATCTGATTAGCTGAAAAGTGAATGAAGGATCAATAATTCCTTCTGTTTGCTAAAGGCAAACAACGAGTTCTCTAAATGAAAGAATCCTAATTACTCTAGAAGTTTTAAGCTGTTCAGATCTTCCTGTTTCTTGTGTTTTAGTGGTTATCTGGTCAAACTACCTTCCAAGTGAAAGAATGACTTTTCTAACTAGCAGCAATGCAAACTCTACTTTGATATGAAAAGCAAAAACCTTCTTTCTCTGTCATGACTGTTAGCAAAACCAGTTAATAAATGAAGYGTAAGAGTGGCCAGTTCATTTTATAACGTCCACATTGGTTTGTTGATGCTAAAATTAGATGACATACTTTATGTGGTCAGCATTGCTATCATAATCTATGTGTTTGCAATGAAAATATTTTAGCCTAAGAAAAGGCATTATGCTATGCATAATTCAGTTGGCTTTTGGACACAGGAAGGTTTGTATGTTTTTCAGTTAGATTTGTAGGAAGATATGTGTTTTCTCAAGCATTGTGTAGGACTTGTAATTGCACCATCCCATGAAGGCACCAGAGTCTGACCAACATAACAGAAGGTGACTGGCTAAAATTTGGGGCTCTACTTTGAATATTCCTCTTGTTGGAAGAATGTAGCTAATGAATCAAATGACCTCAGGGGATTGCTGAGATGTGACTATAAAAGCAAGAAAAAAGATGATGTGTAGTGTGACAGGTTATGACACCAGCACGTGGCACTGCAGCAGAGCCCCTGAGCCCAGACATCATACTTGCTCATCAGCTATTTCTCTGAAATGTTTTGGGACTTTGGCGTTAAAAGGACTCTGTGATTACAAGAATGATGTCAACTTGCAGGAATTCAAAGAAATGTGTATTGGACAACATCCAGTGCAACTACTGGATGTGGTGTTACAAGATGTCCATTTAATTGCCAGGAATATTCTGAATGGGTTTCCATTTAGGACCCATCAGTTCCACCCTGGCTGCAGCCTTGGGTGTCAATGCAATGCAATGCAAAGTCAGCTCAGTAATTCCTATACCTTCCAGCGATAAGGTGGAAATCTAAGCAGGTTCCCACACTGGCATACTTATACATAAGGCTTTCCTTTTCTTACACTTTCAACTTTGGGCTGAAACTATATCTCAGTTTATGTTATCATTTTCACTATTAATAGCTGAAGGGAGTCCCATAAGCTGCAAGTGTCTGGTTACAATTCCCTGGATGTGCCAATGGTTCTTTCCATTGCTGTAGTTGTCACTGAACTTACATTTTTGTTGCAGTATTTGTCACAATGCTAAATTCTCGTAGTTGCTGCATAGGTGTTGTGAAATGTTTTATCCATCCTGTGCTGGAAGCCAAAGCATCGTGGGGTTGCATGCTTACCAGCACCTTTTTTATTTTGAACAAAACTACTCCATCCTTTTTTTTACTCCATTGTCTATAATAATTATAATTAAATTGCTTAAGTTGGAATAAAATTTGATGAGGTGTTTCCTGTATCTAGTGGGGTAAAGATGTGTCTTTTTGATTTGATTTACCACCCTGATGTACACAGGGCCCAATTTTCCCTCTGGCAACATGTGACAGTTATAACAGGGTTCACATTCCAGGCAGGTTCCAGGCTAAAAACAGAGGTGTATTAGAGAAATTGTCTGATACAAATTGGTCCAGTTCTTGCAGAACACCAAATCAACAAGCTTAACATCTGCGAACCAGGATTTTTTCCTCCTTCCAGGCATCCCATCACTGTTGTTCTTCAGCATCTGAACTCACAGTGAACTGTCTGTTCTAATAGGCTTCATCTTCATTATGGGATAATATACTGTATAAGTGTAAATCGGTAATTAGATGTTAGTGTTCTTGGAGCGTGATTTATTAAGAGGAAGCTAAATTCTRGTAAAACAAATACACTTCTATTTGAATGCTGACAGAAGATGAGTAGAGCATCTGATCATTCCTTATATCTTTAAGAAGTGGCTTCCTAATGAAATCAGATACTTTAAATATCTAGATCTCTAGCTCAAGACTTATTTGACATTTCATTATCATATGAATGACATTTTTAGCTTGGCAAGTTTAGACATAAAACTTGGGTACTAAGTACTGTGTGAAAAATTAACTAGGGGAATTATAAAGATTCTAATATCTCAGCATTTTCTTTGCTTTTATTGATCACTGCGATCTAGCTGATGTGTCAGCAGGCAAAAAACATTCTAAGTAAGTTGATATATTAAAAATGATGCAACCTTTTATCTAGATTTATATTAGATGCAATCAGGTGACACACCACTGTGATCTACTTTGTGACTTTCAAAATTGGTTATGTCAAAATCAAAGGAAATTGGACTGAATAATATTCATATTTCAGTGCTAGTTGTGCTTATTTATTTAGGTATTTACTGTGATATGGTCCCTAGCACTCATTCTGAATGAAAGCCTAGAGACTTATAACTGCCCTAAAAAATGAAGTTTTCCTACAGAAAATTGTTTGCATTTAAATATAGTGTATGCTTAGGTGATACAAAACTGTTGCATCACCCTAGCTATCACATTTTGGCTTTATACAGTTTTTATTGAATTATACCCTGAATAATACAGGGAAAAATTACTGTTAACAAATCTGACAGTTTGTGTTAGGATTTTTTTTTTAAGCCTGACTAGTTTAAATTTGATTTATCTGAAACCTGGTGTATCATGTAATAATCTGGGTGGGGTCTTTGGTTAAAACAAAGTGATCTCATGTTGACTAAGTTATATATACACTAAAAAAGACAGTGAATTTTAGCTGTCAAAAACGCATATGATTGGTAAAACGTATAGCAAAAAAAAGACTGAGGATTTCAAAGTGATATTTAACAAAGAGGTGGTTCTGTTTTAGAATAAATCCCAGCCATGTCTAAATTAATACTGTGTCTGCTGTTAAATGTTTCATTTTTATCTGGCAGAACACAGGTAAGGCAGGGGGATGAACAGCCATGTAGATGCAAACCTCTTCCTTGTGTTGAACAGGATAAGTCACTAAAGGGGAGTGGTCCAGGGAGAGACGGGTCTCAGGGAGAGATGGGCTCAATTTCTTATTCTGACACAAACTTCCCCTGAGGTAAGCAGGGAAAGACCGGCAATCCCATATCCAAAAAAAGGGGTTGTTTTCATTTTCAGTGGGTCATAAAATCCTGAGGGCTGTTGTAGACCTAAGGAGAGGCTTGTGCTCTACATCTCCTACTTTCCTAAATGGGGTTTATTGAACTTTTCTGTTTTACAGCATATTCTGAAGTCACAGAAAACACACTAAAGATTATGTTTGGTTCCCTTCAGCAGTCTGGAAACAAAGATCATTGCACAGGGCAGCCCAACAGCATCTCTCAGGACTGTCCTGGAAACCTCCGAAGGGATGAAGAAGGTACAGAAGGGAACAATATGATTGTATGGACACATAAGGAAACACAGAAAAAAAACCCCACAAAAATGGTATGTTTCCAGGCTGTGTCTTTTTCAAAACAACACTGTGAGTAAGAGAATATGGGGGGGAAAGTGATGATGAAATAGTGAAATGACAGTCAAAGGAAAGAAGATGCAGTCTTACCTAGGACTCACTGGGGGGACCTGCATGGCTGGAAACCGAGGACCCATTGGGTCCTTCTGCTTCTATCTTCTTCCATCATCTTCTGCTTTGGTGACACTGCATTTTTTGGGGAAAATGAAATGTAATCCTTAAGAAAACMTGATGTGGGAGGAGTGTGTGCCTGGAGATTGTTTCTTCACACTGTTGAGATGTGAACATACCTGCTTCATTACTTCAGAGGGTGCTATTCTTGCTTTGACATGCATAGGGTTCATCTAGACTTCTGTATCTGTCTGGTCTTTTCTATAGGAAAACTTCAGCAGCAACACTGGTCTCAAACTTCTCCACCAGGTTACTTCCTGCCTTCCACCTTTACCTCTGAAAAAGTCCATTTATTTTCTATGCTAGCCTCTATTCTTCTTCACTTTGGACCCCAGAAAGTGCTCAGAACACATTTGACTTTCTCTTTCAGCTCAGCTCTCTTTCCTCTATTGTCTTATAGTTTTAGTACATGTCAAATACATCACCAGAAGCATACTTTTTTCCCCCTGCTGTTGTTAACGGTTTATTTCTTTGTAGGTAAGGATTGTCTTCAAGAAAAAAAGTCACTAATGCATCTGATATGGAAATATTTTTTYCTGCATGTATATATCTATAATATTCATTTCCAGTAATATTTCAGTAAGGAAAGTGAAGAACTTTAATGTTGCTGCCCAGTCAAACTCTCTTCCTGACTTCTAGTCTGTCTGTTGTGCTAGTGCCTGCTACATCAGGAACATACATCAGGTTAACCAGCTCATCTCTCCAGTGCAGTAAGGTGGGCCTTAATCTACAGTTTATATAAGCCCCCTTGCTCTATCAAAAGACTTTTTTCTGTTATCTCTAATAGCCCATAGCATCTTGCTGTGCTCTCTTGCTTTTCTTCCCTATTACCATTTCCAGATTGAATGTCTGATCTTCAGTTGCATGATCCTGAGCACAATATCCTAGGTGGCTTTTTTAGCTTCTGTTTCTCCTTCTCTCTCCCTCTTATGCTGCTGACATATTGGACCTCCAGAACTAAGGGAGATTTATCAGGACTGTGCCACACTTCTTCCAAATCAGCCCTTCTTTGAGAGCAGAACAAGTGCTGCCTTCCGTTTAATACTGCTGGCCCCTGCCCAATTTTCAGTTTCTAGTGGGAGGATTTTTATATTTGAAAAGCGATGCTTGTGTATGCTGCCAGAATTAAAGACATTTTTCTACTCAAGGTAGAGCTCAAGCAGTCTCTGCTCAGGTATTCCTGCCCTGCTTTACCAATACTTCTTGAGAAGCTACAAGTCGTGCAAGCCCATTTGTTCCTTGACCTTTACCAAGACAGGAAGTCATTCTAGAAACAATAGAAAGTGACCATTTTCTTTTTTATAACAGGCTACAAAAGGATAAAAAAATATACTGTTGAAGGTATATAAAACCCTCAGTGGCCAATAAAGCCAGTTCACAGAGCTGAAGCCTCTGATAGTCTCTGCAAAGGGGACATTTGGGTCAGTTCCTGCTGTGGAGGAGCTGAGTGGTTTCCATACAGAAGGAGGTACTGTTCAGGAGGAGAAGTACAGGGCTTTTGCTTTTAAGTAGCCTAGATTGAATAGAAAAGTGCAGGTGAGGGTTTCTGAGAAAGTTGTTCATAAGGGCTGGTTCTCCGGGACTGGTGTTGGGAACATGGGCAAACCTCTAGACAGTTAGCAGTGGGGGTTAATGCTTTCCAGATGAATGAGAGATGAATCATCATAGAATCATAGAATAGTTTGGGTGGGAAGGGACCTTTAAAGGTCATCTAGTCCAACCCCCCCTGCAATGAGCAGGGACATCTTCCACTAGATCAGGTTGCTCAGAGCCCCATCCAACCTGACCTTGAATGTTTCCAGGGATGGGGCATCTACCACCTCTCTGGGAAACCTGTGCCAGTGTTTCACCACCCTCAGCATAAAAAATTTCTTCCTTATATCTRRTCTAAATCTACCCTCTTTTAGTTTAAAACCATTCCCCCTTGTCCTGTCGCAACAGGTCCTGCTAAAAAGTTTGTCCCCATCTTTCTTGTAAGCCCCCTTTAAGTGCCAAAAGGCCGCAATAAGGTTTCCCCGGAGCCTTCTCTTCTCCAGGCTGAACAACCACAGCTCTCTCAGCCTTTTCTCATAGCAAAGGTGTTCCATTCCCCTGATCATTTTTGTGACCCTCCTCTGGACCTGCTCCAACAGGTCCGTGTCTTTCCTGTGCTGAGGGCTCCAGAGCTGGATGCAGTACTGCAGGTGGGGTCTCACCAGAGCAGAGTAGAGGGSCAGAATCACCTCCCTCGACCTGCTGGCCACGCTTCTTGTGATGCAGCCCAGGAKACGGTYGGYCTTCTGGGCTGCGAGCGCACATTGCCGGCTCATGTCCAGCTTTTCATCCCCCAGTACCCCCAAGTCCTTCTCGGCAGGGCTGCTCTCAATCCCTTCATCGCCCAGCCTGTATTGATACTGGGGGTTGCCCTGACCCAGGTGCAGGATCTTGCACTTAGTGAGGATAGAGGTAGATGTGGAAGACCAGAATGATCTTAAAAACTATCCTGGGAAATATCTTAGCAGTCATTTTCTCTTCGAGGGTGCAGGCCAAGAAGAAGCTTTAGTTGCTACTCTGAAAAAGAGCTGTAAGTGGAGCTTTGGAGGGAAGCAGACTTTCACAAAGCAGATTAATAGCTGGAGACCAGAAACCAACACGCACAACACAAACAGAAAAAGTGAGGACTGTGAATACTGCCTGGAGAGAAAGGTCTAAGTCCAGGTGAAATTGCTTTCCTTAATATTTCCTAAATATTTCCTAGACTGCTTTATTCAATACTGTAGATTTCTACACCATTTTGGAGTGCATGCTATTTTTTCCAGCTTTCTCTCAGGTAGACGAAGGTGTTTTGATCCTGCCCAGTACTGGAGCTGTGAAGACTATGCTGCCCCTGGTGCAGGTGAGTGCTGCTCTATTAGTGTTACCCTCCAGGAGAGCTTGTTGCAACAGGACATCACAGGGATGCCAGATTGCCCTGATTAGACTGCCTTCTAGTTCTCCCCATGCAATTTATTTGGTTCCTGTTCTGCTGCCCTGCGCCATAGTTTTTGCAGAGATAGCACTACACAGGACTCTGCATTCACCCTAAAAGGCTTTTGCATTTGTGCCGCTTGCTTGGCAGAGATGGGAGAGAGATGGAAGGTACAAGCATATTCCTGTCTTGTCGTAGAGGGCAAGTGCAATGGGGCCAGTGGGCTTTTATGGATGTGATTATGGCTGAAAAGAGTCTTGTCTGTGTACTCGGGGGTCCTAGTGACTTAAGTTTTATATCAGTGAAGCTATACTGATTGCAACAGTTATTTCCTGATTCTCATCGTCTTAAAGGAGAGCAGCACCTGAGGTATTCAGCTCAGACATGAGACGTCAGCTGCATCTTCATGGCATCCCAGGTGGCCGAGAAAGAGGCTTTATGTTGATGGAGTTCCACTGAAATGAGAACAAAGCTTCGGGCAGATCAGAGCTGTGCTCAGCACCTTGCACAGCATGGTTCCTTCCTTCCTCCAGCATCAGTGATTTCCAAAGCACAACTACAAACAAAATTCAAATCGCTTGATTGCACAAGGAGATTGAGCATGTACACATATTACAGTCCTGCAAATGACATCATCATTCACTGCAATGATCTGTTAATGATCTGATTTCAGTACAATGGGATTTTACCCCTCCCCAGAGTGGGAATGGGAATTGTGAGGGTTGTTCTTTCATGCTGCAAAATTTGACAAAAATCAGCTCCTACTGACACATACTGCTGAGGTCACCCTTCACATCTGAAATTTAGTCTTTGTTTTGTGTTCTTCAAAATTTCTCTGGAATGACAGGTGAAGAAATGTGATTCTGGGAGTTACTGAGAGCAGGAGATCTGTCTATCAAGKCTCCCAGAATCACATTTTTGGCCCATTTCTGACAGGCCTGCCCTGTTTAGTGTTCTTATTTATAGAATCATAGAATCATAGAATCGTTTAGGTGGGAAAAGACCTTTAAGATCATCAAGTCCAACCGTTACGGACCTGTTAACAAAATACTGATTTGGGATACATATTTTTTCCTTCAAGAGAAAAAGCTTTCACATTCTGGGCTGGAAATGAGACTGTTTAAGCTGTTGCTCATTTTGCACTGGAGCTGCCACATCTGCAGCTGGAACTGTGCCGAGCCTCTGATGGAAGAATAAGCAGACGGACTTCTAACCTTTACAAAGGGTATATTACAGCAAAGGAAATGGGAATTAAATTAGTGAAGCCGTTCACTCAGTCATTTTATGTGAAAATGGGGAAAGTTCAGACATATCTTTGTATTGGAAACAATTCTGTGCTCATCTTTCTCTGGTGTTATTTTATTTTATTTTGGTGAGAGGGAATGGAGGAGTTCCTCTGCCCCAGTGGTGCCATAGTGGGAAAATAAAAATTCATTATTTTGTTCCAGACACAAATGTCCTTAGTGGGAGTTTGAGAAAACGGTACACTGGAATGTAGGAGTGAAATCACTGAAAAGTGTTGTGGTTTAACCCAGTGGGCAGCTAACCCTCACCCAGCTGCTCGCTCACTCCCCACTGGTGAGACTGGGGAGAGAATGGGAAGGGTGAAAGTGTGAAAACTCATGGGTTGAGATAAAGACAGTTTAATAGGGAAAGCAAAAGCCACGCACGCAAGCAAAGCAAAGCAAAACAAGGAATTCATTCACCACTTCCCATCGGCAGGCAGGTGTTCAGCCATCTCCAGGAAAGCAGGGCTCCATCACGCGTAATGGTGACTTGGGAAGACAAATGCCATCACTCCAAACGTCCGCCCTTCCTCCTTCTTCCCCCAGCTCTATATGCTGAGCATGACGTCATATGGTATGGAATATCCCTTTGGTCAGTTGGGGTCAGCTGTCCCAGCTGTGTCCCCTCCCAACTTCTTGTGCACCCCCAGCCTACTCGCTGGTGGGGTGGGGTGAGAAGCAGCAAAGGCCTTGACTCTGTGTAAGCCCTGCTCAGCAATAACGAAAACATCCCTGTATTATCATCAACACTGTTTTCAGCATAAATCCAAAACATAGCCCCATACTAGCTACTATGAAGAAAATTAACTCTATCCCAGCCAACACCAGTACAAAAAGAAATCTTATAAAGCCAAAAGTAAAGACATTCATGGGAAATGAAACAGATGATTTTTTTTTTCTTGTGCATTATAAATGTGATTCAGATGAACAAGTGCAGGTTCTGCTCTTTAAATTACACTTTTCCTTAAGGCATATTCTTGACTTTCTCATTAGATTTGATGTAAGAGTTTATTAAGTGACTCTTCTTGACCTAAGATCCCAGTCTAGAGGATGATGAATTCTATCTTAGCAGCTCACGCATTTCACTGGGAATTTTGTTTGAGATGAAAAAGTTACTGCTATCATTACTCAGTGTCAACAATATTAAAAAAAATAAAAATCATACAGTTAACTTGGAAATGAGGCAAGGACCCGAGAGAAGAGTCTTCTTTAGCATCCTGCCTATAAACATTTCCTTAAGGCAGAATCTCTCTCTGCTGCTTTGACAGTCAAGGAAAGTGTCTACTTTTCTGGTTTCACACTGAACAGAGCAAACCAGACAAAACTGTAGGAGTGGGAGAGAAGCAGGCTCACACAGATCATAACTTCTAGGTAGAGCACAAGGTAAAAAAGATATGAATAGGTACTACTGCCAGCAGAAAGACTATTAACAGAAAGAATTAACTACATATTTAGTATAAAGTCTCGAGTCTGTTTTGTCTTCAGGTTCAGTGGTGCTACTGATGTGCCTCTGGATAAACTAAAGCAAAAACCTCATTAAAATGTAGCTCCTGGTGATTCTCATAAAGGCTGCATTATCCAGAGCAGATGATAGCAATAACAAAAAAGCGAACACATCCATTTCTTTGTCTGATTGGCAGCTCCATAATAAATACTACATAACATGCCAGAAATAATATAAGAGTAGGTCACGGAAACACAACGGTCTTGATATTTCAATGAGCTGGGTTCCAGCCAGCAATGCACATTTTAAACATGGCCAAAGATAAAGATTAAGTTAAGTTATTAAGGTTATACTGAGGATCAAATAATGACATGGCTACAGGCTGAGGGGGAAATCTAGTCTCAGAGCAAGAACTCTGAAGAGAATATGGGATGCTAAACATGCTGTGGCTGAAGGGAATATTTTGATTCTTAGAAGCATAAAAGCCCAGAATTGCTGATGAGAGGGAGAGATGATGATATCTACCTTGAGTTTAGCAAGGCTTTTGCCATTGTCTCTGACAACTTCCTTGTATCCAAGTTGGGATGTTACGGGCTGGGTGGGTGGGCTACAAGACTGGGGAGAGTAACTGTCTGGATCATCTGGCTCAGTAATGGGTTGTACTCAGTGTGGGGGCCAGTAGAATGTGGACTTCCTTGGGGGTCTGTACTGTGACCTATCCTGTTTATTATGTGTGTCAGTGACCTGGAAGAGGAGGCAGATGATATCTGCATCAGCTTTATGGATGATAACAAATTAGGGAAACAGCAATGTTTGCAGGCAGAGGGACTTAGGCTAGAAATACGAGCTGACAAGAGCCTCCTGAAACTCTACAAGAAGAAATACCAACTCCTGCCCCTGGGAAGGATGAGCCCTGCAACAGCACAGGCTGGGCGCTGCCTGCCTGGGGAGCAGCTCTGTGGGAAAGGCCCTGGGGTGCTGCTGGGGACAAAGCTGAGCATGGGACTGCAGGGACACTGGTAGCAAAGAGGTCAACATCATCCTGGGCTGTAGGAACAAGGGCAGAGCCAGGACATCCAGGGAAGGCTTTATTTCCCTTTACTTGGCATTTGTTAGATCACATCTAGAATATTGCGTCCAGTTTTGCCCCCTCTGATGCAGAAAGACATAGTAAACTGGAGTGAGTTAAGGGGGGCCACCAGTGTGGTGGTGGATGGACTTGACCTGTGAGGCTGGGGAGCTGGGCTTATTCAGCCTGGAGCTGAGACAGCTTCAGGGGAACCTAACAGCAGCCCCCAGTGCCTACCGGGAGATCATTGAGGAGATGGAGTTTGGCTTTTTGGCTGCTGATCTCTTCTCCCTAGTATCCAGTGACAGGATGCGTGGGCATGGTTCAAAGCTGCACCAGGGGAGGTTCAGACTGGACATTAGGAAGCATTTCTTTATCGAGAGGGTGGTCAAACACTGGAAAAGTCTTCCTAGAGAGGTGGTTGATGCTCCAAGCTTGTCAGTGTTTACAAGGCATTTGGACAGTGCCCTTAATAACAAGCTTTTACTTTTGGTCAGCCCTGAAGTGGTCAAGCAGTTGGACTAGATGATTGTTGTTGGTCCCTTCCAATTGAAAATTCTATTCTGTTCTATCCTATCCTATCCTATCCTATCCTATCCTATCCTATCCTATCCTATCCTATTTTTGCAGTGGTGCAGGTGAGAGAATGACAGAGAATGGGCAAAACTTGGAATGGGGAGATATTGACAGAAGGAAATTCTTTTTCACTGTGGTACAATAGAGATTGTAGGATGTCCTTGGAGGTTTTMAGGTCCCAGCAGGATAAATGTCTGAGCAGCCTGATCTGAATTCAGTGTAGACCCTACTTTTAGATTAGTCTCGAGTCCCACCGAGTTATTCTGTGGCACTGTGATGTTGGCTGCCAATCTTGCTTCTGGAATTAATGTAGTTCTGGTGTTACTGTTCAAAGAAAAAATGTATAACGGCAAGAGGGTTCAAAGATCCAAAAGGGGGGATTAAAGAAACCCCCAGAAAAATATGCCTCACTATGAAGCATGACTGATGGTTCATCTGTTAGCTTACACAAGTAAGCATGAGCAAACTTGGTAATAGTAGACTCTTCACACAAGATTATTTGGGCCTGTTTAACTATTTGTGAATAACCATACCAATTGATATGTATCCTTAAAATTGTGCATCTAATTGCATAAATTTTATGTGTGTGAAGTTAAGTACTGAGGATGCTGACAAAGATAATAATGGTTAGAGAGAAAGACCAACAGAAATCAGGAAATAAACCTGTAGTCTAATTGATCTGATTAGATTTGCAGTTTCCCAAGCATTGCTAAGAAAGATTGCTTGCTTGGGTAGAACATGTCAAACTAATGAGTAGCTGCAGAAAGTATCCAAGCAATTTGTGATTAGTTATCAGACGCAGTGTATCAAGGCTGGCACCTGAGTGCGTAGCTACTCTCCATCACTGGAAATCTGCAGTGAAGGCTGCTGGTTTTGCAAGGATTTGCTCTAGTTCAGCTCTGCCTGCAGGACTTGAAGCAGGGAAGTCCTATGACTCCTGGCATATGCAAATTCAGGTTAGCCTGTCACTATAGTGCCTCTGGTCATGCTGGCAGGGCCGGTGGAGGGAAGGCAGGGCATAGCTGATGTGTCTGTGAGGAGGCTACGGGCACAGTGTTTTGGAAAAGCTTATGCTGCTTGAGTGGAAATATGGAAATATTACAACATGTTGACTCCTAACTATGAGGCTGTTCAGTCCTTATCACTGAGGGAGGGGGTAAAAGCAAGGCTGCTGTCATTTACTATTACTTGAGAGACATTTTAATTTCTTAAAGTCACCATTAAGCAATTATGTGCCCTTACCCAGTACATAAAAGGACACATAATTTCTAAAAACTGTGTTGATGATAGGATAGCACAGAAATAACTCATTTTCACAGTTAAGCACTTTACAGCTACAATCCATCAAATTCTTACAAAGCTCTGTAAGTGCACTTCACATTGCAAATCTGCAGTGCTGGATTTATTCTTCATCCACAAGCCTCTTCTGCACAAATATTCAGAGTAGTTTCCATGGTTATGCCTGTACCTGTAAACTAAACAGTGTCAGGCCGTGGGCATGTGCAGCGATGTGTGCTCAGCTTCACCGTTAAGTTGTTATCCCAGTCCTAGCAGAGCCTTGGCTTGTTGCAACTAGTGCTTTCCATGAAAATGCTCAGGCAAGGCTGGGGAGACAGCACAAGCCAGGGACAGTGCCCAGTAAACAGCCTGAATGCAGCCACTCTGTTTTTGAAGATAAGAGAGTTTAGCCAAAAGGATGAAAGTTGTGCTATGCCAGTTGGCCTCCAGGCTGGAGAATGGTCCCTGGCCCATTTCATTTACTAGAATAGACATAGCCCTGGTTGGTGCGTTCACAAATCCGTCCTTAGCAAATTGGGACCCCGGTGATAGTCTTGTCTGCTGCTCGGCCRCCTCTGGCTGTTGGTACACAAAGCTGCAGTCCTGTGAAGGGCAGACGCTGTGCTGCATATTCTCTTCTTTGTGTAGCTTGGTGCTGTTACAGTGCGAGAGGATATCCTGAGCTGCCACGTGTGCAAATGAAAACTTGTTCCAATTAACACTATAGAATGAACATGGCACCAGATAATTACAGGAAGATATCTTTGGAAGGATAAAAAAGTATTTTTCTTTGGAAAATCAGTGTCCTCTCACCCTACCTCTTTAACGAGTGTTCATACCTGTCATTGCAGCCTTCCCATTGAGACCACACGTCCTCCTCCCCAGGCCATTAGCTGTCTCTTTTCATTTGTGTTGCCATGCCATAAAAAATGAAAACAAACACTGTGGGATCACAAATGTGGCCATAATTCTTTATCATGCAATTTAAAGCAGAAGCTAATAACAAGGAAAATGACTAATGCTTGAATAGGTTGCTGCATATACAAACAGTGCAATAATTGTCTCTCAGTCTGAACAAAAAGATAATAAAAATGTTTTACAGTGCTCCTTAATTGTACCAAAAATTGAAAATCAAGACTTTATTGCAGAAAAAGGAAGCATTAATCTGTCTGAGGGCCATTTTGTGGAGAATGCTTCCTGGGGAGGTGTGGTGATAATTACTTATCTTTAATAGGTTTCTGGGTTGTGGAACCAAAATGTGGTGGTGAAGGTGGTATAGGGGTTATTTATGAGCCCCTAAGCCACCATACTCCATTACATCCCACATTTAATATAACTTGCAGGTCTGCATTTTCAGCATGTTTGTTTGGGTCCCTTTTAGTAGGTAGTTAAAGGAAAAGTGCTGGCTGAGTCATTCCACAATGTCACGTGAATTTGCTTCTTTCCTCTGCAAAGCATCATACTGGCAGCCCAGAGTGCAGAAAGGACTGATAAAACATGGTGATTGGCATTGCTTATGGGAATCAGGCAGGCAGCAGTGAAAGAGAGTTGCAAAAGAAGATACTGCAGAGCACCAGATCAGGGGCGGTTGAGACCAGAGTGGCAGCAAAAATGGACAGGCAGGAGCTTGGCTAAAACAAGGTCTAGCGAGGGGAGTCAAGGGAAAGTTGGTTTAAGCAGAGTAGTGGAGGAGACTGAACTCTCTTCCTGTTTGAAGTTAATGGCAAAATTCTCATTGACCTTCAATATCAGGAAGGGATATATTATGTGTTAGCATTTTGTTCTTGCTAAAGGGCCAAGTTAATGCTTACTGTAAGCTAATTACTGAACAAGATGTTTTAGGTTTTTTTAGCTTAATTTGATAGAAGTCACCTATTGGCATCACTTTTTAGTAGGACAACAAAACACATGTTCCCTGCTAACTATTGCCTAACTAAGACCTGGCAAGTAATTTTCCTTTTCCCCCAGGGTTCCCGTATGTACTTGCAAGAAGTTTTTTTTGCTTGGTGGATATCAGAATTCTATTTAAATATAGATGTTCAACCTTCTTTCTATGGTTTGTGTTTTGCTTGTAATTATTCTGCATTCTTYGGGGACACGTTTATTGTAGATGTACTAATATAGACTCTAAGTTCAGCTGAGAGCCCCTAGAAGGGAATGAAAGGTGCTAAGAACCTCTCTTCAGTTATTGACACTTAACTCTGTCTCAGTGGAATAAAGTTCAGTCTCTCAATGCCAAGTAAAACTGTATGGATTATTTCTCTAATCTGAAAAAGCCTGGTCTACTGAAAATGAAATAGTTCTCTAGAAACTCCACTTCAGAGAGATATGGAATATTACTCTCTCAATTTTTTTTTTTTTTTTTTTTTTTTTTTTTATGATTGTATTCACATTTTAGGACATTAACAGAGTCTGCGGTTAAGCTATCATACAATGAAGGAGCTTGGAATATTGGATGGGCCACTGTCCCTGCTGAGCAACCTCTTGGGTGGGTTTTGGGGTTTGAGCTTCTTGCATTCTCCCCACACTTTCCTAATGCATCCTTTTATATTGTTCATTATATGATATTGTGTATTATATAAAATAATGAAAATATAATAATCATTAATTATTTTAATTAGTAATGTCTGTTTTCACATTGCATACTTCAATTTGTTCCCTGACCTCTGCCAGGGAGTAACCAATTACTTTAGTATGGATGACAAGAACAATTCAGCCTCAGAAGGAGAAATGCACACATTACATAGTACAGATGAACAGATGAGAAATGAATGAATCCACAAATTTAAGAACAAAATAATAAAAGCAAGACATTTTGGTAGCATCTTCAATGCATGAAACAGTAGGGATATCAAGAAACTTTTGTGAAAAGGCTTGTGTCACTATGAGCAGATAGTGCAATTATATATATAGTAACTGGAAAGTGGATGGAGAAATAATTTTGATTTATTTAGGATACCATGTAACTTTGAGGCAAAGCTGGCTGTAGAAGCACTGCAGCGCATATGTCCACAGCTCAACTCTGAATCCTCCCCGAAATGTGCTGTGATGAAAAGGCAAACTCCTATATTTGAATTACTTGGGATCAAAGCAGGGTTTTGGTTTTTTTTTCCCTGTAGCTATTAAATATTGTCATCAATCATTTTTAGAAGTAGTACTTAATGACACTTTAAACATAATTTATGACTCAGTCTACAGCAGTAAAAATCCCTAATTAGAAAGCCTAGACGGGAGGCTAGCACCTTTCAGACTGATCTGTATAAGAGAGTTTGATGTAAGAACATACATTAACTTCAACAATGTGATTACTAGAGGTTTTTGGCTTACTAAGATGGTGGTGGCAACTGGAGTACTTAAAGGATAAGACTAAAATGTAGCAGCTACTTTGTTCTATATCATGATAACTGTCCTTTGCCAAGTCATACACGTGTGAGCTGTATGGTAGCACATACTGACTGAATGTGTAGAAACCCACATTTCCTTGTGATCAGCCAGCTGGCACAAGTAGCTTCATGTCTTCTACACTTCACTATTTAGAAGTAGCCATGTCCTAATAACGAGAAGCCCTTATCTTAGGCTCCAGATAAATATGGACTGTCCTTTCATTACAAACTAGGATAACAAACCATGGTATGCTGTGCTACCCCTCTAACACTTTTCCTTGCTTCCTTCATGACTTTGGAGAGCTTCTGTGAGATGGAGAAGGAGATCCAAGGCTGAATAAGGGTGGTGCTGATGCGGGCAGAAAGAGCTAGTGGTGATGGGGAGCACACTACAGAGGTGACATGGTTCCTAGGATGGGGAGAAGGAGCAGAAGGGAACAGGACTCACTGGAGCCAACATATAGAAGTTTGTATTAAGCGACCTTTAGCAGGTATCTGAAACTCATTATGGGAAGGACTAGCAATGGTTTAACTCCTGTAACCTTGATGATCTGGGATGATACCAAGCACACGTTTAGTGGGTGTGTTCTAATACAATCCAGAAGATGCTTCTCAGGGGAGCAGGATATCTGAGCAGGATAGTTTGCAATTGCCCAGTTGTCAACATTTTGCAGCTAGGAGGTCTTGGCATGAAAGATAGAAGAGGTGTGAGACCTCTTGCAGAGAACAAAGATGAATCCCTGGGCCCCATGGTGTCAAGCTAAAGGAGAAATGACATTTCATTTCACATACCTATATGAATACCTAAGTTTGATTCCTCTAGTAGACATTGTAACTTACTTTCTTTCCACGTTTGTTTAGCTGTATCTATCCTAGATTCATGGTGAAGGTTACCAGATAGGTCTTTACTCACTCACACCTGAACAAGCATCTCCACATTTTTCCCACAGAATTTAATAATAAGACCAAGTCTGAGGTGCAGAGAATATAATAGATTATGAGCCGACTATATGATCAAGTATATTCAGAAACTCCTTATACACATGAGATGCCACTGTGCCTCCTAGCTGCTATAACATGATTACTGCATTATGACTCTTTAATAACATAGTGACAGTGAGATCAATGGTACCTGTAGGATGTAAACTTTATCACTGAAACTCCACAGAGTTCGGACGTCTACCTGCTCTTCAAATAGATGGTCTCCACACGGATTTTTAATATTTTCTGCTTCTTGTATCATTTAATTTTTAATCTAAAAATAATTAGAGTTATAAAAGTTACAATCCTTTCCTTTTCTGTGCAAACCAGTGAAATAATAGTATTTTTTCCATTCAGCTGACATTGCTGATCACGGAAACTGAAGGCGCTCTGTTTTGCTTAGATAAGGGTTTATTTGAGACCCTATAGAGCCCACGGCACTTCCTTAACTCTTGCTAAAAGCAAGCAATGTGTTTGTGCCTGTACCTATCGCAGAGGAACTGAGCTGGACTGACATGCGGGCAATGGCAGATGGCCAGTAGTGTTCAGCAGCTGTGGAACACCCATCGTGCCAGCAAGTTTTGACTGGTCCTTGTCACCTCCTGCTTCTGCCTTGCTGCAAAGTGAACTTGCACTGATTCAGTTGTTAACTAGCTTGCATTCATATTGCATTCCTCTGTCTTCCTCTCCTTAAATTAGGCTAAAAACTCTTTCAGGCAAGGATTTGACTTCCCTATGTTGTTTTATGTCTGGCAGAGCCTGATCCTGGTCAAAACTGAGACCTTCTGTTCTTTTACAACTACTGCTACTGGTATTACTACAAAAAAATCAATGGCATCATTAGAAAATAAACCTCCTGTGTGTTTTAGTGCAGCTGATACATAGCTACATTAAGGCATAGTAATTTCATACTTACATGTCCTTGTCAGTGATGGTTGAATGATAATATGAACCTTGATTCTCAACTGCTTTTATGAATTTCCCTAGTGAAGTGTGTTTGCTCTTGTTCAGAAATCAGAATAGGTTATCAGAGTTATCTATGAATGTATGAACTTGAACTACCTTCTCTGTCTTACCAGATTTTAAGTTCTGAAGTATAACAGCTACATCAACTAACACCACTGTTGACTAAATAGACGTTGTTGGCAACAGGCAGCTAATCATCAGAGCAGAAGCATTTAGTGAATGTGCTTATTCAATTGCTCTTTTTATTGCATTACGACTACAGGTTTTAGAAAGAAGAAATTGCATACTCTTTCAGATTGACTTCAGGCTTTGGATGCCCACCTTTTCTTCACTTACCTGGTGGTTGGAATTGCATCTCATTATATCCGCATCGCTTCTTCTGTCCCAAATGAGGTAATAGTCATCTCATGTATCTTCCTTTCCATGTTATTCAGTCACAGATGTTTTCTATCTTACTGATTGACAGGCCCATAAACAAAGCTAATTGCTATGTGTAACCTGTTCCCAACCTTTTGTAATATAAACTGGTGATAAGTAGGCAGCTAAGTTGGAAGGGATGCCCTTAGATAAGTGTCCTGAGTCCCAAAGCCTGGAGTGCACTGGTCACTTCTTGAACTGTGTGATTCAGTTTTTCATTGCTAGCCTTCAGAGATATTTCATTTTTTCCTGTCAGATATTGGTAGCTATAGTTTTCTACTTTAAATGTCCCGTGCACAGGCCACGTAGGCCTATCTCACGTCTGTGAATTTCTTCCGGCTCTACAGGACTTAAGTAAAGTAAACATAAAGTGTGTGGTCATGATACACCTGGAAAGGAAGAAGGGGAAAATATTGTATTAGATGGACAAATAATTCATGCTGAAATATATTGAGACTATTGTCTACACGTGCATTAGTGAAATTCATGGCTGCTGAAGCACTCTTTGCTAGAGCACATTGCTTTCTCTTTGTGGAACTTACTCTGGTATACTATTTCATAGCGTCTGCCAGACAAAAAAAAAAAAAAAAAAAGAGTTCTGAAGGGGGAGGATTTGGCATGAACAATTTTTAGCTCATTGCCTCGTCTTACTATTTTTAAAGTTAGGGGTTTTTTTTACTAACTTTGGTCAGCTGAATGCAAATAGAGTGAATTTCAAATGGAGTGTGAGTCTGCATATTTCTGGGCTTCCCTAAAAAAATATGGTCCCTAACCTCTGCAAGGATAATACAATTGTAAAGACTTTGCCCACATATAGTACTAATACTGTCAGTGCTGAGTTAAGATCACTACCTATCAAGATAGATAGATGATTTTTTTTTTTCAACCATTAATGTTATCATTAGGTTCTAATGTCTTTCTACTCATGCTGCTTTAACTTACTTATTTTTGTCCATCAAACAGAACAGGTTTTGATCTGCCAACGTTGGCTCTACTTTCATCTTTCTGCTTCCAGCAAGACCTATGTCTGTGCTGAGGGGTGTTAAAAATCAGCCCTACAAATGCAGGTTCAGACATTTCCCTTTCCACCTCTCTGCAGAAAAGCAGAGTGGGGATGTCTTAGCCCACAGTTCCTGAAGAGAAGCCTGGCTCAGACAACTTTTTCATAGGTGAGCACAGAGACATGGATCTCTTTATGCACTGAAAAACCCTAACACAGTCACAATGTGCAGCCCTCGTATGGTAGACTTTGATGGGGCCTTGGTTCATTGTGAACGCATCCAGTGATGAACCCATTTCAGCACCAGACCCTGCTCAGGGCAGTGCCTTAATGGTGCATTTGGTAAAATGTAAAATGATTTGTAAGCGCAAGATAGAAGAAAATGTTGCTAAAGTGGAGAGCAGTGAAGTTTATAACACCTCTTCCATCTATGATTGTAAAAAAATTTGTGTGTGTCTAAACATATAGATATAGTCAGATAGCCCCGTGGTCTGAAGACTGTTGTGGAAAGGAATTCTGTGCCATCATCTGTTGAGAAACTGAAGGCTAAGGCCAAATGAACAACCCTCTTCCGCTTAGGTAATGACCATGCAGTGAGAATGTTACACTTGTTTTGGTAAAAATTCATTCAGTTGTGAGGAATGGGGCTCTGAAATTTTGCCTCTTAACAAAGATGAGAAAATACAGTCAAAAAGTACTTTGTAGGGCCCGAGAGAGGGGAGGTGGCTACATTGAAGAGAGTTTTTGTTCTCTAATTATTGACTTTCCAAATTTAATTTTGTGTTCCTTTTCCTCTTCATGAAACCATTTTTGTTTCATACTTAGACCCAGACATGTGAAGTTGTTGCTGTAAAATCCCCATTTGGGGAAATGTTTGATATTCTATGATTTCTGGGTGGATGTTCAAGCTATAACATTTTTGCTAACTTTCAAAGGAATTTATCAATATTTGAACCAGGCTTTATTTGCTGTCAGCACAACTTGCCTAACAGGTTGTATGTGTATCTGTAAATAAACCAAGCCACATAATAAAAAACATGATTGTGTTTATACTGACACAGCTAGGCAGGATATAGATGAGAACAAGATGTTGTTCCTGCCCAATGTATTTAGTATTTAATTTCATAAAAGGTGATATGAAGAGAGGGGGAAGGGCTGTCTCAATGTCAGTGAATGACAGAAGGTAGGAAGGCATGATGTGAAGAGGTATTTGGGGTTTGGAGTTCAATCAGATAAAAACAAAAAGTCAAATATTCAGGAACTGGGCTACCCAGACTGACAACAAGCCGTAGCACAAGGGAGGAGGAACAGGTTAACGGAGCGTGTCGTGCTATCTGCAATACTGCCATTTCAAAATTGCTATTCTGTGGTACTTTATCTTAGAGATTAGAAAATCAATATTTACTTAAATATATGGTGCATTGCTAGCAAATAAAAGTAGAACAGTGTTTTTTCCCTTCTCAATAGGAAGTGACTGGTAATTAGTCATTTGGATGGAATCAGGGGTGGGAAATCTACGACCACAGCTTCTTCAGGCTGAGACTTGTGGGTCTCCATAACCAAGTGACAGATAATAACCAAGATTCATTTCTTTGTAGTTTGTGAATCCAATTAGTAAGAGACTGTGGCATTATCAGCATTCTTCAGAGTCCAGTGCGAGGAAAACTCTACCCTGTGGGGAAGTACCTTTTTAAAATGAAGCACTAATAAAATATTCCATGGTAAACACATTTTCTTGCTCAGAGAATCTCAGGATAGATTAATTGGTGCTTGTATGGACTTTTAGGGCTATATACTTTTAGTACTGAATTTGCAATGGTTATCATAATCTAATCATAAAAATTTAAATTAGACTTCCAACAGTGAACATTTCAATCCAAGATAGCTGGAAAATAGTTCCTCTGCAGTATTCTTAATTTGCTTAAATAAATTTGTCAGCATTATATATGTACTATGCAATTACTTTATGTAATAAATTATTACTACTTCCTTAACATATTATAGTGATATTAAGTGTATTTTTGCACATTCATAGCTGTGCATAACAATCATAACAACCACTAAGAAATGATGTGATAGGACATTGCCCGTCAATGTACATTTCCCATTTGGAGCCAAAAGACATGGCAGCATAATGGATTTTTTCAGAGTTTAATGAGTTCCTGCGAAGTTCAAGGTAAAACACAGAAGGACTGGCTCTCAGGAAGCTGGATCTTGCATGTAAGTGGTTTGGGCAATGAAGAATTTTCTGTATACCTACAGAGGCAAATTTTCTCTAATTCTTTCAAGCTCATCTGGAAGGAGCAAAGTCTCAAAGAACCTTGCACAGAACTAAGTTGAGTCTGACAAGGGGAAGAGTGACAACCTATACAGCTAAATGCTATAGGCCACATAACTCTAAGTTATGTTTATGGATAGGCTACTCTGTAGAAGCCTTTCATAAGCCAAAACAAATTAAAGGACACATCTAGAGAGGATATATTAATGTAAATGCACTCAGAACTAAGGTTTTGTCTAAGCATGGTATAAGCCTTGCATGTGATGTAAAAGCAAAGGAAAAGCAGGGTTATCAGGGAATAAAGAGCCTATAAAATACAAGACACTTCAGATGATAGAGTAGCTGAAGCTGTAAATTCTTCAGACATTGCCAAAGTAGACATGAGAAGTGCCCTTGTGAGTCTGCCTCCAACAGTGGTGTCAGGAGATGTTATCAAGTCAGTAGGTTTCTGTGGCAGGCTTTCCTTATGTATGTGCTCTTTTTGCCAAAATAGATCTTGTTCATGTGCTCAGTGATCTTATTCCTTATTACAGGCTCTACCATGCTGCGCGGTGTGGAGGTGAGTCACTGGTAGGTAGTTCCCATTCCCTTCAGAGCCGCTCTCCAACCAGGAGGCACAGTGGCAGCTGGTGTACTGCCAGTCCTCCGGCACGTGGCTGCTTGCAAAGACACATTACACTCTTTGGCCAGCACTTCTGCAATTTCGCGTTTGAGCTCCTTCAAGACTCATGGGTTAACACCATCTGATCCCAATGATTTACTGAAATCTAATTTGTCTGCTTGGTCTGAGACTTCTGTATATTTACTCCAAATTCATCTCACTTTTCTGACCAATCTACTGCAAAGGTGTCAGGTCTTGAAAGCTCCCCATCATCTTCAACAGTAAAAAACTATGCAAGGAAATTACAGAGCTTCCCTGTTGTTCCCTTATTGTCCCCACGTACTCCTTTTACACCTTTGCCATCAATCAGCTGTAGCAGTTCCCTGGTCTGATTCTGACTTTTAATGTACTTGAAGGAGTACAGTAGTTTAAGGAGAGCAAAGCACTATTCAAGTTCTTCTTTAATTATCAGTATTTCCTCTTTACATTTGACCTGCCATGTTTTATGGGYTTTTCTGTTCCCCTTATTTGAACCAACTTCCTATTTCTTAAATACCAGCCAATTTGCTAGTCTACTTACCTGTCCTACTGAGCTATGCAAGTTATCTTTTTGGACTGCTTTGTCTTCTTGAATTATGACAAATATTTTACCTCCATTTCTAATGCACTATTCTTCAGGCTTCTCACAGTCTTTCTGCTTTTTTGGACTGCTCTCTGCTCCCTCATGCCCTCCATCTTGTCTAGTTTGACTCATTTTTTATATAGTTCCATCTCTTCAAGCTGAATATTCACGTGCAGTATATTGTTGTTCTGCTCTCTCTGGCTGCCATGTTAAAACTGTTACGGTTTGACTTCTCCATGGATAACCCTTCAGCTAGGTCCTGTGCACAACTCAAGATCCAGTCCAGGAGAAGGCAATATTTTCTTGTGATTTTTAAGACCAGCTGTTCTACAAAGAGTCATTTGTTGCATCCAAAAGAGTTATCTCTGCATCACAGTGAGGTATGACTGCAGTTCATAGGTGGGTAGCTGAAATCTCCTGCTGTTGCTGCCTCTCCTAAATTTACAGTTTCTCTAATCTCACATAACACTTCCTGATCACTGCCATCATCCTGTTTGGGGTGTTGGTTGTGCAATCCAAGCAGTACATGCTGCTATCAGGGATTTGCAATGGAGAGGAGTCCATAGGACTTTTTTTGTCATAATATTTTTGTACTGTTACACTTAATATTATCAATCACACACAGGCTGCTCCCCTGCCTCTACCTCCTACCACATTCCTCCCATAAGGTTGGTTGCTTGATAACACGGTATCCCTCTGGTTTTCCTCCTCCACTGTGTGTCTGAGACACCTAATATATCAGGTTTGTCATTTGATCTGAGCATTTTCATAGAATCATAGAATAGTTTGGTTTGGAAGGGACCTTTAAAGGTCATCTAGTCCAACCCCCCTGCCCTGGGCAGGGACATCTTCCACTAGATCAGGTTGCTCAGAGCTCCATCCAACCTGACCTTGAATGTTTCCAGGGATGGGGCATCTACCACCTCTCTGGGAAACCTATGCCAGTGTTTC
>JAYKAV010001621.1:0-88136 GCA_035582835.1 Phoebastria nigripes
AATACTTAAAAATAATCATGGAAAGGGAGAAACAATAGGGTTATTGTTTCTTTTTTCTTTTTTCCTTCATTTTTCTTCCCGACCTGGCATTGCTGAGAGCGAGACTTGGCCCCTCTGTGCTCTCCTGTGCTCGGCAGGGAAAGCTGTGCTCCAAAGGGCTGTGTGTCTGTCTGCCTGTCGCCTGCCCCGTCTCCCCATCTCGCTGGGATCTTGGATGGCCAGGCAAGTCCTCCCTTCTGGGAATGTGATGTGAGCAGTCTTGTTTGGAGCTTGGATGGAAACCCTCGCTGTTGAGACGATTTGTGGGAGTCTCCCTGTGCCGACTGCTTCTCTTCAACAATTCCTTGCCTGCTGGGGAGCACGTTTCCCTGCCGAGGCCGGGGAGAAAGGTGCTCTCCCAGGAAACCTGCCCTGCCTTGTTGCTGGCGTGCCTCCATTTTTGCAGACCATCTTCTGATGCCTGTCTGTGCGTCCCTCCCCCAGGGCTTGTGGAGTTGCTGCACTTTTACCTTTTTTCCATCCCTTTTCCAGGGCTGTRCCTGCTCTCCTTGCCTTTCCTGGGCAAGAGCACTGTAACAACCTGTGCTGTAGTCCCCGTCCTGCAAAATCAGCAGGAGCAAGATGGGCCAGAAAGGGTACGGGGAGCCTCAAAACCTAGAGACCTGCCAGCTGGCTTCCTCCAGGTCTCTGGAGCATCTCTCAGCTCTGGAGCTGACCTTTTCCCGTCGCTGCTCTGTGCTTTTCCTCGCTGCAGCTTTATGGTGTGTAGTGCTATGGAAGAACCGTCAGCCCGTTACCCACGGACTGGATTTCTGCAGACGTGTGCTCTTGTATCTTGCAAACGCAAACTGCCTGCCGTGGTTACAGCCGGCACTGGGGTTGTTTTCTTTGGAGTAGGTTTTTAGCTGTTCTTCATCCACAGGCTCATGCCTAGTAAAACTGATGAACTAGTATTTGCTGCTGCCTTCTCCGGAGCTGCGTGATGTGGCAGCCAGACTGGGTGGGATCCATGGGACCGACCCCTCTGCCTTGCTCCTTCCCCTCCTTCTCCTCTTTTTGTGTGTGCCAAAGGGTGCTCCAAGCACCTTGCAACCTCTTTCCCTCCCTCCAGCAAGAGAAAAATAGCAGCTTGTGAGTGCCCAGGCATAATGGTACCAACCCACGGCAGGCAGTGCAGGGTCTGCTCAGGCTGGGGTGATGCTGGTGGCTCTGGGCTGGGCTGGAGGGGAGCGGGGTGGCTGCGGGGAGAGGGTCCCCATGCCGCCTCCTGCTCACTGAGCAGCCACTGCAAGAGGCACTTTCAGTCAAGAAAAAGGAAATGGAGAACTTCTGGGTTGAAGTTCTGGCCGGGTTTGGTGGGATCACATGGTTGGGAGCAAATCTGGCCAGAGGCACAGCCCAGGCACGTGCACATGGGAGAAAACACGGCTTGCACCGTTTGTGCCTCGGAGGCTCTCAGTGCTCCCGGGAGTGAGAGATCCTCAGCTCACATTCGAAAATGAGAGGAGGGGAAAGCTTCCAGTGACTCAAGTATTGTGTTGCTTAACAGCAATCAGATGTGCGGCGCTTGCGACTTGTTTCACTCACCCTTCACCAGTCACAAGCTTTCCTAAGCTCTTCTCCACAGGAAGGGCAGGGCCAGAGGCACCTCTCCTCCATGGCACAACACAGGTGTTTTGCAGGGTAATGAGGATGTGGTGTCATCCTTTATTTTCATGGATTGAGGGAAGAGCAGGAGGCCGTTGCATGCCCAGGGAGGCTGGGGAAGTGGTGCTGCCCTGGGAGCCTGCAGTGCCTCGGGGAGGCGAGTCCTCCCTCGGCCGCGCGCGGGCTCGCCTTGTAGCTGCTGATAACGTCACTGCAGTCCCCAGTTATTGCTGAGTCTGGAGTAATTTTCTTTGTTGTAAACCCTTTAAAATTTGTTTCGAGAAGAAGCTGTAAACAGGGTCCATTTGTGTTTAGTGTCATCCTGGTTCTGAGATGTCTTGTTTTCATTTTGAAGAGAATATTTGAGAGCTTCTTTTGGTTTTCCTGTTGTCTTTGGGAGTGTTGGGGGAGGTTTTTATTTCTTCTCAAAATGTAGGAAAAATACCTCCTTCCTTCTGCCCCCTCTCCACCAAACCGCAAGAATTTTATCCCAGTGCATTTGAGATCCAAGAAAAAAAAATGCAAGTATTGCATGTGCAGGGGTGYGGAGGGCTGTATCGACAAAAAGGGCTTAGCTTTAGCATTACAKCACTTTAAACAAGCTCGTGCCTAGCAGTAGAGGAGTCCACAGCCCTTAGCTAGGAGCAGAGGCCTCCTGTAAAAAGCATGTGGAAAAATAGGTGCCAAAGAACAAGAGCCATGAAAACTAGGGAGCCAGGTGGGACACATCCCCAAGGGGTGTTGGGACCCTGGAGTTTGGCCCTGCACGGACTCCCCGTGGTGAAGGGGCTCCCGATGTTACGTGGCAGAGCGGCAGACAGGAGGGAGTGTGGCTTGTGCGTCTGGCTGCTCGGTGGTGCCCATCCTTCTGCCAGGCTGGGCGAGGGCTGCCTGCAGATGCCTCTTGTGGGATGGATGGCTCGGGCTCTCTGGTTGCATAGTTTCCTCTTTGCATGAAATACTTTAAATATTAATTGTGCCAGAGGAGAATGGCTGTTTAGACTTTGTAGGTGCTCAGGACGCTTCCTGGGCAGGCTGTCTCCAGTGCTTCCATAAGTGCTTAATTATTTATGCAGAGTGTGATAGGTCCAATAGGAGAGGGCAAGACCCATTTCAAATAGCCTGGGGACCAGGGAGCTCTTCAGGTGATCTGTGCCCCAGAGAAAACAAGGGAGAGTTTGTATCTCCGTCCTCTTCCTTCCAAAGGAGGGGGTATCTGAGTGGTTGGATGGATGGCTCGGCATGCTCTTTCTCCTMTTCTGCTCTGTGTAAAGTGCAAAGCCCAATCCAAATGGTGTTTTCCAGCAAGACCAAGGAAATGCTGAGGATGTGGATCCTGCCAGGGCATCGGTATTAAGCATCGTAGCAGCTGCAAGGAAGTTGTGTGCATGTGCTGAAGCACCAGTGTAGGCACCCAGCGAGAGCAGGAGCTGGTTATCACCTCTCTTTGCTGACCGAATGTACTAAGTGCAGTTGCATCAGTCAGGAAATTTTTTGTTTAATGCTGAAGATCCCATAAAACATTCATCCCTCAAAGCCTGTGTAGCACAAAGCGTTCCCCAAACTTGACATATAACTTTATGGCCTTTTGCAGGCAAACATGAGTTGGTGCTCTGAGTCCAAGTCAGCTGTAGTCCAGGAACTGTGTCAGTGCTGTGCTATGCTTGAGCTAATAAGCTTAAAATATGCCTTTTTTGAGGAGCTTCTGAGATCTAGTGACCGAGGTCCATCAGGATGAAACTTTATATTTGCAGAAATGCAGGTTACATAAATCACCCGTGCTGAGCAGAATGATAGTGATGAGCAACATTGGTGGTGAGAAATATCTTGAAAATAGTGGAGATGATGCTAAGATCTTGTGCTTCTGGTACTGCTTTGGATGTGCTTCCCTCGGTGCTGTGGGTTGCTGTACCCTGGCTGATGTCTGTGAACGATGTCTAGGACACTGCTGTTTTGGAGAACGGGCTTCACCTCCTCCTGGGGAGAGTGGCCTTGTGTCATGCAAGTTAATCACGGACTTTAATCACCTCTTTTGCATTTCCTTTTCTAGATGCAAATGCTGGACAAGTTTCCAATGGAAGGAGGGCAGAAGGACCCCAAGCAAAGGATCATCCCCTTTCTGCCAGGTAGGCGAGTGGGCTCCAGCAAAAACCATGCTGATTTTGGCATGGCGGGAGCTTTTTCCCAGTACATGTGTGAGCATACACGTGCTTTAGCTCTTATCTCCTGAGCCATCTGAGCAATAGCAAGTTCTTGGCCTGCACCGTGTCCATTAAAACATCTGTATTTGTTAGCAATGTGCCCAGCGAGTGTTAAACACTTCAGTCATTCTCCCTCCCTCCAGAAAGCATTAGTGGGGGACTTCAGCTAAGCAACCCCGCTTGCACAGCTTCTGCCAGAAACAACCCCGCAGCAGCCTGCTTGTTTCTGGAAGGGGTCTGGCCAGCATGGCACAGGGCTGAGGGTGGTGTGAGGCTCCCCAGGAACTGCTTATGTGCTGTTTTTCCTGTCCCATGCAACTCAAAGGGCCATCCAGAGAGAAGGAAATAACAACTGAATTCCACGTGTTAAATCAAGCTGATTGACAGCCTTGGCTTCCTCCTGTGATGTTCGGGACTGGTTGCCTAAAGACAGGATTTCTGTGGCATGATGTGTGCCCTGCCAGCCCAACACGCAGCTGAGCATTTGTGTGCCTGAGGAACAGATGCAGTGGTCCGTTGCAAACTTTGCGGTGTGAGGGATTGCTTGTGGCTGCCCTTTGCTGCTGCWGCTACGGGAAAAAAAGAACCCTAATGTGCCTTGCAAAAATATCCAGCCTGAGGGGGTCCTGGGAGTCTTTCATGCACCCATAGCTAATGGCTTTGACCGCAGAGTTGTCTTTACCCCCTCCCCCAAGTGGGCATATTTAGAAATCTCACGGTACCATAATCACTTCCAGTGACTGTCAGGTCCATTTAGTGCAGCCCTTTGTGCTGTGCTCTGCCTCCTGGCTTTTCTAGAAATGTAAAGGCACTTAGAGGGCTTTGCTTTTCACTGACTGGTGTGAAGAAAATCATTTATGCCCCTTTCTGAGCAAGAGAATCTTGTCTGGGTTTCCCATAGAGAGATTTCTGATTCTGGCTTGTCCTTGCATTGTAACATCAGCAAAAGCAAAGCACACCTGACATTAATACAGCAGAAAAGGTCTTGCTGTACAAGTACTCCTGCCAGCAAGGAGTGGGGAGGAAAAATGGAAGCCAAATTGGCAAAGGGCATAACTTGGAAAAATTCGACATACAGTTTGGCACTTGCAGAAAATTCCCACCAAAATGCTGCTATTTTTGGAAGGCGGCAATCAGGCTCGGGAAGCCTGGTTGGAGCATTGCTTCTCGCAGCACACTCATCAATATTTGTTTCTTCTTCTTGGTGTTGAAATAATTTCCCTTCACTAAGAGGTATGTCACTGGGATTTCCGTTGGAGGAAAAAGGGCGTTGAAGTCACTGGAAAATAAAGCCTGGCTCTTGTGTAAGAAAGCAGTTTTGGGGAGTTAGGATGACCAACCTCTAGAGGAGCTTGTGAATTTGTGTGTGTCCTCTGCAGAGATGTTTGCCCCTTTGCTGTGGTCCCCTTTTTGCAACAGGATTAAATAATACTGTTTTCAGAGGTAGTCACACATTGACTTAGAAAACTGCTAACCCATGCTTCTCCCAAAAATTTTTCTTGACATTTCATTTCTGCAGTGGCTTGCGATAGCTAAGAAGAGAGAGACTATTGATGCCTAACAGCTGGCATCTGCAGCTTTACCACTTGTACTTTCAGGTGCCAGCACAGGGCAAGGGGTGGTGTGGTGAGAAGATCCCAGCATGGGATGGTGTCCTACCTCTGAGCAGGAGGTAGCCACTGGAAAGACAGATAATCTTGCATCTGCCTGTCATGGGGCAGCTTCAGAAGTCCTCTTGCTCAGGGAAGTTGTGTTATTAAGAAGTGGGAATCATGTTGCCTTTGCCCTCCTACCTTTGCTGCACATCACGGAGCGCTCAGGAGCTGGTGGCTTTCTCTGGAGCAGGACGATGAGCCGTACCTCCCTAGTGAGATGGCTTGCAAGCTGTGTCTGCTTCTGAAAGAGGACTTCACTTAGGGGCAAGGGAAGGCTCTTTTAATAGTTGCTGGCTGTGCTAGAGGATGGTTCCTTTCTGGAGCACTTCTTGGCCTTCCCAGTTTGGGATGGCAATGGGTTTTGTTACTTACAGCTGAACCCAAACTTCTTCTCTCTCTGCCTTGGGGTGCTGTCCAGGTAGCTTGGTGCAAACAGCCTGGGTCTCTTTCTCTGCAAAACGTGGCTCTAGTATGCTTAGACTTGCTAGGGTTTTGATTATAGTGAGTTAGCTTCTGTGAGTACGGTAGTTTGCTCCCAGTCCCCTTTTGAGCAACATTTTTAGCAACTCAATATCATTACCAGTGGAGATTTGGCTCCAGTGGTTTACTGAAAGTACGCTGCTTTCTGGGAAGTCCGTTGTAGAGTAACATTAGACATTGTGGCCACTGCAGTTCTCAAAAATGTCTCCTGCGACCCTGTGCCTCCTGCAGCTCTGGCTTTCTTAGCAAACCCCTAAGCATCCCAAACTCCGGGTCACCACCACAACCTGAGAAGGTGCCATCTGGGTTTGTCTGTCAGGCTGGTTTCCTGGAATGGGAAGAGAGTTCCATGATTACTCTGTAGTTACAACATCCAGCCCACAGGAACTCTGTTTGCTTTGTGTTGCTTTGTTTTGTTAATGTTTGCTTGGAGGATTTGACTTCTTGGAAATTTCTAGAGACTTTGGGTCTTTTGAAGTAGGTCTCTGATAGTATCAGAAAATGCTCTCCTAAGTGCAAGTCCTTCAGCCCACTCAGCTCTTCTGAAGTGGAGTCATAAAGCTGGGTCCTCCGAAGCGGAGCAGAGCAATTGCACTTGAGGTTTGGGGCCAGGGGTTGTCCCTTCCCAGGTGTTGGCACCACGCTCATCCCGTAGCACAGCTTGGTGGGGTCCGGTTTGGCCTGGCAGGACATTGCAGTGCTCCTGCACCATGCCTGAAAAGCCTCTGCCGCCATATAGGGGAATTTGAAGTGGACTCTTGGCTACTTTTGCTGGCTTTGAGCCACCGGCACAGCCTGCCCAACTTCATGTGGTGCTGAGGATGGCCCCTTGAAASAGCTCTGGCAGCACCCAGCCCATGCACAGCATCGACTGCGGTCCCTGGAGCGGAGTCAGGAGCAGCTGGCGGGAGAGAAGAGACCTGTCACTGCCCGGCCCCGGGGATGTCATGCTGGGCAGCTCCATCCTCGTCTGCAGCCGTTCACACTAAGGGTTACGCGTGTGTTGGCTGGGAGGTGATGGTATGGAGACCCCAGGAAAGAATGAACTAAGAAAACAAATGAGCTCAGTTGGGCCTGCGGTGTAAGGGTTGTGCCAGATCTTTCAGGAAACAGCTTTTATAAGGAGAGTGGAGTCTTCCAAACTTCGTACAGCCCGAGTAGCCTGGAGCAGATCCTGGCCAGTCTGCTTTGCTGGAAACGTGAGCCTCGGCAAGGAGGGGTTGCCTGACGCTGAGCTAACTTTGGCTGTAAAATTGCTTTTTAGGAAGCTTTAGCTACAGACAATAGTGAACTCCCAAGAAGGGCAGAGGAGAAAGGGGGTTCGGTGAGATCGTTTCCAAAAGCAGAATGATGCCTTCTTTCTACTCCCTTCCCAGCCTGCTGACCTGCTCGGCATGGGCACCAGTGCTGCCCACATACTTTGGGGCTTTTCTCCCAGAGCAACTGTGGGGATGCCAATAGCTCACCACAAAGGCCCCGTAAAGGAGGTGGAGGACAAGTCATCCCTTTTTCAGCTACAGCACCTGACTTTCCCCAGTCTCATTGCATCTTCATCAGAGCTGGAGATGGGGCAAGAGTCCTAATTACTATTTTCTGCTCTAGCAAGATGGGCATCTCTGCTAGAGCACTGTTGTTTGGACAGTCCCAGGCTAGCTTGCAGCCCATAATCAGTACAGTTGCCTTTTCTGTAGGTTTTCAGTTAACCCTGCTGATGTGCAGACAGTATTACCCCCAGCAGAGTGCTGCACTGAAGCAGTTGCTCTGCTTCTGACCTTTGAGCTGTCTTTAAACAAACTACCTTACGTTTTTCTCCATTGCATGGCACTGTAGGCCATAGAAGCAATGGCCTTGGGGACATTTTGCTCCTGCTCCAGCAGGATCTCAAACCGTGAGAGTGGAAAGGGCTGTCTTAATAGGGGCACTGTTTACTTTGGCTTCATTTCACAACGTATGGAACTCCATGCTTATGCTGTACCCAGGACAGCCCCAGAGGCACTTTGCTGGTCCCCCTCCTTTTCGCCAGGATATGTGCACAGCGCAGGACTTTGCCAAACAGATGCTAAGTGCAGGGCTCCTGGAAACGCAGTCTCCCACGCCTGCTTCCCCATCCTAGGAATAGCCCACGTAGCTGGCTGCTCCGTGGGCTGGGATTAATTATGTGTACATTTAGGGCTGCCTTTTTTTTGAAGTGAGTTTGGAACCTGTGCCAGGGAAAATCTGGATGTGATTTGAAAGGTGCAGAGAAGTGAATTCTTTCCGAGGCTGTGGGGCGGGGGGGGAGTGGGGGGAGTCCTTCAGGGTAAAGCAAGAAGCACAGACGGTTTTCCATTCTTGAAATATCTGGCTTGGTTCGCGGCTGTAATCAGCAGGGTAATCGTTTCGGGTTCTCTGCCCCTCCAACTTACTGGAGATCCAGTAACAGCCTTTGGCTCAAGAGGAGCCTCAACCATTTTGCTGGTTGAAATGCCTCTGCCTTGGTTTTTTCAGCTCCTTACTCCCCAGTATAACTTCAGCTCTGCCTGGAGAATTCCCATGGGAGGGAATAATTTGCAGAGCCCTACCTGTTTGTTTGGAGAGATTAACCCCTCTTGTGGCCTGCCTGCTCTGTCTCATATTGCTGGAGACCTGAATTCCTTATCAGCCCTTTCCCCAAGCTCTCCTCTGACACTTTGCAGTCCTTGACGAACGGCTGAGGCAGCGGGGGCCGTGTTGCATCCATCGCTTTGCAGCCCCCTCTCCGGAGCTGCTGCAGCACCCTTTGCTCTCGGTCAATCAGACAAAGCAAAGCAGCCTTCGTTAGCCACAAAGGGGGTTTCTTCCAGTCCTGGGAGAGCAGAAGCTTTCTGGCACCAGAGGAAGGTGGGCAGACAGAGCATCTTCAGTGGAGCTTCTCTGGCTGGTGCCAGCTCCGCTGCATGGGGGACAGAGCTCATGCTCCCCAGGCATGACCTGCAAGCTGGTGGTGGGCACCAACCTCCTCCTCCTGCCCAGTTGGGTACAAGGCAGCACACCAATGCTATTTCTGCTGTTGAAGCCCTGAGCCCAGTGATGTGGAGCTTAAACGCAGAAGGGCAACCTCAGCTCCAGCAAGTTCATTGCTGAATAGGACGTAAAAGCCAGCAGATTGTCCCCCTGTGTCCTGGCTGGACTGTATCAGTGGAAGGACTATCRCAGTGGGGTTTTGTGGGGGAAAGGAGTGTAGGGATTGTGGCAAAGGAAGGTTTTAAGGAGGGATTTGAAGGAAACCATGCCAGTGGTTTACAGGAAAACTCTCCCTAGGGTGGGACAGTTGGGACAACAGCTGTTGTGAGACAGTGCTGGCTGGCATGAAGTTCACAGGGACACACACTGGATGGATTTGCTGCTTATCCGTTATGTTGGATGAACTCCTGCTAATGTGTAAGTGGGCCTCTTGGCCACGGTGGGTGGAAATGAGTAGCAGTGGTGGAGGGAGAGGAGTGTCCCTGCAGAAGAAGGGAAGAAAGGAGGAGCACAGTTGTGTTGGTGGGATATAGAGCTTTCTAACTGGGGAGCATCACGTCCCAGGAGGTTGTGAGGTCTATCCACTGACTGATGGAGTCTGGAGACAGCATCAAGGCCACTGTGGTTTTCCAGGCTTCCCTCCCGGCAGGGTGAAGAACACCGCTGGCTCCCTGCCATCAGCCCAGCGCTCAGGGCAGTGAAAGGGAGGAAACGGAAGCACTGGGACAATTTGAGGGCCAGAGCTGAGTGGATGGTGCCAGCGGGTCAAAAGGAGAGGGAGGGAAGGGGTCTGGCAGGGGAAGGGAAAAGCAGGCCTGAGTGCCCATAGCTATGTTTCCAGGCTGCTCGCAAGGTCTCCCCACCTCTGCCCTGCCACTGCCTAGCTGGGGAGACGAGGCGCTTGCTTCCAACTCAAAAGTCCTTCAGATGTGGCCAGAGGTTGACTTTGTGGTAGGCTGGGATCTTTTTGTTAGGTTTCCTCCCTCCCCAGTCCCTCTCAGAACCAACTGGTGCCTGCAGTGCTGAAATGCCTGTCCTGGTATTTGCCTGGCTGTAAAAACAAACCAGGATCAACAAGGAGATAAAATGAGTAAGCAAATGCTCGAGTCAGCAAGGGGAGCTGGAGATGTGGCTTCTGCTGCTTTGTTACTCTTGAATTCGTCTTTTCTTTGGGTAGGTAAAAGCYTCAATTGCTTGCAAGCAGTCTCTGAAGAGCACAGCTGGCTTTGGCTGCAGCCCAGGCGTCAGCTCAGCGCCGTGTACGGCACGGGAAGGGCATGGTGCTTCTCCTTCACGGGGCTGGGGGGGCCTGGGGAAGAGCAGCAGGGCGAGAATTAGCATCGCTTGCCCTTGGGATTTCCTCCCCATGGTGAATCCTCTGCTGAGGGCTGCTGCTTGTGCCCTGCTCCTTTCCTGAGGGGTTCGTGGGGACAGGGGATGGCTGCGGTCTTCTCCTGGACATCGCTGCAGCAGAGGTCCTCCACCTGCCCCAGCTGCTTTCGTCTTGTGTGTAAAGCACCTGGTGATTTCTGGAAAGAACTGCATAAAAAGCTGAATACTTTTATTATTTTGGGTGGTGAAATTCGATTTTGACTCTGATTTCCAGTTGATGTAAATATTTATGGTGGCTTGCTTTTTTCTAAATTAAACTAATCCTTGTTACTCCAAAGCAACCCTACAATAATAATCCATTCTGCATTGCTTGATTCCCGCCAGCAGCTGTAACCAGCCAATAAGTGTATGAAACGTGATATCAGGTATAGCTGGAGAGATGTAGGCAGGGAACGTCCTCCCACTTTTGCACTGAAGATCAGTGCAGAGAGACTTCATTTGCTTTGATTTTTAAGGAGTTGCATATATTTCAGCTCTCTCCCTTTTAGTTTTATTCCCTCTATGTTTAAAGGGTGGGTTGTGTTGGTCAGATTTCTCCAGTCAAAATGCTGATGGAGAATAATAATAATACTGCCTGGTTACCCTTAAAGAGCAGTTGCATGCAAAACACCTAACTTCTGCTGGGAAAGGCAGGTAACAAATGTTTAGCAAGCAGAGCACGTGCAATGCTTTGGTACATCTACAGTTATATTAATGTAATGTATAATAAATATATTCACGGGAATAAAGTGTTGTATATTCTACTGAAGAAGGAACACTTTCTAAATAGTAACTCATACACAGAGTGTCTTCAGAGCCATTGTCCTCCTCAGAGGCACCACTTTTTCCCTGTAGGTATTAACAGGTTTTCAAGATCCAGAAAAAGCAGGCAGCGTGTCCTGGAGTCTGGGTACTTCTTGTGCAGGGAGACTTGGCAGGGCAGCCACTCTGTAGTGGTGCCTTATCACTGTCTTCTTTTTCCAAAATCGACTTACTTGACACATTCCCAGGTGATAAATGTTCAGTCTACTCATAGCTTGCTTTGTGTKTATAAAGGACAGTGTATTTTACCGCACTTTCTTGTGCAGTGATTTTCTTGTGCTAGCAGGGAGGGACACTCATTGCTCTGATTGCTTATGCATAACATTATGTATGTAAATAAGAAAATCTAATAATTTCTGAGTACTTGAGTTGTGGCAAGAGTGAGAAGCTGGTGAAGTGGAGCCTGCAGAAGCACTGACCTTACCAGCTGATGGAAAACCCCACTAATCAGTGAGATGTGCAGAATTGCCTTCCTTCACATGTCTTGCCCTCTGTATTTCTCATGCTGACGTTGAGGCTGAGGGCAGGAGTGCTGCATGAGGATGTTAGGAGTAAAGTGAGTCTTGCCAAAGGTTGTTCTTAAACAAAAGGTAGAGGTGGTAGTTATTTTTCTCATATTGGAGCAAATTTTGCTGAGTTTGCAGGCATCCAGGAGTCAAGGATCCAAACTGCATCAAGGCTGAACTTGCTCTTGCTAGATACCGTGAAGGCAGCTGAGACTGCTCCCCCTTCGCTGTCGCTCTGCGTGTCTCATGCTGCAGATTTACTGAGTGAACAGTTCAGCCAACTGGGAAACTTCACCGTGGAAAATCAAACCCCAGAGACCTTCCCCTCTTTTCTGCTGGCATTTTTCTGTGCAGACGTTTCTCCTCACTGTTCTGCATGGCTTGCCTTTGCCTGGAGCTAGGTTACACTGTGCCAAAGCTGGGCCAGCAACTGAGCCCTTCTCTGCACAGTACCTGTGTGTCAGGCTTCTTGATGGAACGGGCCAGGACAGCAATTATCCAACACAGTCATCAGACTTACTTAACTTTCCTCTTGCCTTGGCCCATCTGCCCATTTCTTTGCCATGTGTTTCCTTTAGGATCTAGAGGAGCTAATCCTGAGCCCTCTCCTCCCCTTCAGCATGAAGGAGTCTCTGCTGTGGGCAGGAGGAAGAGAGTCCACCTGGACGATTAGCAGGGCAGTAAGCCAGTACCAGGCCAAGAGTTGTTACAAGCTCCTGGAGGCAGCCAAAAAAACTGTAAAGCAGAAAACGCTTAGAACAAGGTGTGGGTGATGGGCACCATTGCCTTCGCTGTGTCCCCCGCAGCTACAGCAATGAGGGGTGCAGATATGAGATGAATAATGTCATGCGTTTCTCTTGCATTATATGGTCTTTGGCCACGTGAAAAGCCTCAGTGGGCAGCACTGTTATTCCCATTTTGCAGATATGGTCTAAGGAAAATGTGCCCAGGAAAATGTTGCATCTCACTGACCCAGCAAGTTGCCCATCGTTCCCTTCCAGGAGGGAAGTGGTTTCCTGCTCTCTCTTGCCTTTCAAGTCAGGGATTTATGTAGCTGTATTTGGCAGCACTGAAGGGTCTACAATTATGTTAATTAGGCATTTTGATTAAAAAGCAGATTTTTGTTAGAAAATAAACTTCCTTGTTGAAAAATACTAGATCTAGAGCAAATCAAGAGAGGAGCTGGATTTCATGCTGGTTCATATGCTCTGTGCCTGGGCTAATTTAAGATCACTTCAGTTGTTGTTATGTATTTATTCACCAAAACTATATTATTCTTATTATTGTTCGCTAGCATCTGTTTGTTAAACATTCAAATGTTCCCACACCCAGAGCTTATTATTTCAGACATTTATAATGTACCCACCCATCAGTGATTTCATTTTGGCAGACATAAAACCAAAACAGCTATTCCTTACAATTGCCAACAAAATTATTGTGATCCATTCATCTTTTTAAAAATCATCATTCAAATAGAAACCTATGCAGCAAATACGCCATGATTGCTGGTGAGAAGGGAAAACTGTTTATCATTCGCTTGTCTGATGGAAAATAATTGCTATAGGCAAGGAAAGGAGCTCTGACCTGGTTGTCGCTCCCTTTCCCTCCCAGTCTTTCCAGACAACTTCTGTGTTCCCAGGCTATTCACCCTCAAAATCTAAAAGACAGATTGAATGGAGGGGTATTTTTTTCTCACTGTATCATAAAGACTGCCAGACTTGGCTCTGGCAGGCTGCGAGAAGGAATGCATTTCAGAGCAGAGCATTTCCCACCATGAATGTCTCAGCCCCTCGCTGTCAGCAGGACATAAATGAGAAGCAATCCTTCTGGTATGAGCTGGCCTGACCCTTTGCATTTCACTGGAGGGCAAGTATAGAGCTAGTACTGACTGCGATTGCTGTGTGCTCCCTTGGACAGTCCGGTTTCGAAGGCATTCTGCATTAACTGAGCCTGGCAGGAGATTTGGCTCCTCCATAAAGTTCTGATTCATGCTCCTTGCAAGCTGAAGTTGGGTTGGCTTAGTTCATCTCTGCTTAAAAAATGCATTGGCAGGCTGCACAAGTCATGCATGTTCCAGATCCTGGACAAGTCAGGGAGAAGCAGGGGGGTGACCCAGCCCTGGTTTTAAAATTGTGATAAGTGTGTGGCCATTTTAACACGTCCTGTTTTCAGGTAGCTTGGTAGCATCCAGGCTCTGGTTCCAGCAATGCCGCGGCTCCTGTGAAGGCTCGCTGTAGGGGCTGAAGCTAGCCATGGTGCAGTGAAGGGCTGCGTGACTCTTCAGAGTGCTTTTCCCTGTTCTCATGTTGCTTGCAAAGAGGGTGTGTTGGTATTTGGTTGTGAGGGGAGTTTGGCCTCTCAGTTGCCCTATGATGACCTCTTTGATAAGTGAAGGGATTGCATGGACAGACACATCAGTTGCTCTCCYTGGGTTTGGTGGTGGGATTGGAAACCCAGCTAGGGACAAAAAGAGACGAGACTTTCCTGTAGTATGGGAGATGTCAGGAGGAACTTGGGGGAACTTCATTACCACCCACCCCACCCCCCAAAACACAGTCTTCACACAAGGTGATTGTATTGCAAAGCAGTACCAGTTCCTGGTGCTTTGGGAAGTGCAGGTCTGAAATCCTACCACCTACCAGTCCTGTCTGCTAATGGCTTTTGTCTCGTTAAATGCCAGAGAAGCTGTTCTCTGTGAAAGCAGCTTGAAACATTTAGGACTCATTAGACTTCAAAGGAAAGAGGCCTGTACCACAAGCCAGAGGGGAGGAAATGGAGTGGCAAGAGGATCCCATTAATGGAGAACACAAATAAACCCCAGACAGGAAGGAAAATCCTATAGGTCTGACTCAGAGCTGCAGTCCTGACACTGTGGCTTCGAGGACCAGTTCGACACAGGAGTTGCACTGAGAGAAACCTCTGGCTTGGCTTCTGCCTGCACTAGACCCGGATGCCCTGCAATGAGGGTCCCACCTGCACCGGCAGTCGCAGGGACGTCCGCTTCTCTGGTGAGCGCTGGCATTTGCCAGTGGACTTGTACACCCAGGACTTGCACACCAGCAGACTGTAAGGTATCAGGCATGTGCTTTGATAGGGGCTGCTCCTCTGTCATCGCCACATTGGTGAGAGAAGATGGGGATGCAGTTTGCTGGTAATTGTTTCCCCTTCTCTCTCCTTGAACATGCTTGCCACTTTAAATGTACTTTATTCTGATAAGGTATTTAATCTATGGGAGGGAACAGGCTTTTTTTTTTTTTTTTAGGTACAGTGCTTTTGGCAAGAAGAGGATGCACAGGGAATAGGTCCTGACAGAGTGATTCAAAAGAGAGCGTTCCTGGGCGTTGTGCTGACCTGCTTTTCTCTCTCCATCTCTCCTGTTTCAGGGAAGATCCTCTTCCGCCGGAGTCACATCCGCGATGTTGCAGTCAAGCGCCTGATACCTATCGATGAATACTGCAAGGTAAGGGGAGGTTTCTAACATCAACCAAAGATGAAGCCACCTTGATCAGGCTCAATCCTGTTTGACTGATAGCGTATAATGGTGTGCCAGTGCTGGGAGAACAGGGATTGTGGGCTATCCCCCACTATCAAACCCTTTCTGTGATGAAAAACCCACCCACTGATTCGCTTTTCACTCCACATGAGTAATGCTGAGGGCTTGGAGGCCTGGGCTTGCAGGGTGCAGGGTGGCCCAGCTCCGCACCAGCTTGCACCCCACTTCTGTGCTTTCCCTTTCTCTTCTTTCTCAAGCTGCAAACCAGAAYCAGCTTTCCAGATGGGCTGGAAAGAACCTGGCTGCCTGGCCGTGTCCTGTCTAGTAGGCGGTTTGAAGTGAAATGGTTGTGTGCAGGACTAGGCTTGAAGGACTCGGTTCCTCAGGGAGCCTTTCCTTTCCCATCTATTGGGAACAGACCTGCTGTTTTATGTAGAAGACAGCACTTTCTTGGTGGGATGGTCCCAAACTGGGACGTAAACTCCTGTTACTGGTTACGTAAAACAGTTATTTGCACAGGGGTAAGATGACTTGTACCTGCAGAAAATTATTGGAAGCCAACAGACATAAGGCTGAGACAATTTGCCCCATACTCTTGAAGAATGCCTAAGACTGTACTTAGGCATAAGGCAAATTATGATGTTAGGGCATTTTTTGTTGGGGGGGAAACAAAATACTAAAGTCCACAAAAAATTATTTTCACACAAATAAAGTATGCCACATCTCATCATGTTGAAGAAGTGCACTAGTACTTGCAGCAGCCATGAAATGGTCTGGAGGTAGGACTGGTACCTCCAAAATCCAGTCTGAATGCTGTTGAAAACATATACAAAGAACGCAAAACCCAAGGGAGAAGATGGGGAAATGGTGAAATATCCATCACATTCCTTAGGTGCGGGAGGTGTAGCAGTGACTATGGCCCAGGACTTTGCGTGGTGGGAGAGACTGTGGGTTTTGGGACTCAGCCAGACCTACGGAAGGGATGTCATGGCTGGAATAACAAGTACAAGGATAAAGGTGAATTAGTAAATGCATCTTGACAGCTCTGCAGTGGGGCTGCGGGTGAAAACCATCATGGGCCAGGATAGCAGATGAGAGCAGAGTGATGGAGATGTAATGCAAGGTGTGCTTGGACCTGTGTGCTCCATGCAGCATGGGGGAAGCTGATGGTGCAAGTAACTGCTTGGCTCCAGCCGGGCATGATCAGCCCCTTGTCTTCTGAGTCACTAAAATGTGCCAGCTACATACAGACACACACAACCGTAAATTTAATTTTTGGGAACAAAAAGTCCCTAAGTGATAAGATGCTGCAGCTATCTCTTTCAGAATGATGCCATTAATGGCATAAAATATAATGAATCCATTTGACTTAACAACTGGAACATAATGGCTGATGTTATATGACCCACTTAGAGAGCCGCTCTCTCCTCCTTCCGTTAATGCATTACCAAGTAATAACATGTACACTGTGCCTGGCCTTCAGCTGCTGCTACTTAACTGTAAAGCTGCTGAGCTGAAGGTGGGTATGGGACCGAAGGCTGCAGAGATATGGAATAAGCAAGGAGTCAGCAGGAGCAGAGAGATGTCCCTCCTGGGCATGTCGTGCTGCAGCTCGCAGCTGCAGGGTCCCAGCACACTCTTACTGCTGTGTTTATCGTTGGAGGTGGACTTTGCACGTGCTTGGAGGGTGGTGGTGCAGAACAGAAATACAAAATATTTCCTCTAGCTTGGCCCTGCTGAGTGAGAATTGAGGGTTAGGTGAATATGTTGTGAACAAGTTCCCACAGAAAACTGTGTAAGAAAGTTTTTGCTTTCTTGCCATCTCCTGCGAGAGAAGTAGGGTGTCTTCGTTCTCTGGGAGAGCCCTGGAAAGAAGGTGGGTGAGATTTGGGGTGGAAGTAGGTGAGAGGAGCAAGGAAGGGAACCACTGCTTTCACAAGGCAGTGCTCTTGCTGAAGGGCTCTGTTCCAGGTCCCACCGTACTGAAAAACGTGGCAATTTAAGGTAATGTGCAAGAAAAGCAGCAAAAGAATCAGGGCAACTGGTACGAGCGACCAGTTGCCAAATAAGACTTCAAATGACCATAGGAATGACAAGGAGGGGGAGCGGAGGCCTGAAATTTCTTCCCATTTCTCCAGTTTATTCTCTTTGTGTTCTACATCTGTTGGTCTTTCCCCTGGTGTAGGAACTGCCTTCCTCCAGCCTAAGGGATTTTGAGAAAGTGTTAGTTGGAGGGTTGATGAAGGAGTTGCGATGCTGTGATGCTCTACCCCAACGAGACTGGGTGGACCACTAAAAAAATTGCTGCTAGAGAATAATCCTTTCTCACTCCCTGGAAAATGGATTTCAATGCAATAAGCCTCGTCTGTCTTTGGTAAATGACCTTTCTCCTCAGGCTTGCAGGCAGCAGGCTGGGTAAGGTGACTTGCTGTGGCTCCAACACCATGGGCTGAAGCCGTGTTCTGAAGGCCCTCCCCAGTTCACCCCTTTGGGTGGCAGAGCCAGAGATGGGACAGACGTCATGCTATTTGTGCCACTATTTTTTATTTGGTGGCCATAGCTGCTGTAGACCATGGCCAGCTAGACTGCAGGGTGGCCTGCTTGACTCGGCCACTGCTGTGCCAGCTGAGTCAGCTCTAGGTGGGCTTCCTTCAGGATGTCCTGAGAAATGAGCTGTGGGTCTCGCCTTTCATCCTTCCAGCACAGGGTGTTTTCTGTCATCAACCCCTGCTATCAGAGGACATGGAGCCTTCTCCAGGCCACAAAATCAGAGTGATTTTGGCATGGGGGAAATTGTGTAGATCATGGGATGCCTGGAACTGGGGAGCGGTACCCGCATGGGAATGTCATCCATGCAAAACTTGGGTCTTTGAATAGCCCTTCCCTGGACCCAAAAGCAATGGAGTGCGTAGTTTTCTCTCTCCTGTCTCTCACATGATCTTGATCGCAGCWGGCCCATGATTAGTGGTCTGACTGTCTGCTGTGCTGGCAGTGAATGACTGTGTGCTGAATAGCTGGAAGGGCTTTTGGGGGCCAGCAATTAGGTCAATATGGAGCCACATCTGATCTGTGTGGTAACCCCGGGGCTTTGCAGATGTGGCTTTGTCTCCAATACAGAAATGAGTGGAGGTTTGGTTTGCCCACACTGCTGTCACGAGACTGCTGTGACAGCAAATGGAGGGGAGGGGGAATTATATGGAAAATTGGTTAAACATCTGCTCCAGGTCAGGCTGCAGCACTGCTCCCTGATTTCAAATTGTCCCTTTTTCAATTGTATGTTCTTTTTTTACTTTTTGCAGTCGCCATCATCTGTGACTCCGTTCCCTCCCACGAGCAGAGAGCAGGGCAGGGCTCTCTGCCAGGCAGCTGCCCATCCCGCCTTCCCTGCCCAGCCCTCGCTGCAGCCCACGTTGGAAAGGACCTACAAGAGCTCTGGCCCAAGGCGAATATTGCTGTCCCAGACTCTGCCCCCAGCTCCCACAGACATGCACACTCTCACCCTGCAAGTCCCACCGTTGAAGCCTGTCTTTTTGCAACAGGCTTCCTCGAAGGGAAAGGAGAAAAGCACAGGCAGCTTATAGCTCCTGCCATTCAACAGCACGCCTAGCAGCCTTCCAGCCCTTGCCCTGATGAGCTGGTGTCTGCGCTTTTGCCTCCTGTTGCTTCTCTCCCTGTCTCTTCCCGAGCTGCCGTTGCCCAGTGGAGCATTTTTGGGATGTGCTGGTCAGGGCTGATGGCACTGAGAGTCTGCCACGTGTAAACTGCCCATCCTTTCCTGAGGATGACGGCTTCATGCCCACAGCACGGCTGGGAAACTGAGCCCTGCCGTGGCTGGGAGGCTGGATGCTGGGATGGACGTCCCCGTGGCTCTTACCCTGCGAGGGCACATCTGTCCAAAAGGCTGGAGCTGGGCTAAGCAGGGCCCGGGCAGTCTCTGCTTATTCTCCTTTAGTCTTCAGTTGCAGCTGGGGTGGTGTGGTGGGTGTAACTGGGGGCTGTCTGGGTCTTGCTCTACTCTGGTGTGCGTTTGCAGTAGCTCTCTCCGGCCTGGCTCTGTGCTCCTGTGTGCCAGGAACCACATGGGTGCCGAGCTCGGTGCCGTCACCCAGTCTGCTGCGCTCTGAGGGCCTGTCCTCCCTCGTCTCCTTGCTCAGTCTTGATGCTTCCCATCACCGGTGTCTCTGTTTCGTCCGCAGGCTCTGATCCAGCTGCCTCCCTACATCTCCCAGTGTGAGGAGGTTCTCCAATTCTTTGAGACACGACCTGATGACTTGACGCCCCCCAAAGAGTAAGTTGGTTGGGTGGCTGCTGCCATTGGGCTGGTGATGAAACACAAACTACCTTGACCTTGCTGGTATCCATAAGAGTCTGATGTTCATCAACGGTTCCCCCCACGAGTCACAGATCTGGGATTTGGAGGTTTTCTTGGAGAGGGAACGGGGGCTGTGCAGCTTGAGGTGGACACCTCTGCCCACTCAGCTGACTCTGGGCGTAGCCTTCACCAGCGGGCAAGTGGAAACACTTCTCTGGGACCCCATGAAGTGTTGGTCTCCTCCCGAGCCACTTTCTGCTCGCAAATGCTGGTTTCAGAAATATGGTCAGTCTGAAAAGCCTCATTTCACATGGTTACTAATGACCTCTGCCTTGTTTGAAAGGCTCTTTCTCTTAGCCATGTCCATGAGCCCCATCTGTAACAAAGCTCCAGAGTCTTTCCATGCAAAACAAGGAACGTTTGCAAGGAATCTCGCGTGCCTTACGCAACTCTGTGTGGTTATAAGTCTTGTGACTATGAGCTACTTTGGCCAGGAGCCACCCATCTCTTACTAATCACAAGCAGCATAAATCTGAGCAGCCGCCTCCATCTCCGGCTATGCTGCTCTCTCTTTTTATGCTGCATGTGACACCATGCGCAGCTCTACCAAAGGTTGAGCAATGGAGGCGGCTTGATTAATTGTGAGAGGAGAGGCAGTAAATTGATTTGACATCATTCTGTATTGGAAGGGTGTGGAAGTAGATAAAGGGATTTTGTTTTTCTCCTCTGAGCAGCAACACTGAGCCTTTCAGGTCTCCAGCTAAGTATTACACTTCTGTGGACTATATATTCTCCCTGGGTTTTCRATTTTTTTCATTCCCTCTCTTAATTCCCCCTTCCCCCCATTCCTGCTTTCCTCCTTTGGCTCCTGTCTCTATTTGCTTGGCCTGTCATCATTCCTCCTGCAGCTCACGATCACTTGATGAGATTGGTCTGAGGGCGCGGAGCCCATTAACTAATTGCTTGCTGTCTGCTGGTGCTCTCATCCGTTCTGCCCAGCTATTGCTCACGACTTAACCTGCCACCCCGGCAGTCATTGCTCAGCGAAGGCGGCAGCTCAGGGGCAAGCAAGAGGCACAAGAAAAAGATGAGCTTGCAAGGACATTGGGTGGGGGTTTAGCGCAGGGGTTAACAGCCCCTGGGGCTGTTTTGGGACATGGGGGGTTTCCTGTGCATGAGTCTTAGAGCCCTGCATGAGAGGGTGGTGAGCTGCGTTGCAAAGGGGGTCACTTATTGAACCCGCCTGTAGCTGAGGCACCGTCACACGTGGTGGATTGAAGGGCAGCTTCAGTCTTGCACCCAGTTTCTTCACCTTTATTTTGTCTTGTAGACTGAGCCAGAAATCAGGCGGGGTGGGGGCTGTGGCCAGAACAAGGAGCACATTCAGATATGGAGACCTTTGTGTGCTGAGCGTCGGCCCCGGAGCGGTGCAGCTCTGCTGTGTTTGAAGCTGTAACTCCCGGCCATCTGGCCAAGCAGCGATCAGTGCCATGTCCCTCATTGTCTCCCTGGTTTGGGTCCAACAGACAAGGGGAGCAGAGGCGCCAGCCCGAAGTCCAATCCCAAGCATGTGCTTTTGTTGCAGGGTCCATCCTCAGGTGCATCCCACAGTGTCCTGCGGGATTGCTGAGCAGCTCCTGGTGCAAAATTGCACTCACTGCAAAATTGCCATGTGTTTATGAGTGTTTGGCCATTGCAGTGCTGGATGGGCAAGCGGGTGATGCACCACTGAATCTGGTGGTGGGTCGTGCTCTGTCCCGCTGCCTGCTCCCCTCCGGGGAGGAGAGGTGAGCTTGCAGCATGCAGAAGGACTTAGCAGGTGACTCTTGTCCATTTGCCTCCAGCAGCAAAATGCTACAGCATCTCAAGGATGTGTCTGTCGCGTTTCCTAACCCAGCCTGAATGCCAGAGGGGTATTTATTAGCTACAATTCAAAATGCTAATTAATAAAAGTCCTTGACTTTCTCCTCTGGAGAGATTGGTGGGAGCCCTTTCCTGAGCCCCGAGTGCTGGCAGGCCGCCAGCTTACCAATAACAAGATGAGAGCTGTGATAGACGGCTGGCCTGGATCAGACATGATGGCGTGTCTGGGGTTTGGCCGGATGTCATCATTCATCCAGCAGATAAATACTTTTCTCCGGGAATTTGAAAGGGAGCCAGGCCATGAACAGAGTGAGAAAAAAAAAAAAGGCAGCTTTTTATGCTGGGTGGCTGAAAGGCAGCAGTGAGGGAGGGAAAAAAGGACTGGTCAGCATGCTCGGTGCCAAGCCAAGCAGCCGCTTTCACRGCACCATGGCCAGGATGCTTCCTGCTCTCTGTCCCTCGCCTTGGTTTCCCCAGCTGACACCTCGGGTCGCAGCACACCCACAGGAGTGACGGCTGGTGGCAGTGAAGGGGACGCACCTTTGGGTGCTGTTGGATGCACCCTCTGCTTGATTTTTTTCTGGGGCACGGGTAGAGGATCCACCTAACTYGCATCACCCCAAAATGTGAAACTACTTTCAGGGGCCACAGTTGACTGCAGTCTGTGGAGCTCTGAGTTTAACTGCAAAGGATGAATTTAGTCCTTGGATCTGGCAGTGTTTGGGAATGGAAGGAGGAGGTTGGACAGCCCATGCATCTAACTCCAGGCCCCTGCGGTGTCTGCTTTCCCCAGCGTTGGAGCTCTTCCTGGGCTGAGCCAGGACTTTCCTTCTGCTTTCCTGCAGTGCAGCTCCCTTCAGTGCCCCTTTGCCAGTGTTGGGAGCACCAACAAAAACAGGTTGCTGCTGGCTACCAGGCCTGCAACCTGAGTTCCTCAGCCCTTCTCCATCTCTCGCCTGCTCTACAAGCCCCAGCCCTGCCGCTGGCATGCGCAAAGGGAGATCAAGTRGACGAGGACTGAGCAGAGAGGGAAAGAGTCAAATGCTGACTTTGCGTGTCCTTTTTCCCCCATCGCTTCCAGTTGGGCAGTAGATCACAGCTGAAAGCAGAGCTGAGACACGAGTCTTCAACAGTCGGGGGGTGGAAAAGGGAGGTGAAGCCCTTCCTCCAACCCCTCCACTCATGCCCGCCAACTTTCCAGCGTCCTCCTGCCCGGAGGGACCACTTCAAACAGGAGAGCAGATTGAGGTTGTAATGTTTCCACTGGCAGTGACTATCGGTGGCTTTCGTGACGTGGATCCCTGTCCAGCAAGCTCTGGACTGGGATAACTCAACTGCTTCCACCTCGGAGGGCTGCCTGGTGGTGGGTCAGAGTGGGGCTGTAATGTGGAGGGACTGGTTACATTTGGGAAGAGGTGACTCCACAGAGTAGTGGTGGGGGGCGGAGGGAGAAGAGAAATGGTTATGGAAAGAGAAATCGTCCGGAAAGTTAGCAATCTATGGGGATGTGGGATTTTTCTCCCTGGTGTTGGATGGAAGCCCTATGAAAACGGTAGTTTCAAAGGAGAGAAATCATCAAATTCCTGCTCCCCACATATCTCAGCAGGTCTGACCAGCAGCAGGATGCTTGGCTGCTGAGGTGGGAAGTTGGTGTGTGCACCCCCCTTACATCCCATCCACCCTTTTTCAATTTAAAGCCATTTTTAGCCACAGCAGAGAGTTTCTGGAATAAGGCTGGGGAAGTCTGAACAGCTGGGCACAAAGCCACTGCTGAGTCAAGGCGTTCAGCTGCTAACTCTCCTTGCCAGCTGAATTTCGGCTCTGTGACATGCAGGAGCCCAGGTTAACTCTGTAGTGAAGCAAGATTCTAAGTGGTTATTTAATAATTGTCCACAGTGTACAAGCAGGGCRTGCTGGGGAAGGAGCCGTCATCGTGCTGCTTCCCAGGGGCTGCAGAGCTGCTGTCCTCTGCACGGGAGGTACCCCTGGCCRTGAGAATCTTTCATTCAACAATCTTTCATTGTTTTCTTTTTGGTAGCTGAGCATCCCATCATATATAAGACACTTTAAGTTGTTGTTTTGAACCTTTTAGCTTATACCTGATTTTTTTTTCCCAGTGGGGGCACAKGCATCTGTAGAGCAAATTTACTATCTCTTAACATGCTTAAAAGATCTCCTTGAGCACCCTTCCTCGCTCCCTCTGGGGGCTGTGGATTCACAGTTTGAAAGCTACTGGCTTCAGGAGGTCCTGATATCTTTAAAAGGCGTAAATTCCTCTTCTCTGAAGTATCTTCATCCTTATGTGCTGGGTCTGTCAGTCCAGCAGGTCTCCTGCAAAAGGAGGGCAGGGCCGAAAGGCTGGCGCRGGCTCCCTGGCTGCCTGGACAGCATGCGGAGGCTTAGCGTAGGATTGGGGTGGGCAGCAGTCCCGGCACCAGGACTCTCTGAAGGCTTGTTAAGGGCTCATGACCTCTACAAGAGCAAATGATAGCGGAGGTGGAGCCCGTGTCTCAGCAGAGGCTGYGGCACCTGGGATGACATCTGTGCCTGTCCTGTCTTTGGAGACCCCAGCTGAGGGTTTGGCCGGTGAACTTCAGCTGCTGCTCCTCCCTGCTCGCTGAGGTTGCTTGGCTTTCCCAGCTGCTACCACCCAAATAGGTGTACTGGGAGCAGTGCTTTCCGCCTGCTGGGTGGGCCGTGGGGTGGTGGGAACCAAAGAAACCCCACGTCCGACTTGCCTAGTCTGCAGATGGATGAGAAACCTCCTGCTGCCGCCACTAAGCAAACATCSTCCAGGAAAGGCATTGTGCACATCGCTTGGGCTGCTGCTTCCCAGTTGAGCTGATCTTCGTTCACATGAAGCAAGAGCGGGTGGCTTTCCCTGCTGCTGTCTCAGCCGGTGGCGTTGCTGCGGGACTGTGCTGTGCTTTAGAAGGTGGCCTCTGGGGCTTGGTCCTCTCCTGGCAGGAAGGCCACCCAGGCAGGCGGGGGGGTGTCCCTCTGGCCCTGATCTGCTAACGCAGGTCCCRCTCACAGCAGTGGGTCCCTGCCCCAGCTTCCCTGCACTCCTGGGTCTTGGTGGCTGCAGCTTCTGCTGCCACAGTTTATGGTTATACACCCCAAAGACGTTGAAAAGGGAGARGAAGCACTGAGGAACTACATTTTCATTCCAGTGATGTCTTCCAGCTCTGGTGCTGAGCTGTAGGCAGGCGCAAAGCCTCCCTGAGGATTTTGATCCAAGGTACTGGTCTGTGCTTCACTTCTGCCTGCTGGGAAGCGTGAGCAGCGCTCAGGGCCAGGGTCCCTCTGCGGTGGCCTGGAGCCCATCTGGCGTTTGCCACCACATGGCAGGAGCTGGAGAGATTTGTTTGCRCTCTCAGCAAAAGTGTCACTGCAGTTTCCATACCTCCGGCAGAGGGGCTGCCTCTCCTCCCCTCCTTCTCCCAGCTTACTGGAGAATGGCTCCTTTTCTCCTTCCTCCCACAAGCCTGGTGTGCCGGAGCTCTTCGTTCTCCCAGGGCACCAGCAAAATGTCACTGCTGCGTGTGGCTGCAGCATTGCAGCTCCTCTGGGCAAACACACCCCGGGCAAACTCCACTTGCAGCAGGGCCACTGATGGCAGCCAAAGCCTGGGACAGCTTTTAAAAATTATTTTCTTCCTTCCTTTATGTACGTGTGGGCATCCACTGAGCTCACATCCCCAGCTTGCATTCCTGCTATTTCTCCCAAACAGCCCTTGGCTAAAGGGAGATGATTTTGGAGTGTTTCAAGGGCAGTTCAGCTCTGCTGCTGTGGATGTTTTCCTTGCTGGGGTGGAGGACCAAGTGCAGAGGGAGTAACCCCGCTCTTCCCTGCTGTGCGCCAGGGGAAGCATCACCGGCGGGAGAAGGGGGACGGGCACGACCCAGGTCCCGTGCTTGGGCTGAATCCCAGCTCTGCTGAATCAGCAAAGGGCCATGATGGCTGGGGGCTGCCTCTGCTGTCGGGGCTGGAAGGTGCATGATAATGAGCTGGGACCTGACCAGATGAGGAAGCGTACACTGCTAATGAGGTTACGCCTGCAGTAACTTCAGCAGCCTGACGTTATTCTATTTATACCAAAGCCCTGGTGATGTGTGGTTAGGTGGGGGTGGCACTGGCAGTCACAGTAATGGATTGCTTCCCGCACGCAGACTGACAGGGACACCAGGCAGGCACCAGCCCCAATAAATCAGAGAAGGGAGAACTGGGCTAAAATGAGAATCAGCCCTGATGTGATCTGACTGTGCCRGCTTGTCTCCCATATGGGCTAATTGAAAGGTCCTGCTTAGGGCCACGGTGCTGGCAGCCATTGGTGGGTAAAAGATTTCTGTTTGGTCCAAAGCACCAGAAGCAGACGCTGGGCAGAAACATGTTTCCATCATTGTAGCAGGGACCAAATCTGGTCCTTTCCCTTGTTCCCATAAATTGGAAGTGCAAACTCATAGACGGTGTCTTCCAGAAGCAAGTCTCTTTTCCTGCTTCCCTGTAGCTTTCCGTGTGCTTACCTTTCCTCATAGTTGAGCTGTGCCAGGAGCAAATGTTTTCCTTGTCACCCTTGTGTGGTGTTTTGGGGGTAATAGGGGCATGAACTCCTGGGCCAGGTGACAGGGGATTTAATAAATCCTTTAAGGAGGGGAGGCTCAGATCCCTGCTCCAAGATGGAGTGGCTGCCCACCTAGGAAGCCATTCCAGGAGCTTTTGCTGGTAAACTAGAGATCCCTGAGTTGATGGATGTTGGTTTGGATAAGGGTGCTTGCTGGCTTGTGGCTTTTGAGCCGTGTCCTGCTATCCAGACAAATTACAGTGTGTATAATGAATCGTTTGTTTTGCAGTTCTGCTGGTGCCTACGTGCAGATTCACCAGGAGCTCAGGCTAGATCCAGCTCCAAAATAGTGGTCTCCTTTACTCTGCTGAGAACTGTCTTTCCTAGATGACAGCAGACAGAAATATCAGAGGGGTTGAATCCACTCTGCAAAAATACACTTTGTGCCAATGCAAGCCCCTTGCATGGACAGAGTACTTGATTTTCTGTCCTAACAGGGCAGCTTTCTGAGCCCGAAGGTTCAGCTTGGCCAACTCTCCAGTGGTTAAACACAGGGGTGGCACTGGCACTGCAGTGTGGGGGACAGGGGCTCCATTCAGTGCTTGGTGGAGCATTTGCTAAACATCAGTTCTCCCAAACAAGAGCTCTGTTGTACCCCAGTTCTCAGTCTCTCTTGTCTGCATAAACTTTGCTAACTTCTCCAACCTTGCTGAATACTTACAAAATGAACTACCTCCTGATAGCTATTCTGATGGCATGATTGTATTATGGAAGGATTTTTTTTACAAGAGCTAGATTTTTTCTGCAGGAGATGTTTTCTTGGAATGGTGACCTGAGATCCATCTCATCTTGCACGTTGATTGTGGCTCCTGTGTGGTAGGCTTTGCAGCAGCTGGAGTTGTCTTTCTTGCATTGGTGCTCTACTGTCTCTCGCCAGCTCCATGAGCCAGCTGTGGTCAGGGCTGTGGGGCAGCATGGGTGGTGCTGAGGTCCCCGAGCCGCGTGTTGGGGCACCTTCCTCCCGCGAGTCCCACTGCAAGGTGGGGTCTTCTGCATGGCAACCTCAGAGCCACCTCCCTGCAGCCCACCGCGGTCTGCCTAGCTTAGCAGCCACGAAGCATGAGTACCTTAGGAAAGAGTTTAAAGTCAAGCAAGCTTGTAACAGTTCTTCTCTAGACACTGTCCTAGCCTTTAGGGTTTTCCTGGTTTTATAATTAATGGTTTTTAATTAACATTTCTTTCCTGAATTATGACCCCGTAAGCCCATGAAGACTTTCAGTGTCCGCAATATCCTGCAGTAAGGAGTTTAACAGCTCACCTACATATTGCTGAAGGACAGCCAGCTTCTGTTTGTTCTGAAGCTACCTCCCAGGCTGTTAGCTTTGCCTCATGCCCTTGCCGCAGCCTTGTGCTCCCCATCTCACTCCTTCCCATCACTGGATCCAGAGGGATGGCGTCTGATACACTAGAGAAGATGCTTGAGAAACCTGACTCTCTTTTCCTAAAAAAAAGTGGCATGGGGATTATTAATTGGTGCTAAGAGTTCTCCACGTGTAAAAGTTTCCTTTCAGGATTGCACTGGGGGATTGTTAGGTTCTTGAGCCCACTGCACCCTGAGACTGTCTTGTTGACTCAGTGCTTTAAGTGAGACTGGTCACACGGTAACCCTTGCCTTCAGTGTTCCTGACAAGGAGCTGGGAAAGTCCTGGGAAGCAGCTGGAGAACCGGTCCTGAGTTTTACCACCTGGGGAGCTTTGTAGGGCTAGTTGGTGGCACACAGTCATAGCTGTGTATCGGTGCCTTGTAATTGTGCTGTGACTGCCTGGTTCATCTGCACAGCCTGGCTGTTGCGGGGGTGAGAGCTAAATGAGTTTCACAGTGGAAAGCAGAGTAGCCTTTCCTTCTTCTGGAGCCACCRGTTTCCAGGAAGCCGTGCATGCAAGCTCTGCTGCATGCCTTTCTCTGGTCCATGGGGAATGGAGGAGGAGGAGATGCTGCTGGGAGTTTATTGCTGTTTCCTGTCTTGTCTGAGCTCTTGTCCCCTCTGAGGTGGTGGGCTGGGGCTGCTGGTCTTCAGACCTGCAGCTCTTTGTATCCATGCCAGGAACAACCCAGCAGCAAAGTGAAATTGCAGCTCCTTCCTTGCCCCCTCACTCAGATGGAGCAGCCGGTGAAAGGAAACAGGGGGATGARTTACAGTAATAGGTTTAGCAGATGGCAGGGGAAAAACAACAGTTATTTCCATCAGCGCCCTCCTGTCAGCCCGAGGGTGCCATGCCCACCTGCTGATCTCCAGCGTGCTCATCTGGCCTTGCTTCACCTCCCTTCCCTGCTGTACCGCTGAGCTGGGGTAAATTTAATGGGGCTTATTGATAAACTCTGATTTAGCTCTGCAATGCGGTCTCTGTTTAGAAATGTCTTCGGGATGCTCTGTCCAGTAGGTTCCTCTACTGGTCTCTGCACCTGGGACGCGGTATCAGGTCTTTGCACGGTTCTGTGGACTCTGAACTTAACAGATAGTCTCCAGTTTCTAGATAACAGTGTCCCATTTGTTTCTAGTCCATCTTTGTTGCATTTCATTTATTTTTATTGATAGCTCCATGGATGAGTACCAGAGGTTTAAGGTGCAAAGGGAAGGGGGGACCAGGAGGATAAGGCATTGTGAGCAAAACGCATTGCCAGGGTGGGTGGGCAGTCTTTGACGGCAGCCAAGTCCCAGCATCACCCCATTGCTTTAGGGGAATAAAATGTCTGCAGTAATTATGGTCTGAAAATGCAGATAATCTTGAAAGAGAACAAAGCGTAGCCCAGCTCCGGCTGGCTTTCTTGCTGAGCATGGAGGGATTTCTCTGCTTGGCCTGAAAACAACAGGGAGGGAGGGGAAAAGGTTGTTTTGCCAGTGGACATGATAAGCAGATGAAGGGGCTCCTGGGGTCCATCTGGGCTGGTCCAGCCGCCTTTCCAAGCAGTGGTCAGGCAGCTCGAAGCCTCAGGAGGGTCCCCTTACCGCCAGGTGAATGTTTTCCGCATTGGAAGCTCCAGTGCCTGCTCTGTGCTTGTTGCTCTTCCTGGAAGTAACAAGGATCAATGCATGTCTCCTGGTACCAGAATATTTCATCTTGGCCAGATGGTCTTGATCTGTCACATGTGTGAGTCTGAGGAGCGGGGAAAGCAGTTTTCTCCATAAGTGAACAGGGAGCAGGTTACCATCACCCCACACTACAGCAGCATTTCAAAGGCCACAGTGGTGACCTATGTGAAAGTGTTGAGAGCCCTTTTGTTGCAACATGGACCGCTGTGGTTGGGCTGAGGACAGAGCTGGTGCATTTGTTTGGGTTTCAGGCTGGTTGGGTGTCTTGGTTTGTTACCCATGATTTTCTGAGGCTTTTCTGGGCCCATATTTTCTTTGATTTGGTGTTTGTTTTTTAATCATGAAATGCCCAAGATTTCATTGTGCCTGAAGAGGGTTATGCTTGTGCCCTGGGTTTGCGGCTGTTCAGCAACCATGTTTCTTGGCAACATTCAGATAAGAGAAGGGACCCAGGACCTGTGGTTTCTAACCCATCTCATCAGCGGTGTGGCCAGTGCTGGCCATAGCAAGAGGACTTGGGCTGAAGCTACCTCATTGCCTCATCATAAATACCAATAGCTCCTGCTTGCTCTGTCCTGGAGGCACTTTTTTCCGCTGCACAGCCCTCGTGTTCATCCTCTCTACAACACTTTAATGACTTGTTCTGTTCTGGGGTATAAATGTTTGCCCCTTCCCCAACCACTCCCCATCCTTGCCCCTGAGAGAGGCACGGGATACGGAGGAACTTCAGTATTTCCCTCTTTGTCTGTCTTCAAAGTGGTGCCCACTTCTGTGGGAGCTGTGGTCTGTGCTGGGAGCAGTTCTGGGGGTTTGGGCTTCCCCAGCTCCTGACTCTGCTGCCAGATTGTCCCAATCCACCTGCCTTTGCCAAGTGACATGGTGGGAGTTGTGGCTGTCAGACCAAGCCACCGAGGAGCCCAGGCCAGCAACCGAGCCCCACCCTGGGAAAGACGAAAGCATTAAATTACTAAATGAGGTGGGGAGAGACAGGCTGTTTGCAAGGCGGGTGATGCCCCATGTCACCCGTGGGGATGTTAGTTGGTTGAGGGAGGTCAGTGGCCCTGCTGGGGCCAGCGCTTCTGTGATTTCCTATGCGGGTTTGTCATTTGGCCAAAAACCAACCCAACTACCCCATCCCTCTGCTGACGCTCTTCCTTTTCTTTTTCAGGGAGCCCATTGGAAAGAAGAGATCTGGTAAGGACTCCTTTCCTCTCTGCCGGTTCCACCAGCTCCTCCTTTCACCCACAGCCATGGTCTCCTGGAGTGGGATGAGAGTCCGGCCCCATGGTGGGCCAACCCCCGGCTGTGCTTCCCCATGGGTGTGGGGCTTCCTGACACAGCGTGCCCCCTCCAACCACCCAAGGTTTCACCGCAGCCTCCAAGTCCCGGTTTCATGTCCCCCTGTGCCTCCTGTGGCGCTCCCAAAGGTGGGATGGATGCCTGCAGCTCTCCAYGCTATGCTGGCCTCCCTGTTCACTCGTTAATCGAGTCGTTGCCACCATTGCTGCCACCCCCCTGTTCATTTCCCTCCCCACCTCATGCCTTGTCTCCCATCATTTTGTTCCTCCATCAGGGTTTATCCAGAGAACGGCCTCTTTCCTGCAGAGAGGTAGTAACAGCTGCTCGCTACCTGGCCCTCGCTCTCGCTTTGCCTTTCGCCGGGGGACACCTGCTCGGGCTGGGTGGGCAAGCCCCTTGCAAGAAGCTGTCACGTCCCCCGTAGCTTTCTGTGGTGGCTGGTGGACACGGGGCAGTAGTGGAGAGGAGGTATGGCGGGCTTGGGACTGGCACTTGGCTGTCAGTACAGCTCCGCATGCAGGTCTGCAGCCAGGAGGATGGGAATGCAAAATTTCCCAAGTCCAAAGGAGGGTCTGAGCTGTGTGGTGATCAGCGTGAGGTTGAAAGTCTCCCGATGCAGTGGATTGCACCAGCTGGGACCCTTTGGGTGGACGGTTGGATCTGGGATGCTCTACCCCTGCTCCTCAAGAGAGGGGAACAACTCTGAAAGACCYCCTAGTTAGTGTGTTTTAGCAGTTACCTGAGCTTCCCAGAAAGAGGAGGAGAGAAGAGGGGAAAAGCCTTCAGTCTGTGGATTAAKGAGGGCATCTTTCAGCTACTGGAGCCACAGAAGGTATAAAAATAGTGTGAGGGTCTTTGGGAAGGAAGGTCTGAGTCTTGGCTGAATGGAGATTCTGCTGAAATAGGTTGTGGAAAGTTTTTGTCCTGAGAGTTGGCACTGCCATAAGCTGCGTAAGCAAATTCGCTTGTAGATGAGTGGGTTCCTCTCAGAGGAGAGAGAAAAGGTAACGGGAGATTCAAAGACTTAATTCCACTTTCCTTTCTTTTCTACTGGATCTGCAGGGCATCCCTCTCAGGAACTGATGGTGTCCCAGCCTCTTACCTGAGACTAGTTGTAGGATGCATATGAAAAGCTCAGAAGTCGTCGGCTTGAACAGTGGCTTGTGGTTTTGCTCTGTTCTCATGGGCAGGTCATAACTGGGTGCTCTCCTGATTGACTAGCATGAGTTTACCTGTATAGTTAAAACCTTCAGACAACATTTTCTCCTCAAACACTGACTGCTGCAAGGTGTATCTGTCAAAGCTGGACCTTGGGATGGTTATTTTATAGCTCTCATGAGCCATTTGCAAGCACAGACTGCAGTTTTTGTACTAGCTTTCTTGTGCTGAAGTGGTGGGTCTTCAACTAGCTTTGGAGGCAGAGAGAAGTCTCTGGCTGTGCGTGGGGACAAAAACAGGCTGCAATTTTTTTCCTTCTCCTCTCTTTTGATAAAACAGAGGTAAAATAAAGATACAATCTCCCTAATCTTGAAAACTTCTCTCGTGTGCTGGCTTAGCAGGAACGTTTGGCGACTAAGGGAAAGGTGTTATGTTTCCCTATGAGATCAGTGTGTGTTTAGATCACTTTGAACCCAGTCCACTTACATTAGGCAAGAGAAAAGAGGACCTCTCCAGGGTTGAGGAGAAGAGGAGGAAAATTTCTGCTGCATAACTCAGTTCTTTGAGGGCAGAATTCAATTTAAGGATGCTGACTGCTAGAGAAGCAGGAGCTTTTCTCCTCTTTGTGTACACAGCTTCGTCCTGCCTTCCCACTGCAGATTTATGGGCAGTTTCATTCTGCCGACCTGTTGGCATGGCGGGTTTATACGTGACACAGGGACGTTGCTGAGGTCAAAGAGAAAATGCTCTTTGGGATGCTGTTTGCTTGGCACTGTTGAGAGGGAGGGAACAGGGAGTTTGGGTAACATCCAAGCCAGAGCCTGCCCTGGCAGGGCAGGATGCGATGTTTTGCCCATGGCACCTGGCATATGTGCGTGCAGTAAGGTTACAAAGGGCTGATGCCTTGTGCCAGATGCGTTCAGGGACTCCTCTCGCTGTCTTGCATTTTCTGGCAGCAGAGACAGAGTTTGGTTCTGCTGCTGTCACCCCGAATCCTCTTCTACCTTGTGGAGGTCCCTGATTGTTGGTGGTTCCTCAAGCCAGGCCTGCTTTGAGGTAGCAAATATGCAGCAAGGCACAAAAAAGGCTCTTTCAATAGGGGATCTCCCTGAGGAAGGAGCAAGCAATAGCTGTTCAGAAACAAAACCAGGGAGAATTGTTTCCCAATTGCTTATTTCTCCCAACATTGTCAGAGAGGGGGTGAGCTGCTCTTCAGGAGAACGTTGGAAAGAGCTCCCGAGCTTCTGGCAGAGCAAGCCCTGTTTTGAAATGGGATTTAAGCAAACACTGGGATGCGAAGTGGGTTAAAGTGCTGCCTGCCCTCAGCCTCCTGTGGTGACCAAGAGACTCAAGTGACAATTTGCTGTTGCGAGGAGGACCCGGTGTAAGTCAGCATTGGAAATAAAATCTGCTTCCTCTGCTGAGTTTTTTTACCAGTATTTGTAATCCCCCATGTCTGTGAGCCTTAGGCATGGGTCCAGGCTCCATACAGCCTGCAGCTTGCAGAGGGCTGGATTATTCCCCAGGCTCTGAAGACTCACTTGGCCACTGATTTAGGTACGTCTAAAAGTAGTCATCATATCAGTCTCCAAGACTGTTTTGAGCATTTCTATTCACTCCTCCTCTCGCAGTTCAACAGAAAGCACAGATGGAGAGTCATGGGTTCCTTGCAGCACTGACTTAGTGCAGGGGAACCTGAAACTGTCTCCAGAGTTTATATTTGGGTGGAGCTGCCCCAGGAGGCTGGCACAGAGCTCCAACATTCCTCTGCCAGTTTTATTTTAGATGCTTTCTTGTGTGGCCACATCCCTTTTGCTGTGCTATGTAAGGTGCCTGCAATGGCATGGAGACCCCAAACCACAGTATTCAGTCTAATGAGAGACAGTGAAAACACAGCTGTCATATCCTACAGCAGCCATAGGGGGACCTTTCTAAAACTCCACTGGTGAATGGTATTTCCATGTGATTATTAGTTTGGGAAAAATCCCTGGAGAGATGAGAGGGCTTCCAAAGAGTACAGCGCAACATCTAGTGCCCATTTCACGAGATGCCCATTTGAGAGCAGGAAGAAACTCACTTTTGCAGTACTGATCTTCACAAACTCATCAGGTCTGGGAKAGGAGGGGCTGTCCTGAGAGCATGGGACAGATTAGCACAGGCCAGAGGACTAGGAGAAAGAAACTTTATCCAAAGTTGGATAAAGCATGACATTTTTGGAAGGTGCATTAGGCAGGGGCTAGAGTGTACAGCAAGGGCAGGCTTCAAAAACAAATACCTGTGCCCCCTCTTTTATTTCACTCCTGAGCTCTTTGTTTCCCTCTGGAGGCATCAGTGTCCAAGCCCCATAAGAAAGTCCTCACTTTTGGCACTGATACTGCAAAGCCTGAAATTGGAAAGGCTAGAAATGTTGCAAGCAACCCCGTATCTGTGAGATTTCCTACCTGGTTTTTTACATCTCAACACTTTGGGTGAATGGCCAAGTTCCTGGTCAGACAAAACCTGCAAAGATTTACGGGCTGACCCATCACTCGTGTGTGACGTGTCTTGAGAGCAAGGTCACTGCGCTGAGCAGTCCTTGGGTTGGTAGCTGGGTTGCACTGCCTGGAGGCAGCTGCTGCCTGGCCCTGCCTGCAAACCTGAATGCATCTCCCCAGCGGCTCTCCTGCAAGCATCAATTCTGCAAGTCCAGTCCAAGGACCTCAGTGGTCTCTTGACTCAATGCACATCCCTTCTCTAGGCTATGTTTGTGTCCGTCTCGCTCACAAGTGAGGGGTGTTGAGGATACACAGTCTGTGTTCCTGCCTACAGCTGTCTGCAAAACTCACTCTCTTGTGGGCTCTGGACTAATACTTCCTCCCCTCCCCAGCTGCAGAGCTTTAGTACTGTCTCTCATCTTAGATGGTAAGGTTTACACCATTGCTATTTTTAAGAGACTAAGTCTGCCCATAAATAGGATGTTTTGTTGTTAACTTGAGTGTGTATTTTTGTGGTTGAGGACGATTATGCCGGGTGAAGATTCTCCTGAAATTAACTCCTACTTCTTCCTCCAAGCTCAGTTTACCACTTCTGTTGCTGGTTTAATAGGTACATTGGAGGATCCAGAATTGCCTGCTGAAACTACAAATAGCCTCAGAGCGATGGGTGTAATTACAGCGAGGGAGGCAGAACGGAGAGTACTTCTCTCTTCCTATAGCTGTTATTCTTCTCGCAGGGGCTGGGTAGATCCTCTGATCACTTTAAGCACAAACCTTTAATTGAGCTAGTAGAACAGATAGTCCTAGCATCCACTATTCACTTTAGAGGGCTATTTTTAATTCTGTCTGGTGCCCCACCTCTGGGTTTTGGCATGGAGGAAGCTTTCATTAGTGGTAACAGATCCTCTGCACTTGGCCAGCTCACCTGGAGCTCTGCACAKTGCTGTTTATAGCAGAATAACATTGGACAATTTGCCTCCTCTTCCTTTAAATAAGACTATCCTGAAGATACATTGTTCATTTAAATCTTTGTTGTGGTCTTTCTTTCTCAGAACCAGTTTGAGAGGTTGTGACCTTGGGCACAGGAGAACTTCTCTGTGGAGGAGCAGAGCATCCTAGGATTGCTGAAGACCTGCTAGATATTGTCCACCTCTACTCATCTCTCGTTCCACTCATTGCAGGATTGTGCCCTGCAATAGGTTCCCCCATAGGATCTTTTGTCAGACTGAGACCTCTCACGTGATGGGGCAGCCGTTGCAGTGTAGGTGCGCTTGCTCGTAGAAACTTCTTCCTGATACGTAGCCTGAATTTGTCTTTGTTGCATTTTGCCTTTATATCCCAAGGGACCATCATTCTCTATGTCATTTCTTTCTCACATCCTTTAGAGACTGGGAGGTAATTGTCCCATGTATCTGCTGCGCCGTAGCAGCTAGAGGGCTGGGCCAGATGTGATTTCTGCCCCGACCCAAAACTTGAGGCTCCCTGCTCAGAGTACATGCACAGTCCCTGTAAATTCGACTTAACACCCGTGATCAGGTGTGTGATTCTTTTGTATCGCTCGTGCTATAATAATTAACACTACCCTATTTCCAAAGCAGTTGGCAAATATTAATTAATTCTTACTGCAGCTGGGGAGAACCGGGTAATATAATAGTGTCCTCATCTGACAGGTTGCGAAGCCACGAGGCAAAGTGTTGGGTTGGAGGCTAGAGCCGGGGCTTGGGATGGAGGGGAGTTGTGGGCAAGAGTTTCTGACACCTTTTTGCTTCTTGGAGGCTTTTGGAGGCAGATGGGGCAAGTGCTGCTGGTGCACTGGGTAACCGAACGCCTTGTGGCTGGTTTAGCAGGAGGCTGAGCCCGAGCGAATGCCCAGCTCGGTGGGGCTGAATAGGCTGGACTCGGCATGGAGCACACGCAGTGTCTGCTCATGGGGGCCTGCAAAGCCCTGGGTCACTTTGTGGTCTCCCTGCACACAGCAAGCCTCTGTGCACGTGTGGGAAAAGGGTAGCTTTGCTCGGTGTATAGGGACAACCTTGGGGCCACGTTTCTAAAGCGGAGACAGATGCGAGTGGAAACCTCTGTTGCAGCGCTACCCTAGCAAGCAACGCCAAGTGAAGGGGGTGCATCTATATCCAGAGCACTCTCCTAAAAATGTGCTTGGAAAATACAAGCCAGCCTTGCCCTGCTGTGCCTCGCTGCTGGTCCCCTGGCAGAGGAGGGGGCTGGCGGCGCTGCCGGGTGTCCCCTGGCCTTAGCCCGCAGTGCCACCTGCAGCCTGCCCGGGCTCTGCGCAGCCACTGCCGCAGCGCCCAGCTCTCCGCGCCGCACCCGTCTCTCCTCCGGGTGTCGGGCCCCTTTCTGGCCAAAGGAAAGCTTTGCTGCCGGTGAATCCTGCCCCTTTGCTCCTCCTTGGGGTATTTTTTTTTTTTCTTTCCTGACATGCAGTTGGGATCTCCAGCAGGAGGAGCAGCAGCAGGAGCTGAGCAGAGTTAGAGCAAATAGCAGAGAGAGAAAACTGTGCTGGCRAGTTGTGAGAAGGTGACTGAAATACATGAGGGCAATGATGACAGAGGGATGATGCTCTGTCCTACAAACAACCCTCCACCTGGGTGTCCAGGCTCTTTAGCCAGGACCAGCAAAACTTACTGCAGATTGTGTGTATTGAGTTGGTCTGTGCATTGGGGCAGCTGATGCCAGTGCACAGGAGACAGCCCCAAGCCCCCTTCAGCCTCTGACAGCAGGGACTGGGCTGTTGTGCGCATCTGTGGCGGTGGTGGGGTTGCTTGGATGGCTCTGTCTGTGAGCRGGAAGGTGGGTAGCAAGTGAAAGGTCTCACCTGGCTGTACCCGTCTCACCTGGCTGCTGGTTTGGTCTCTCTCCCCCTCACTCTGCCCAAGTTTCTGGCTCACGTCTCTCACGCTGGGGTCCCCAGGGTGTCCTGGAGCTGCTCGCAGGCCAGCAGGTGTTCGGGAGCGGTGGCCCACGCTCTCGGGAGCTGGTGCTGACCCCAGCACACGGGTCGGTTCTTGTCCCCCCTGTGCAGGAGCTGACTCTGCGTCGGTCGACCCCTTGGTGCTGGAGCAGTATGTCGTGGTGGCGGACTACCAGAAGCAGGAGAGCTCCGAGATCAGCTTGTGCGTGGGCCAGTTGGTGGATATCATTGAGAAGAACGAATCAGGTACAGAGTTTGGCTTGGCAGAGGGCTTTGGGTCTACTCTGTGTTGCAGAGCAGGGGCAGGAATAGCAATCCTGTATTGTCAGTGTTTTCCTCATAGGACCTTAAGCAAAACAGCCTCCAGGCACTTCACAGGGATGTCCTTGGATGGTCAGTTGAGGTGGGACGTGGAGGAAGCAGCTTCAGTCTGCAGGATGTCTGTATGAGTGTGGACAAGACTTCGGGGCTGTCTCTAAGGAAGGGTCAGATTAACCGTGTGCTGAGCGCCAGGCGCCGTCCATCTTTTACAGTCTCTACTTTATGCTTCTTTGTGCTGAAAAACTTGGCCGATGGGTCCTGAGGACAAAAGCCATTCCCGGAGTTGGCAGGCTTGTTTCATTGACAGCGGGGGACACTCTCATGGTGCTCATGAAAGCCCCCATTGTGCATTCGCAATTCCTGCCTCTGAACACGATGAAGCATCCAGCCATGGAGCGGGGCAGGCAGCCGAGCTATTAGCTTGCTTCAAAACTTAAACTTGCTCTTAACCTCTGCAAAGGGATCGAGTCATGTCGTGGCCCCAACTTCTGGAGTTTGTTGAAAAGGGGAATTTATTCGCTGAAGTTAACAGAAGTTGCTTAGGGGGGTTTAATGATAAATCGTGAAAATAGATTTTAAAATTCTGGAAAGCTGGTCCCCAGAGGATTAGTTGCACCAGCAGCTATGTTTGAGAATGAGGAAAATAAAAGCAACCCTGAAGCAAGTGAAACCTATCAGCACAGCCAATTCAAAAGCTATGGCAAATAATTTATTTATCAAATGTCAGTCCTGGTTTTCCCTTCCATGCAGGTAGCTGCTGATTCCCTCCCCAACAATCTAGTTGTCTTTCTAAATGACTCACTGGTGAGGTTCTGAGGATAATGCTCGGTCTTTATTTTTTCCCCCTAAAGACACAAATAGCTTGTGCTTTTCATAACTGAGAAGCACGTGTTTATTTTGATTGGACACCCAGGGTGGCCCAGCATTGCTTGTGGCCGCTATGGAGCTGGCTAGGTTTCCTCTGGGAGAGCTCATGTTTTAGTCCTGCATTTGCTCTTAGCTTTTAAAATTTGCTGTTTCCACAAATGTAAAGAAGGCGAGAGTGCAGCAGGAGTCAGCTATCGATTTGCAGACAGTGTATTCATCTCTGCTAATTAGCCTGGGCTTGCTGACCCAAACTGAGGAAAAATAAACCATGAAGGGAAAAAAAAAGGAAAGCAAATGCGGTGGCTGGAGCCATTCAGTTCTCAGAGCTTCTCCCGTTTTTTGTGGGGAGGGAACTGTACATTTAGGTATCATTCAGCTGCGATTCTCCCGTGCTGCTGTCTGCTCCCTTTCGGATAGCGCTTGGCTCTGTTGCTTTGGGGTCACCCCAGCTTCCCGTGTAGGCAGCAAGGAGGAGGCAAAGCCCCCCGGGCTCGTGGTTTGGAGAGAGGGAGGGAGTTTTTGGCTGGTGAGTGCCCTTGGCTGAACCGCCTGCTGTTTTCTTCTCAGGCTGGTGGTTTGTGAGCACGTCAGAGGAGCAAGGCTGGGTGCCGGCGACCTGCCTGGAGGCCCAGGATGGTGTCCAGGAYGAGTTCTCAATGCAGCCCGATGAAGGTAAGAAGCTGCTGGAGACATCTGCCCCAGCTTCTTCATGCTGAACTGCACTGAGCTGCTCACAGGACTGCTTAGCCCTCCCTGACTTAGGCAGGGCAAGAGCCCAGGGAAGGACAAACCCACACATGCTGTTCAGTTACGTCTGCCCATAATGGTCCTGCCTGCYCAGCACTCTGCTCCAGTGCTGTAGCAGGAGTGGGGCAGCTGGATACTGGTGGTGTAACTGCTGGCCTTTCTGCTCTCTCACAGAGGGGCTGAAGGTGCCACCTCCAGGGAACACCCAGTTCTGCCATCCCAATGCCTCCTTTAGGCCCCAGGGAGCTGTTTTACCTGTGCTGGAGGACATGCAAAGCTCAGGTCCTAGGACAATTCCCTTGTCTTCTAACCCATGCAGAACAAAGAGCATGCATGAGCTGACGTTATGAGAACAGCAAGGTTGCAACCTTTGCTTAGAGCAAATCTGAAACGCCCCCGGAGAATGCATCCTTCCCATTGACCACTGTATGCTCAAAGCAGTGCTGTAGCTGGCTCAGCCCCTTGCTTGGGGAGATGGAGGTGGAAGGGGAGGCTCAGACCGGGGAGGGCCCCCAGAGGGCTCCAGGCAAGTACAGTCTCTGTGCCACTCTCTGGTGTCAGCCCTGTCTCCTCTTGGACCTGAAGTGCCACCTCCTTATGTCCTCTCTTGTCCTTCTCCTGCTTCCCCAACATGCTTTTTCCAGTCCCATGGAGATACTGGTCTCTGCCCAGGCACGTTGGCCGCCGTCGGACTCTTGGGGACTTGTACACCAGTGGATGGGGTCAAGGTGGACTTCATAGAGACTTGTTCGGCTGCCCATGTTTTGTGCTTGGAGCCTTGTTGTCTGCATGTTTGTTTGCTTTGCATGTGATGGACCCTGCTTGTATCAGTCCTCAATGTGTTGCCATACATGCTCCTCAACCTTCCATTAGGCCCACTCATGTCCATCTCTCTTTCCTCTATCAGCTGTTCCTTCTAACTTATTGAGGCTTGTTTTGTGTACAGAGGCTGGAGTTTCTGCTTTCCCCCAACACATGTATGCAGACTTCTTGCAACTGCTGCCTTAGTTCCTGTAAGAGTAACTCCTCTGAGCCATGGACCTGGGGTTGGTGGCTCAGATGGGGTCAGGAGAGAAGAGCCAGCTTGGTTTTGCTGGATGTGACAGGACATTTTCTGCTTTGACTCATTTGCATGAAGGGAGTGGGAAATCAGGCCCTTTGAGGGCTGTGCTCCTCCAAGAAGACAAAGCCAGGAAACATGCATGGTGGGGATATATGAATGTCCAGAGGTGTGGGTTTTGGCAGTAGACTTTTCCCAAAATGGCCTTCACCCTATTGTGGCACTGCTTAAGCACAGGCAATTGCTTTCCTGGGTTTCCTCCAGAGAGGACAGGACAAGGTGAGGGAGAGGGCTGGATGGATGGACCTGTTTGACATATCTGCATGGCTGTTAGGATGTTTCCCCTTCCTCTTGAATGGAAGGGCATCCATGTCCCTGCTTACCATTGTTTGGTCTAGTGGACAGGACATCAGACTCTTCTCCAGGTTCACCACGTGGCTTTGACCAATGTCTTGGGTGACCCAACTGTTGAACAGGAAAGTTCATGTAGACCTGCTGTTGTAAAGCGGTTTGAGAGCTGTGCATGAGAGCACATCTGTGTGTATGGGGTTACTCCCTGATGTCTATGGGATTTCTTTCCCTCTATAGAGGACAGTTCTTCTTTAAAGGCTCTGAGAAAGACATTTAAACTGAAATGGATACATGGAAGGGCTTCTGTGAAGAGCAGATGAAAGGAGAGCTGTCATATAAAAGATAGTCTTTAGTCCTAAGGGAGAGGAGGAACTGTTGTAGACAACTTCTCCTTGGAGCAGACTAGCTCATCAAAGCTTACATTTCAAAATGCAGCTGGGTTTGTTTTGAAATACATTTCACTGACATTTCTTTTATGAATGGTTGTGTATCTCTGTCTGTTTGCACCTGTATTACAACAGGAATTATCATTATATAAAGGACTTAACCGTTGTTTGACTAAGTCCAGGTTTCCGTAAAATAATACCGCCGTGAAACTGCACTTTCTTTCCAACAGAGGAGAAGTACACCGTTATTTACCCATATACCGCAAGAGACCAGGACGAAATGAACCTGGACAAAGGGGCTGTGGTGGAGGTGATCCAGAAGAACCTGGAGGGCTGGTGGAAAATCAGGTACCATCCCTACCTCTTCCTCTTCCCTGGCACTGCAGCTGGGGCTGTGCAAAGCAGGGACCTGATGCGCGTGGGATGTACAGTCCAAAGGCAAGTCTAGGGTATCGGGAAGGGCAGAGTACCAGAACTCATTTCTCTCCATCCCTACAAACTAAGGCTAGCTGATGTTCAGGGCTTCAGCCAAGCATAGCTGTGGTTAAACGTCTTTAAAATCCCTCGATTTCCTGTGCTGGGAGGTGGACTGCATCACGGCATCACATGCCCCAGCAGTGCAAAGGGAACCGGTGTGAGAGCATTAGTGTTACGTCATGTGCTGCTGATAGGAAAACCAGTGAGTGTCCTGGAGGCAGGCTGGATCCTCTGGCTGTGTTAGGACGCTTCTGCGGAGAAGGGCCGTTGTCCGGGCCAGGTCTGCTGTGTGCAGGGTGTGCTGAGGCCAAAGACTCCAGATCGTCCCAAGCTGATACTTGTTTTCTCCTGGAAGCTCATTTTCTCTTGTCTGTGGTCTAGCAAATGGCCGGACTTGAGCAGGGTGGGAGCACATGCTGAAATTTTCTTAACCTTACATTGAACCTCTGGTCTTGGCAGCAGCAAAGCCCCAGAAAAATGTCCATTGACTTTTTAAGCAGAGGAGAGCTGCCATGAGAGCTCTAAAGGCAATTACAAGCTCAGTAGCTGGTGCCATCTGAGCGTAGTGGCTGCAGCTCAGCCAGCGGGGAGAGTCTCTGACGCTGGCGCGGGACCCTCCAGCATGGCAGGGAGACTCCCTGGATGTGGTTTCTCAATCAGATGGCAGGGCAGATTTCTCTCCTAAACAGCGCAGATTTAGAGCAGGGAAGGGATCCAGGCTGCCAGCACTCAGGCAGAGGGCTTGTGCTTTCTCCAAAGACCAGGTACATTAATCCTCGCAGCAGCGCTCTGGTTTTCCCTTCTGCTTCCCCTGCCAGTGTGCTTCTTTCCTGAACCAGTGCCATTGCCAAGGTGAAAAGGAAATTGGGCTTCGCGCTGTTCCCAGCCCTCGGCCCGCTGGCTGCAGCCGGCTTGCATGGGAGCATTAGTCATGGCTGGAGCTCTCCGGGTGCCCATGTGCCATGGAGCATGACACTGGGCAAGCTCGTTTTGCCCAGATTGTGCGGTACCTTCAGTCAACACATGTCCTGGCTCCGGGGGATGTCCAATAGCTCAACACCACTCAAGCGCAGTGGGTCGCTCCTCCGGGAAGGGCTCACATCCCCGGTGCAGCGCAGGGGCTCTGTGCAGTGACGCTGCCGTTGTTGCCACTGCAGGTACCAGGGCCAAGAAGGCTGGGCCCCCGCCTCCTACCTCAAAAAGGGGAACGGAGAGAAGCTGGGGTCAGGCTCCTCCGCTCATTCATGTGCCTTGGATCTGGATGGCATCTCCCGGCAGCAGGTCGTGGCGAGCCGAGAGAAGGATGGGCTCGCTGGCCAAAGGGACGGGAGATTCGACAGCCGTCCCCTGCCCAATGCTGACATCCGACGCAGTAAGTGGCTGGTCAGGAGGAGGGCCAGTGGTGGCTGGGGTGTCAGCGCAGCCTTTCCTGCAGGCTTTTGGGCGACGTAACGGGGTGTGAGGGAGGCAGAAGGCTTGCAGGCGCTGTGAGCTCTGCAGCAAGGTCTGGAGGTGACATTGCACAGGCAGATGGGGCACGAGCAGAGTGCTGCCCAGGGACCRGCTGAGGATCAGCAAATGTGATGGGGATAAAAGCCTTCCTCTCTCAGACTGGAGAGGATGCTCTCAGAGGAGAGCATCTCAGAGAGGTATTTTAACCCCTCTGCAGGCCAGGTCTTCTGGGCCAGACCTGCAATGAAAAAGCAATTTCATGTGGTGACCTCAGCTGCATTTCCCAGCAGCACCTGATGGTGCAAAGCTGGTTCCTCTTCCAGTGGGATGCCCTCAAAACCTGGGTGAGCCATGCCACTCAGGGTACTGGGCAGACAGGTTCCTCCTTCGGCTTCCTTGCCCATGGGGCAGGCTTGGTCCTTGCCTTTCTGTTTTCTCTTTCACTTGTCTTTTGTGAACACACGCGTGACCAAAAGCCAGAAACTCAACAGCATCTGAAATTCTTCTTCCACAGAGTCACCAAAGATGAGGCAGAGACCCCCTCCTCGCCGAGATCTCACCATAGTAAGTGCCAGCTGATGCAGGAGAGCAGCAGTGGCAAAGGGAGTCGGAGAGGAGCACTGAAAGGAGCTCTGGTCACTGGTTATTCTTTGCCTGGGATCTTGCCCCTCTACCATGGGCTCTGGTCTTGGTCAAGGCTGGAGTACTCATGCCGCCTCCCTGCTGTCTTAAGACTCTTCTCTTTGCATGTGGTCTTTAAATGAACTTTTGTCCTGCAAGGCTGGGTTGCCAGTGGGAGGCTGCAGACTGGCTCCCTCCCTCTGGGGATGGTGACTCTGCTGTCAGCAAGAGCTCTGGCGCTGAGCAATTTTCTGCTCAGCCTGGAAATGGTTTGCTGGTTTGTGTTGGTGAGGGTGCTGCATGGGCACAGCTGATCTCCCTGGCCTGGCCATGCTGGCTTGTGTCTCTGCAGGCTGGTGGTCTGTGTGGATGTTGTGTGACACCTTCTATAGAAACACTCTGATGAGTTTTCTTTTTTCTTGTCATAGCCACGTGGTTTGAACCTGCCTAAACCTCCTGTCCCTCCTCAAGTGGAAGAGGAATATTACACCATCGCTGACTTCCAGACCACCATCCCTGACGGCATCAGCTTCCAGGCAGGAATGAAAGTAGAGGTGAGACTGTCTCATCTTCCCTTCTCACATCTTCACGTCAGTGCAGCGCTTGTGACTCCCATTACCCTGGGACCTGTTTCAGGCAGGAGTTCCCTTTCCAGGCAGGGAAGATCTGCTCACCACAGCGTTCTGGGTGGAAACAGGGCATGGTGGTGCATGTGATTGTCTCTGTGGACTGCTAACATCCCAGGGCTCTCCTAGAGTGGGAGAGAAACCTGTATGAGACTCAGGAGACTCTGGAGTCCCTGGTGCTCTTGGTGGCCTCCTGTCCCCAAAGTGTGTGGGTGCTCTGTTGTCTGAGCTAGTGGAAATTAAAACCACATCACAAATGGGGGGAGAGATGGTGTTTTTTTCTTATTTAGGCCAGGTGTAAAGTTAAAAGCCCTTCCAGAACTGCTTTCCTAGCCCACCCGCTTTTGGTGGTAGAATCCCTCTTGCAGATGTGATTTTGCTTTTCAAAATGTAAGCTGTGCCTCTCTAAGAGGATTTTTTCCTTTACGGCTGCCCCAGGTCCCAGCCCCACTTCTGGAGCACGCAGAGGCCAGACAGTTGCTGATCCGTACAGTATCGCTGCCGGTTGATCGCTCGAACAGTGCCGCGCAGTGGTCGCCGCCAGTACCCAGCATCCTGGTCCTGTCTCCTGGGTGGGATGGTGACAGCTCAGCCGCAGCTCCTTGACATGGCTATATTGTTCCTTGGTCCTATGGCAACGCAGGTCCCCTTCCCTGGTAGAGGTCGTTAGCAGGTTCCCCTCCTGTTAGGATGCCAGTCCTGTGATTACATGGCTTTTTGTTACCAGGACAGGGAGGCACTGAGGTCGTATACCACCCTGACATCATTTCAGAGACACCCAGCATCCCCTTTTGTGCAGAGAGGGCTCCTGCATGGATGTCTGAGGTTTCCTTTCCCCTCGGCAGGTTATTGAGAAGAACCTGAGCGGCTGGTGGTACATTCAGATTGAGGAGAAGGAAGGCTGGGCCCCTGCCACATTCATCGATAAGTACAAGAAAACCAGCAACGCGTCCAGGCCGAATTTCCTGGCTCCGCTGCCCAACGAGATGGCCCAGCTCCGGCTCGGTGATTCCGTAGCCGACAGCAGCGCCGGTGAGGAAGTGACGGGACCGTGCCGTCCTCTGCCGGAGGCTCCTCCTAACGGTACAGACTGTGGTGGGAAGTGGGCCAAAGACTGGAAGGGGAAGGAGGCTCCCGAGAGTGGGGACCCAGCCTTTGCTGGTGGCTACGAGGAGATCTCGGACCGTGACACAGAGGAGAAGCCCAGCCTGCCACCCAGGAAGGAGTCCATCATTAAATCAGAAGGCGAGTTACTGGAGAGGCAGAGGCCTCCCCCCAAGCCCCCAGGCATGATTTTGCCCATGATCCCACCCAAGCAGTCGGCAGCCCCGAAGGACAGCAAGAAGCCCGAGCCGAAACCGGAGAAGGGCAAACTCTTCCAGCTGAAAAATGAAATGGGACTGGAATGTGGACACAAGGTGTCAGCCAAGGAAGTGAAGAAGCCAAACCTCCGGCCCATTGTCAAGCCAACCAAGCCAAAAGCTGAGCCTGTGGAGGACAAGCCTGAGCCCATCRCCCAGAATCCATTCTTGAAGTCAAGACCTCAGATCAGGCCAAAACCCGCTGCAGCCCCCAGGACTGACCCAGCTCCAGCTGATGACAAACTGGACATTTGCAGCCTGCGGAGCAAACTTAGACCTGCAAAGTGTCCAGAGAAAGCCTCCGAGCAGGACACCGCTGCCGGCGAAAACTCCTTCAGTAACGCCATGGTCTCTTCGGAGGCTTCTGGGAGGTTTCAGGAGCGACCAAGTATGGAGAGCAAACCCCTGCCCAAGCTGGACAGCCACACCGCAAAAGAGGCGCTGCCCAAATCTCCCCTGAGCCCAGCAAACACCCCGGGTGCCAGGGACCCCCCGCCGCAGCGCCCCGTTGTGCCACCCCGCAGACCACCCCCCCCGAAGAAAACAGGGGGTCCTGCCTCCGGCCCCGCAGCGGAGCTCAGGGCTCCGGCACGGGAAGCGCCTGAAATCAGGTCGTCCCCGGTGCCGGGGAGGCCCATGCTGGTTCCTCCAAAAGCCAAGCCGTTCCTCTCTGCCTCCATCCAAGACGAAGCCAAAGTGAAAAGCAGCGTAAGCCCAAAGGTCATATCCAAGCCGGTGGAGAGAGGGGAAGCCAAGGAGAGGACCTCAGCCCCTGCCTCCAGTCCAGACATCTCCAGGGAAGCTCTCTATGTGGCAGTGGCAGATTTTGAAGGTGACGAGGAGACCAACAGCTTTAAAGAAGGGACTTTGTTTGAAGTTCGTGAGAAGAACAGCAGCGGCTGGTGGTTTTGCAAGGTCCTGACTGGGGGGCCGTGCTGGGAGGGCTGGATCCCTTCCAATTACCTACGGAAGAAGCCATAGCCGCTCCTCTGCTTGCACGGCTGGAGGGTCCCTGGTCTCTCACCTGAGTATTTAATTAGCAGATTAATTTATAGTTTTCTGTGAGGCTGGCTTTAAAAAAAAAAGATAATAATTGAGATCCCATGCATCCCAGCTGGTGCCGTTGGTGGCAGCGTGGAGGAAGCAGCTCGGCCTCCCCTCYCCACCCGTGTGCTCCCACCCGCCCTCCTCCCCGCGTCCCCCCGAGCACTGCGCTCCCGTGGCCGCGCCGGCAGCCCAGCTGGGCAGCCGGAGCTGCTCTGGCCAAGCTTCATGGCGTACGATGGCTACCATGGTTCTCCGTGCTGGGGAGATGGACCTTGATAGACATTTTTGCCACCTGTATGGGGAATTAAAAAGAAATACAGCAGCAGCCAGGGAGAGAAGTGAAGCGTGGAACGGTACCAACAAAGGGAATCTGGCCGCACAAAAGGATTTGCCTTTCCCTGAGGCTCGGGGTCACAGTCAAATGTTGTAGGTCATGTTGCTTAGTCCAGGTGTGTAGCAGAGCTGTAGGGAATGTGGCAAAAAGGAGGAATGATTGCTGAGAATGGGGTCCCTGTAGCTCTGCATGCACATGCAGGCACAGGCTTTGCGCTCCAGTTAAGGGCTGTACATTGCTCCCCCCCTGCACGTGCCACGGGACTGTCCCTTGGTCCTTCCCTGCTCTATAATGACAAGTGTTAACTTCAACATCCTCCTGGTGGGAAAAAAAAAAAATAGAAAAATACACACATGCGCGCACACACATAACAGGTCCTCTCTGTGCTGATCCAGGACGCTATGCAGGCTTCTCCCTCGCAGTATTGCAACCAAACAAGAGGTGTTTTGCTTCGGTAGCTGAAGAATACTATGCAAGGCACAGAGGACCAAAATGACCCCAAAAGCCCTGGAAAGAGGATGCTTTGCTTTCTTTCCYGCACAGACTGCCCTGCCTGTTGGACTAATAGGGGACCACCCGTTCCCGCGACCCACAGAGCTTCCCCGGGCTGGCGGGCAGCAGCCAGGAGGTGGGTCCTTCAGTAGGTGCTGATATTATCAAGTGCAATCCAGAATGTGGGAGTTCAGCTCCTCATCACAACCAGTTGCGAGGTGTGTCTGGTGCTCAGGGGCTCCCTGCCTTGTCTGTCACCCCATCTGCCTGTCTTCCAGGTACTTTCATTTCATCCTGCGTGGCAGGCTGTTTGGGGGGCCTTCAGGTCAAGCAGAGCCTGGGTTTTTTCTGTGCTGACATTCCTGCCTGCCAAGCCTAATCTTGCCCGCAGTGTTGCTTATCTCAGCAGGAGGATGAGCGTGGATGACCTGTTGTTCCCCAGTGCTGCTTTCTTCCTTTCTGTACTTGGCTACTTGCAGATTCAGGGCCACGTTTCTCTCTCCAGAAGAGCTTTAAACCCGGCGCTTCTGTGGGTTTCTTGTTGACCAAGCCCCTTTGCCCTTTCTAGGCTAATTGCAAGTGTAAGTGCTGCAGCCGCAGCTCCACAGCCGCATTGTTTTGCTGCTGAAAAAAATTACAGTTTTCCCTCTAATTTGAGGCTGGCAGAATTGAAGGAGTGTTCTCCACTCCCCGCAAGCGCTCACTTCCTTCTCTGTCCCGTATTTTCCACCCTGGAAACATGAAGATATCTCCGTCTGCGTACAGAATGAAAATGGTGGTGCCTCAGGCCAGGGTTGTTCTGGGAGGGTAATGGGGCAGTTTGTCCCAGCCCTGGTTTGATCTGATAGAGAAGTCCTGACCATCCCAGTCCGGCGTCATATCCAGAAGCCCCAAGGTTCATTTTTAGCTGTGGGAATGCATGCACCCCGGTCTCCGGCTGATTCCTCTCCCTCCCACCTACGGTTTTGGTGGCACATCAGCGTCTGATCAGGCTGACTCACCTGAGCTGGCAATAAGCAATGCATCTGCAACCCAATCCAATAACAAAGTTCCTTGCGTGGCACATTGCGAGGCGGTGATGCGCTCCCGGGAGAGTTGCAGGGTGGGTTGGGGGAACAATGCTGCCTTGTCTCTGCGCATCTCTTGCTCCAGTAAATTTCTTTTGCTTTGTCCCCCAAAGGAATGGGGACAGGATGAGTTAAGCCAGAGCTGCCCGGCGGCCAAATCCAGCCCCCACCGTATCTGGGGAGGGGGCCGGACCTGTATCCGCCGTCTGCTCTGGCAGTTTCACACAGGGGGTGGAAGGGCTGTGTGCCCTTTCCCCGTGGCACTGTGTCCTTGATCTCTCTTTGCTGAATGGCCTTTTAATCTCAGAAGTGTCTCTCCTTTCTCTGTCTCAGAGACCTCACTGCCCCTGGCTTTCCTCAGAGGGGACAATGCTATTTCTGTTGCCTCTGTACTAAATGAGGGCTATTTCTGCTTTCCTCCCAGACTGAACCTCAGAACTGGTAGTGCTTCATTTTGCTGACACAAGTACTGTATTTGGCTCATTGAGCGCGTGACAGGATCGCTCCCTTGTTCCCAAAGAGCTTCCAAGAAGGCAGGGTGAGTGCCCAAGGATGGGGGGGGGTGTCACTCTCGGTAGGGTGCCGACACCTGCTGCCTTACCCCTTCCTACCGCTCTTCCATCTGCGAAGGGACCACAGGCTGGACAATGGCTCCCGTCGGAAAGATGCTGAGAGCCATTGGGCTGGCAGGGCTTTGCCCCCACCATCCGACACATGCCCCCCTGGTTCGGCAGCCACACGTGCCCTCTGCCAGGCTGCGCCTCCTCTCTGTACCTCACACGTCAAATGCGGCCAAGCTCCCAGACTACCTCGTGAGGAGGAGGAGGGCGGCCGGGAGGCTCGGTTCCCTGAGTTTGGCCGCAAGGCGCATCAGCCAAAGACCAACCTCCCTCCTTGCCCACCACCAGCGCAGCACCAAGACYGTGGCTTGCAGCAAGCGGGGGCATCACCACGGCTTGGGGCAGAAGAGCTGGGTGTTGGGGGAGTCCCGCGGCTCGGCACATTCCTGGCAGGCTGGAGGCCCCTGCTGCACCCCGCTCCTTCTCGCAGGCTCTCAAAGCCCGTTTGTCTGTCCGTGTCTCGCTATATTATGTAAGYGCGTATAAATCTACATTACTGTGGGCGGGTGGGGGGGGTCAGCGGAAGATAGATGTAGCTGTGTAAATGCCGTATCTATACTTTCACCATTAGGGGATTGATTTTTTTTTTTTATTTGGTGGGGTTTTTGGGGTTTTTTTGGTGTTTTTTTTTTTTGTTGTTTTCTTTTTTTAAGAAATAAAAAGAAACTGCTTGACTGGTTTCAAGCACCCTTGTGAACCCATGTCTGGCTGGCATATGTCTGGGGCACTGCACGGTGGCTGTCTCGGGAGGTGTGCTGCTCTCCTGTCCGGAGCGATGGCAGCTCTGCCTGGGGAGCTGGTTTGGGCTCTGGCACGTGCCGTTTGTTGCTGCAACGGTGGTACCAGCAAGGAGCCCTGAGCCATTGAGCTGCACTCCCTCGTGCTGCGGAGGAGCCATCCCCAGGTGAAGCATTTCTCTGTCCTTGGGTGCTTTTTTCTGCCGGGAGGCRAACGGGGTGGTGCTGTGTTGCCTGGCTTCGTGAGGGCTTGCGGCAAGGGCTTCTGGCTGTGACATCCCTTGCAACGGGGCTGGGGCAGGTCTGCAATGCTCAGACTTTTTGACTTATGGTTCCTGGCCATGAATAGCCCGGCTCCTCCATCACTGCTGTGCCCCGGTTCACCTCACGGGTACGCCGTGCTGGAGGCACTGCAGGAGCAGGGTTCGGGTGTGGGTACGTGTGTAGTGTCTGTGCTCTGCTCTGGCCGGGGGTGGGGGGGGGGATGTTTCTCCTGTGCAGCTGTGGCTGGGGGGTGCTGCTGCCGTATCAACACTCCCCATGTGGGATTTTAGCCTGGTCCCCACTTTGCACTGTGTGTACCCCAGTGCTCTTGAGAAGGAGAAATGTCATTGCTAGATTAAACAGTGCTCAGCAAAGCTTTGCTTTTTCTTCCCATCCCTATGACCCAGTAGACAGAGGAGCATTGCACAGCTGACCCTCCCAGCCCTGCGTTGGTGGGATGTACCGTCTGTCCATCCATCCAGGCAGCCTTGGCTGTGCTCCCTGCCACACACAGCAGTGCCTGGGAGTGGCGAGGGTCATGGGGACCCCAACAGCTCCTTGGGTCTCGCCTTTGTTGCCAAGCCCAGATGGGTGTCCCAGCAAATGGGGCACTACAAGTGTAGCAATTGTGTTACTTTGAGCTCAAGCCAGCAGGTTGAGCCTGGTGATTTTTGGGAAGTGCAGGGCATGGGGGGGGGGGCGTGGGGAGAGAGGGAGACTGCCTGTCCTGAGGGGTTCTTGGGGGTTCAGGCTGGCCGGGGTATGGGGCCACATTAATTGAAAAGGCTCAGGGAAAAGTAGGGATTGGACCCCAGAGCCCAAGTGCCTTCTGGCAGAGGGCTGTGGTATTGCACACATGCAGTGCTTGGTAAGGGATAGGCGAGAAGGAAGAAAAAAAGACATGCAAGAGCATCTTCCACTGGCCCAGCTCACCACCTGCCAGCCTGGGACGTGCAAGCCTTGTCCAAGCTCACCCCTGGCTTTCAGGTGGCCATAACCCACCTATCCCACACAGGGCTGCAAGGACCATACGCAGGGCTGTGCAGGCAACAGGTAACAACCCAGTGTCAGCATGTAGCATCGGGGCCCGTCTTGCTTCTCCCTGACAGCCGGTGTTCGCTCACCTGCCTGCAGCCTGTGCCCCATGCCAGGAGCGAGCGCCTGCCCACCCGCACTCCGTGCAGGGCTTGCACATCAGCAGCCCAGCGCACAGCACCCACCCTGAGGCTGCCGCTTGCCACCCAGCAGCAGATGAGTGCGCTGGGGAGAAATTTGGAACCTGTGACATAACCTGGAGTATTGCAGCAGCCTGGCCCGTCCCACCTCAGGCAGCCCCTTGCAGCTGGCACGGTGCCACGCCGCATCCCCGTGGGCATGCTGCTCCTGGCACTGAGCAATGCCGGCTGCTGCCCAAATCTCCAGCACTTGTGTGGCCGCGCCACGAGCGGAGCTGGCAGAGCGTTAATGAGAGTTGGGCTTCGGCCATGGGAGGCTCAGTTTGGGCTGGTACGTGCATCATGGCACCCAGTCTGGCAGAGGGGAGGAGAGTGGCAGGGGGGCTGCGGGCGCAGGTGATGGGAGCGGGCAGTGGTCCTCCACGCTCTCCCCACGGCTCGGGCCGGCAGTGGCTGGAATGGGTGCATCACACTAATGCCAAGTGTGGTGCAAAGTCGCTCTGTGGCCTGAGACCAGCAGCATTAGTCTGTTGGCAGCTCACAAGGATCAGCTCTCTGGATAAAGTGGGGCAGCAGAGTTTATAAAAAGGCATTTTGGCATAAATAGCCATTGTCGGGCTTCTTCGCCACCTGCAGCTCACAAGGGTTTTTGTGCAAACACTTAACTATAGCTGTGTTCTTGCCAGGGTAGAGTTATGAATGAATTCTTCCACTCYGCTTTAAACCACATCTGAGGCTGCTTGACTAGTGTCTGGCTTCAGTGGGCCACATTTCGGGGTATAAACAGTTTACAGAGCAGCCTTCTGTTGGCCTCTGCTTGTGAAATAAAGCGCCAGGCATTGCTACAAAACAAACAAACAAACAAACAAACAAACAAACAAACAAACACCACCCCMCCMCCCCCCCCAAAAAAAAAAAAGGAAAAAAAGAAAAACAAAAAGAAAAAGCAGCCCTCCTGCCCATGTCTGCATCACCCCCTCCCTGGGCCAGCCGGCGCGGTCCCCAGGCTGGCAGCRGCCTTGCTTGAGACGGCGCAGGTTGGATGAGGAATGTGGGGCACTTGGAGAGGGCATCTGCCACAGGACCCCCTCCACCTCTGTAGCCCTAAAATACACCCTGCTTTTACTGCAGTGGCCAGCCAAACTTTCAAGGGTTTGCAAGGTTAAATGAGCCAGGAATCCCCCCTACCCTGCCCTGCCCATCAAGGGGCGCAGCAGCCACTGAGCAGTGACCTCCCAGGAGCAAAGCAAAGCTCATGAAAGGTATTTAAAGTGCCCAACTTTTTTTTTTTTTAAAGCAGAGGTGCCTGAGCTGAACAGAGGTGCCCTGCCTCTATGTATTAGTACTGCCATGCTTTGGAAAGAAAGGATTTGCTCACCCTCCAGGTCAAACACTTTTAAATGTCCAGGAGCACTCTTTACAAGCCAAAGTTTTATTTATTTCATAAACAAGTAAAATTATATTAGTGTAAAACAGGTAAATGGACAAAAGTAAAACACACAGCACTGAACACAACGCTATAGAGCACTGACATGTAGAAGTGCAGTTCCCTCCCTCGTGCGATGCCCTCCCTCCACCCCCCCACCCCGGTCCCCCAAATGATTTGCTTGAAAAGCCTAATACAGAGGTCCAAAATCTGATTCAGCTTAAACATGATGTACAGGTCACAGTACTGAATCATAAAGGTAACGATAAGAGAGTAACTGTCTCAGAAAGAGAGAAGGTAAAAGAGTTCCCCCATCTCTTCTTTTTCTTTCTTTCTTCCTTTTTTAAATTTTTAAACAAATAGGATAGGAGGAGAGGGGGGGAAAAATCCATGGAAATAAACACTTTTTCACTCATATATATATATATATATATATATAAAAAAAAGCAGGGTTCTCAGTGAACGCAAAATTCTATAAAACTACCATTGATCTGTGTTGTTTTCTCCCCGTTTTTTTTTTTTCTTTTTAAAAGTTGCTTTAAAAAGGATAAAAAGTGCACAGACACCCTTATAAGGCACAAACAGATCTTCTGTACAAATCATATATCATCGGACTGTTTAAAAAAAATAGCAATACGAGTACTAACAATTAAATCTGTAAGAGGCTACCTTTTCCTGGAAATCTTTTATAAGAGGCCTATTTTGGAAAATTCCTGTTGCTCTCGGATAGGCAGGGCGACATGGCCACAGCTCTCACGTCCCGCTCGCTGCACAGCYGCGCTCCGGACCCCGACTCCTGTCACTGCCCTGACTGAGCTGGCTCCCTTGCTGCCCCCGCTGGATGCTGCCCTTCTGGACACCGGTCTCAGCTGCTACAGCAAAAATTCAACCTGGGCCATGTGCCCTGAACAGCTCAGACACAGCCTGGGGTGGATTTGGTATTTCTCCTTGCTGGCTTGGAAAAAAAAAAAAAAAAAGAGCAGCTACACCAAAAAAAACCCCACCCCAGGGATGCAATTAGCCTCACTCATTGAGGACCCGAGGTGTCAGCCAAGCAAATGGGCTCTGCTCTGCCCATGCGTGTGGCTGTGTGCAGCCACCAAAAGGGAGTGGGCACCCCTGAAACCAGGACAGCAGCCCCAGAGATGGCTGCTGGTGTTTGCTAGCCCAGACCTGATCCCAGCTAACGTCGCTTGCTGTGGATTCGGACAACTTTCCTTGAATTCCTCATCGTGCAAAGGCTTCCCACTGCAGCCCATTTACCAGGCAGAYGCTAACGCCCCTGGCCTTTCATGCCATGCTCACATACTTTGCCATCATCGTGCTCGTACTGCTGTGCCCACTGACCGCAGCCGGACCCTGATCTGCAAACGCGGGACCGGGGAGGTCTCTGCGAAGGCAATGCCTGTGGTGCCCGGGCAGAGGGCAGCCTGCAGGTCTGGGCAAAGCTCCAGCTGCTGGAAAGCTGCCCTCGCCACCTCCTTTTGCAAAGGTGTAAGTGGACTTGTGCCGCAGTTGCAGTGTCGGTGGCTCTGCTGAGGGCTGAGCAYGCTCGGCGGCGGCACAGCCAGTGGCATGAGCTGAGCTTCCAAAAAGGGGCTCTGCAAAGCCAGCAGGCTCTCCTGCCGAYGCAGCAGGGCAATGGGTGAGAGATCTCACTCTACAGCAGCCTCTCATTTATACACTTAATTAAAATGTTAATTAGCTCTTCAAGGAAAAAACAAAAAGGTTTTCTCTGTGCCCTGTGAGCTGGCAGCCACAGCCCGCTGCRGGAGGAGGATGAGCTGCTCCCCTGGGTGTGCTCTCCCTGATGGCAGAGCGGGGCTGGGATGGGGCTGAGTGCCGGTTGGTAACCAAGCACAGCACCGCCGGCACTGCCAAACCACCACCCAGGCAGCACTGCCACGAGAGATGGCAGTGCACCCATGGCTACCGGCACCTCGGAGGAGAGAGTGAACGGCGAGGCAAGGTGACGGACACTGACAACATCAGGCTGCCCCTCTGTGCCCAGAAGCCCTGAAATGTACAGGGGTTGCTATTTTTTTTTTCTTTTTTGGACTAAAATGTGGTAAGTGCACCTTTCTGAAGAAAGCCGTTCTTATGCACTTGGTGGCACATGGTCATCGAGCTAGAATGACACCAGCCCCTCTCTCATCCTCCCATTTGCATCCTCTCTCTTCCCCTCTTTACTAACCTGGACCGGCTGGAAACTGGCCAGGCTCAGGCTGAAGGACTGGATAGGAGCCGTGCGAGTGGGCAGAGGGCTCTGCGAGTGGGCTCCTGCAGGAGCAGCCGGAAGGAGGACACTGAGCTCCTCGCACCAGCCCCAATGCTGTATGCTCAAATGCTGCCCAGCTCATCCAGGTTGCTGCTGCTTGTAGCTGTCTAATATCACAGCTGAAACCCATTTACCTTTTAAGTCCCAACATCTAATAGTAGCCCCAGAGCCTTTTTCTTTCCTCCTCCCAAGTAAAGCCAACTGAGATAGATCCCAGTTCATCTCAGCAAGTTCTCATCTACTGTTGGGACCCAGTGTCCAGGCAGCTGGGAGCTGTGCTGGGAAACCTGGAAAGGCAGGAGAAAGAGCAGGTAAAATCAGCACATACACAGTCCCTAGAAAAAAGGTGAGCCTGCTGGGACTGGGTCAGAAATGAATTTCCCACCACAGGCTCCAAAAAGTCCCTGTGGTGGGGCGGGAGGAAGGCTGAGCCCTGCCACGGCGCTGGCTGCAGAAGAAGGGCTAGGGGAGGCGAGCCAGGCAGGACGGTGTGAGACGGCGGCTATGCCACCTGCGAAGAGCAGAGCAAAATGCAGGCATGTGTGCCTGGAGGTGACAAACACCACCACTGCAGACGGTGGTAGCCCCACGCTTTTTCTAAGCCAGGATTGGAGTGTGCCCATCCGAACACCCCTCTCATCCACAGGCTGCAATTTATGGCTTCAGCAGCCAGACATACGGGCAGTGCCTGAACAGCCCATCGCTGCTGCCCGCTGCTCCATCGCTGCTGCTGCAGCAGTTGGGGTTGGCTGGGGCTCTCAATGGGCTCGTGCTCCTCACTGCTACCCCGTGGCTGCTCCCTGGGTCTCAGCCTCCCTGGCCAAAAGTCCCTGCTCTGCCACAGAAAGCAAAAGCTGCTTTATCTAAGTCCAGACCAGCTTCTCCACATGCCCCAGAAGCCTGTTCAGGGGGGCAAAACCCAAACAAGTGAGAATCTGGCTGTGCTACTATTTTGGCCTTAGCTAGTTCCCCTTACACGGATGAACATGACATTTCCAGATCAGTTTTGTCCACTTTGAACCCTCCCACTGGAATTTTATTCCACCACAGCACAAGCACCTGGCAGCAGCCCAGAGCTGTTGGGGTTTCGGGGTTGGGAAGTCCAGTGGCACCCGGCACTGACCAAGTGGCATCCTCCCCTTCCCGATCCGCACCACAGCGAGCCTCCTCCTCCGGAGGAGGAGGAAAAATAGAGCCTTTGCACAGGAAATTTCTCATTTGCAGCTGGGTCGGGTCCAGACCACGATTCCCCGGATTCGCCCGTGGGCACACAGCCTGGCTGGCACGGCAGCCGTGCCTTCGGGCCCCACATGATCCTCAGCTCAATTTTATCCCTGAATTGTGCCCTACCAGTCAAATAAGGAAACACAGATAACGAGCCACTTGATAACGACTGACCAGCACGATAACCCATAAGCAGGGACGGAAAGGCATGGTTACTGCTAGCGGCGTTCCCCCTTCCTACAGCCCGAGCTGGGCGCTAAGGGCGGTATATTTTAATAACATCTTTGATGACCCGTCGGCAGATTGGGCAGCAGGCGTTGAGCTGCTTCTTCAGCTTAAGACCGCAGGTGTTGCAGAGGCACATGTGTCCGCAGGTGTAGATCACCGTGTCCACCTCGCTGTCAAAGCAGACGGTGCATTCCCCGTTCTTGCTGCTTGATGGCTCCGGAGGGGGGAAGACAGGAGAGATGGGGGGGCTCAGGGGGGAGCTGGGAGCAGTCACTGCAAAGAGGAGGAAGGAATGAGATCATTTAGTCACCAGGATGGTGCAAACCTGACACTGTACAACACACACACACACTCAAGTCAATTTTTAAGGCTCTTCCTTCCTTAGTCATTGCCTGGTTCGTTTGGCCAAACAAACCCCAGCGTATTCTAATTGGTAGCACAGGTACAGCTCCCGGCAGAGCCTGCCATCCCTTTTCTACAGATGGGGCAAGCACGGCTCGGTTGGGCTTCCCCAAGCAGGGCTGTGAATTTGCACACCCGTTTCATGGTGTGGGTGTGCAGAGCCCCGCTCTCCCCGAAGGAGCCGTGCTCCATGCAGGGTGCTCCTGCGTCTCGCCRGCTCTGCTGGGCGGCTGCGGCACTGCACAACGGCAGCACGTGCAGGGGATGGTACTGGGCAGGGCACTCAGGGCTGTCTGCCTGAGACCCAAACAACAGCACGTGAGCGGTTATGTGGGCATCCCTCTGGCAGTGGAGCCCTGGCGGTGCAGAAAGCAGTGGTCTGGGTGGTGTAAGACCCCCAGACACGATACCGCACCCCCCGCTACTGCAGCACTGCTGCTGCAGCAAGGGCAGCCCCGCAGGGACCACTTTCATTAGACAGACTGACAAAGTGGGAAGCAACATGCAGCCCTTCTTCAGGCTGTGAAAATCTTCCCACCACTTTGTGTTTTCTTCCAATTATTTCTGTTGGCCTCGCAGGAGATGTAACATCTCCCCCGTAACCTTGCCCTGCTGTCTTGAGAAGCCCCAGCATCATTTACCAGCCCAGATTCCTGTCTCGGCRTAGCCGGCACAGCCGGGTGCCGAGGGCTGGGCTCTCCTTACCRAGCGATGACTCCGAAGCAGACGATGACCTGTTGACGCTGAAGGCCATGTCCGAGTCGCTGTCGTACTGCGAGCCGCCGGGGGATCCTGAGGGAGAGACGGTCACTGGGCTGGACTGCACAGTGCCTGCAAACACAGGAGAGAGCTGAGCCTGCCGCGGGGCCGATGGACACCCAAACCCCAGCTGGATGCCCCTCAGCCCCGGTGAGTCACTCTCACCCCACGTGCGCAGGGTGCTTTAGGAGAAAGTCCAGCTGCTGAGTTAAGTGCTGCCCCTTCGTAACGACACAGGTGCATGATTTTGGATGTGACGTCCAGGGCCTGGACCTCACTATGCCATTGTACAACTTCTGTTCAGTGCTTCAGCGAGGCGAGCACCAGATTATCTGACAGCCATCATTTGGGGTGTAAAGTCACTTTCCCATGGTCCCAATCTCTCCAGCAGCAGCGGCCTCAAGCCATCACTCACTGTCAGATCAGGGGCAGCTGGGAAAGGGCATTGCTTTAAATGAGAAAAACCTGCTTTACAAAGTCATCAACATCTGCTTTTGTGACAGAATCCTTACAAGAGGAAAGGAGAAGCACTGTAACTGGTCACCAGCAATAGATCAAAAGGGACATCCGAGCTGTGGCAGTGCTTGGGGAGCGATTACTGCCCATCAGCAACACACGTGCTTGAAGCAGAGCTGCGCTCACAAAAATCATCGCCTTTACCACCAAGGCAGGAGTTTAATACCTGTTGGCTGGAATAGTGGGTTTATAAAGAATCCCTTTTAAAAACAAACCCTCTGAAAACCAGCTGTCCCCCATCCCCAGCCATCCCTGCCTCCCTACCTGCTGCTTATTTTCTCTCTCAAGTCTCATCCTTTTCTGGGAGACTTACATAGGCTGCATACATCTATGTGACAGCTACCATGTCTCGCTCACTCTTGTTTGCAAACACAAGGTGATATCAGGAGCTGCTTCCTCACATCGGTGACCACCTGCTAAAGGCAACACTGCGAATCCAAACCCGTAGCTCCCGTTCTGGCCCAGGAAACTGCACCAGCCAGGCACTCCCCATTATTTCTTTTGGCTGCACTTACCCAGTATTTTGAGCTGGTTGATTACACCGTGGATTGTAAAAAACACCCAGAGAGACTGTGAGGTGTCCACGCACATTAGCATTCCTCGGCTGGCTCCATTCACCCCGTGGTGCACCTCTCCGTTTGGCAAGACCATGAAACTGAGAATGTCGCCACTGTTGAGGACCGGGAACGCTCGGTAAACCACCCAGTACTCCTTGCGGTCCAAGAGAAAGTCTGGATCTGCTGGGAGCTCATTTGTCCGTAAAGTACTCGGATCACAAGAGGTGATGCCAAACGAAAGGGCCCCATAGTATGGCAACCCAAGATGTCCTACTTCCACAAAGAGGCTTTCACCAATGTGCAAAGGCCGGTCAGAAAACACCAAAGTCCTATTGCTTTCTTGCCAGTTGGTGCATGCAACCATCCGGTCCTGAGAAAAGGTGATGTCAGGTCCACGGGTGGGGTGGAATCGCAGGTCTGTGTCCAGGAAGGCTGGGACCCCCTGGGCACGCTGCCGTCGGTTTGGGCAACAGGGGATGATGTGGTTGTCTGTCGCAAGTCCTGGAACCCGACTTAGGTTTAGGTTTGCAATTTTGGCCACCACTTGGTTATTCTCCAGTTCGTTGTTATTGAAGTTGGCTGAATCATGGTTGCTCTGCGGAAGGCAAGTGCTGAGACGGGCAGTGCTGAGACGGGCAGTGCTCATGGTCTCTGCAAACATGCTATCTGTGAGATAAACCCAGTGATAAGGGACATTAGAGTCAAGATACAATTGCCTACTTTTATGATTCCAGTTGTTATTATTTCAGCCTACAGATTATCTGAATTCTGTTCCTCTGAATGGAAAAACAATGGAAAAATTAGCCAGAGGTCAACCACTAACGAAAGGCTATCGGTGTAGAGTCTCATGGGGAGCAGGCAGAGAAATGGCTGCATCTTGGCACTAGCTGAGGAAAAACAAGTGTTATGAAGTACCCATGTAATCTGGGAGCTTCTTGCACTGGTGAACTGGGAAAAGCTGTAAACATCTCAATATTTTGTTGTCCAAAGGTCTTGTGCAAGCCAAATCTGCAACATAGTGATGGGCGAAGGAGCACAAGCATGAATAGATATTCCTTTCACACTCCTTGTCATTGCCTTACAGCTGTGAGGTGTCTAGGCACAGGTGTGTCCAAGAGAGGTCATTTTACAAGAAGATTTCAAGCCTCGTATCTCAGGGGTGTTCACACCACTGCAGAGATTTTGAATTGAGAGCTTGTCACAAAAGCTACTTGCTGCAGGGGTTACAAAGAAAATTTTTACAGTTAGAGAGTTATTTTCCCCTTTCACAGCAAAGGGAAAGTCAGGATGCTGACTCTTAATTCATTTCCCAGATTTTCACCTCGGCCATGCCAGGCCAGGGGGAGATTTAAAGGTGTGGGGAGGTTCAGGAGTGCCCTTCCATCTACCTCCAGCACTGCCCGGGGCGGCTTGGACACTTCACTCAAAAGGTAAGGCATTAACCAGCTGAGCAAAGTCGAAGCACATGGAAGTTAAGAGTATGCATGAATGAAGCAGACTCCTGGTCTTCCCCTGGAGAGGGGAGAAGCATCCCAGCACCAACACTGCCTGCTCCTTGGAGGAGAAAATCACCAGGCTTTTACCAAAGAAGGAAAAACACCCAAATCCATCCAGCAGCTGCAAAGCAGAGGCTGCCTTCACTCAGAAGCCCATGTGGGAGAGGCCACTGGTGTAGGCTGATGGCTGGACCAGCTGCTTCTAGCAAGCACAGGCTATCTGGCAAGAAATGCTCCCACAGAGGAGTAAGACACATCCAAGCTTCATGATGCTGAAAGATGCATTTTGTGCATCTGTATTTGGGCTATATTTCACAGCTTTCTCGACTTGCAAAATTTTGGGAGGAAGAGACAGCGAGACAAACATGTCCGCTTTGACACCACCACATCTGTAGTAAGGAGGCTGGGTCCCCTGGTGCGCCAGATGACTGGGCATCACCCTGATTCCTGGGGCAGTTTGTGGGGCTTGGTACTTCGACCAAAAAAAAAATCAGAGTACAGGTGCCCTCAGGCCGAGTCTTTCACTCTGCACGCTTGGACGCTGCGGGCAGGACTGGGAGCAGAAATAAGCTGCATTTTATTTTTCTAACTATAATCTAATGAGGAAGAAGGACTGCTCTGGTGAAGCAGCTRCACTGTCCAAAACAGCAAACGCTCCTTCACCCTTGTGATGAGCACCAGAGGCTGGAGTGCATCGCAATTGCAATTACAGGATAAGCTACTGGTAAGGTTTAATTACGCATTTGAGGCAGAGCAGGCAGGGCAAAGTGTTGTTTATGTGTAGCCTTCTCTGCTGTAAAATAATTGGTACCATTCAGAAGAATATGTGATGGAGCTGCCTGCCCACTGGACTAACCATTTCACAGCTTATCGCTGGTGTCTGTTCAGTGTGAGGATGGAGGCACCATCGCCTCGAGCAGGTGCAGCTTAGCTTGGCTGTTAAAACTAAATCAGCTCCTAGGAGCCTCCTGGAAAGGGCAACACTCTTGTATTTTAAAAGGATTCCCCGTGGTGTAGACCAGTTCAAAACACTCCATCTAACACTGAATTCATTTGAAATTTCAATGCCATAGAAGTCACAAAAGAAAAGTCATTCCATGGCAATCGGCTCAGTTTGCTAACGGGAACAAATTCATCCCTTCTTGCAGCCCTCCCCAAGGATGATGCTTGTAAATCAGCCAGGCACCACCCGAATGCAGTGATCTGCTTAGGGGTGAGGGGAGATGAGGCATGCAGTGGCAAGGATCCCGAAGCACACGGGAGCTTGCACTACATTTTCTCATCCCTCTTCAGCTGGCGGGCTGCATCCTGTGCTGCAGCCGGTGCTTTGCAGACATACAGTGATGCCCATGTATAAGGGAAGGGTAAGTGGGGTTACACCTGCAAACACAGCTTGTTAAACTGCCAGTCTAGGTGGGGACCAAGGCCAAGAGTTGAGAGAGGGGCTGGGGAAGGGTGCCAGGAAACTCTTGGGGAATGGGTCGTAGTTTTCCAGTGGACTGGCAGTAACTGGTAGCTGGGAAAGAAGAGGGGAAGCCAGAGCTGTTCGCCTTTGTCTCCTCAGTCCCTGGACCTTGCACCATGTTTTTCCACGCCATAGCAGCACATCTAGCTCAGAAAAAGCTGGGTAAAGTTACATGTAAAGATTTCCATCTAGCCCTTCACATGGCTGCTATAAATGCACAGCCTTAGGACTTTCCATCACTGACATCTCTGACATATATTGTTTTCTGGATCCCCACTGCTGGCAGAAGAAAAATGGTTAATTTGAAGTAACAGCAAATTAGTTTTCTTAAATGTCCCATAGAAATGATCAACTAGATAGATCATGCATGTTTTCTCCATGATCATGCCTTTGGGGAAAGAGCAACCAGAAGAGCAAGCCATGGGCCAAAATACACGCTTACCTAGTATTTGCACTTCATGGGTAATTCCATAGACGTCTATGAGTGCCCAGAGAGGACCGGAAACTTTAATACCACAGTGAAACAATATTGGCTCCTCGTCATTAATACTGTAGAAGACTCTCCCATGACGGTCAACCCAGAAGGCCAAGATATTGTCTCTCACAGCAAACCTCTCTGGCAAAGCTTTGGCCCAGTATCCGGGTCGGGTCACTAGGTCCGGACAGGCGTACTTTGGTATCTCGTCAGAGCTCATCTGCGATGGGTCGTGAACAGTGAAGCCGAAGCGTAGGGCCCCGCTCCAGCCGTGGTGCACAGCCACCAGCTTCAGCCTGACTTTCTCGTAGAGGTGGATGGGCCGGTTGGTGAAGGTGACCCCATTGCAGAAACTGTTCCTCCGCGTGGCCTTGCGGGAGTGAGCGTCCAGACGCACATTCTTGCCTTTGGCTTGGGAGTGGAAACGCGGCGGCTCCGTGATAGCGAGGACCGAGCGTCTCTCATGGCTGCTGTTGGGCAAACTGTAATAGGGGCGGCTGGAGACGGAGCGGGTCTGGTGGCTTGTGTCTGCAAAAGGAGAAACCAGTGGCTCTGTCAGCAGTGCAGTGCTTGACCTGAGCCATGCGTTAGCTCAGCCCGAGCAACTGCGGCTGGCTTGCCACACACCCTTTGCATTACTCGCTGGGAACTGCACTATTTAATCTTAAAATGCAGTGCTTGGCCACTATCTGCTCTTTGTTGCACCAATTTGGCCCTCAGCTTTACACAAATATAAGGCAAATGTGGCTCCTGGGGCAAAGGTTAGGCAGCTTCCCTTCTACGCCCTGCAAAGCTGGATGAAAATGAACATCCTTTTGTTCCCATCAGATGCATCCTATTGCACTCAGAAAGGCCTAACACTTGTGACTGTGGCTCCGAGTTTCCTATTTACAACGCATGTGCTGTTAAATCACCCGCTGGTGGCCAGAGTCACACCAGCTCCGAGAATTGTGGCTGTTAAGATCAGAGGTGCTCAAGATGAACGCGGATGTATGATACTGATTTTTTGGGGACATCCAGCCATTGGTTTCTCTGTCCCTTAATTTTGTAACGATGAACAGGAGCTTTTGAACAACACAAACCAAGACATTTAGCAGCTGGAGTACTACCTCTGCATCACCAGACTGTTCTTCCAAAACTTTCAACCCAGCCCCAGGTTCAGATATCAGATGCAGCTAGCACATTAAGGAACATTTCAATCCCGCAAAGCCTCGCCTTTATACAGAACCTCCCATTTGAGCTCAAAGCACTTTATAAATGATGATTGTTTTCAGCTTCACAGCACCACAGATGGCACCGAAATCCTGCCACCCTCATTTTACAGATGGGAGAAGGAGAATTTATGGGTGAGATCTTGCAGCATTTAAAGTCAATAGCAATTTCAAGACCAATTTCAAGAAAAGCAGATTTGAGGCCTAAAGTGAAGTTCACACAAGCATGAAGCAGAAATGAAAAAAGCCCAACTTTTAATCTTAAGCCTTAGCTGTAAGTTCCCTGAAGCGGAGACAATCTCTTTTGCATATCCCTGAACACATGGGGTCCTGCTCCGGGATCAGGGGTCCCATGACCACCACCACCACCACCACCACAGTGTTACAGGCACTTTGATCTCCCCATTTCCCACCCGCCCCACCTCTCCCCCTCTTTGCACCTGGCTTTGTAGATTTTTAAAGCAAAAATGGAAGGCGTCCTGGGTGCTCAAAGTCATCCTGTTAAATATAAAACTGCATCACATGCACGCATTTATTTTGAAATATTTTGCCACGTTTGAAGCTTTAGAAGCCGCCTGCCTGGCCCTTCCTTCAAGCTGCTTCCTCCCTGTGTTTAACCCCCAGCTTTGCTTCGTGACAAGGGAAGGATTTTCTGACGCTTTCCTCTCTTGGAGAGAAACACCAGAAGACACCGGGAGCTCAGCTGGGAAAGCTGGCAGGAGAGCTGCAGTTGTGACACCTTTTTTGCCAGCAAAACCATACCAGGTAGGGCAGTGAGAGGCTGGGACTTGCATTTGTGTCTGAACTAAGAGAGGCTCTAAACAACCGCTGCCTTTGCAAATGCGAGAGAAGGGGGGTCGCAGGCAAGATCTGAACACAGGATTAGCGCTTGAAATCTGGCATCTGCAACAGGAGTCAAAGAGCTACAAAGGCAAAAAGCTCCTGTTCGCATCAAGAAGAAGGGTCAGTCCTAAATTACGACGGGCAAACGCAGTGACTAAGTAAAAGGTCTTTTGTATCTCTTAATTCGTGCTGCATGTGACAATCACTGCGTAGCACAAGGTAATGGTTAATCCTGTCGTGCACTAATGTAAATAAATACATCCTTGCCCTTGCACCAGTGGGGGGTTTGCCGTTTCCATGCCAGGGCCACGAAGGCAGAGTCCTGGGGCAGACGGGGAGGAGAGAAGCCCCCCCGGGTGTTAAATCCCCTCAGGGCGGTCCCCCTGCCCGGCACAGCACCTCCCCTCGCAGCAGTGCCGCGGGCCAGGCTTGCCCCCGGGCTCTCCCAGTGCAGGAGGGGGTTCCCTGGGTCTGCGAGGTCAGCCCCGGCCATGCTCACAAGAGGTATGGGTATTTCTCTTGGGTATTCCCAGGAGAAGTCTCATTTCTTGCCTCCCGAAGAGCTAAAATGCAGAAGATGGCTGCTTTCAGCACAGACCCACCCGCTGCTCATGTGGGTGCTGCTCCATGTGTCTGCCTGCAAACGTTCCTAACAAATGATGCTGCTGCAGAGGAAATATGGTTTGGGGTTTCCTTAGCAGAGAGAGGCATGGTGGCATGAACCCAGCAGCACGTAACGCTGGGCAAGTGGCCCCGAGCAAGGAAGGGTGAATCCTCTCCCGGCCACGCTTTCCCGCACCAGCTCCCCATTTTTCATCTGGATTCACAGAGCCTTTGCGCCGTTAAGCTGGGACGGGGGGTAAGCAAAGCCACCGGCGCGTGGGGCCAGCCTCCAAGGGGCTCCTGYGGGACCCGGTGGGCTCAGTGCTGCTCTTTCGCATCACACCCTGCCTTGCTGGGCAACAGCCTCCCCGTGTAGAGAAATCCTCATTTTATAATCCATTGAGCTGCATTTTTTTCTAAAATGGTTAAAAATAACTCCCCTGTGAAAGTGAGTGCCCTGGCCTCAATGTCCCCGTGTTGGCCAGGAGGAGGGAGGAGGGAAGAGAGCTTTTGTTCCCCTTTCTTCTCCGCTATCACAAGAATCCCCTGCTTTCYACCCCGGCGCCGCACCAGCCTTCCTCCCACATCGACCTGCCAGAGAAAAGACACGCATAAAGACCGAGCGTGGCAGGAGGCGATGCCCTCCGGCATGGCTCCCGGGCAGGTACTTCTCACGCCGCTTTCGGAACGCGTGGAGGACCGAGGCGGGAGTGACAGTGACAGCAGCGCGACGGACGGAAGAGCAATGGGCACCCACTTCAAACGCAGCTTTGGGTCCACCCTGCCAGAGAGGAACTTGGGGCCAGGGTTTGGCTTTTTTTTGTTTTGTTTTGTTTTTAAAAACAGGAAAGCATATTGTGGCTAAACAATAGGAAAGTCTCCAGAAGGAAATGAATGGATAATTTATTTATAATGCCGTTCCCCCCTCACATGAACACCTGCCGGTTGCCACCAGGAATACAGCCTGACATAACCCAAGGCAGGGGAGGCAGAGCTTTCCCACTGAAACACGCCTGAAGCTGAGCTTGGGCATGTGCGTTACGCATTATGTACTGAAGGGGACGAGGCAAGCTCAACAGGATGTTTGTGCCTTTGAATTGCCTAATTTGCAGCTCAGCTTCCGTAGTTTGGATCACATTTCGGTCCCTCTGCTATTTCTCCAAACCCTCCCCTCTCCTGTCTGTGCTCTCCCACCCAAAAGCCTGTCACTGGGATAATGACAGCCAAGCTCGTGGCAGAAATGCCACCCTACCCAAGGGTGCCTGATGCCGTGACAGGCAGCTAAGAGCTACACCAACTCTTTTTTTCAGCTATGAGACTCCTACAACGCTTTGAACAAGTAATTTCTTCTCTTTATGCCTCGCTTCCCTGTCTAACAGAGAGTAATAGTATTCCTCCACCTCACAGGAAGCTAAAAGGATTAAAAAAAGTAAGGTTCTCAAATACTTCAGTCCCTGAGCCCTGTAAGCATGTCAGCAGGCTGGCTAGATCACCAAACGGGACACGAACCCACTGGGTCCCCCTGGGTGATGTTTTGAGGTCCCATCCAACATTTTGCTTCTTTTCATTCCAGAGTTTTCCATTTTTCATCCCTACTCTCACCAACTGCAAACATGACGCTCGCAGCATGAGTCCCTCAAATGCACAAGCGGGGCTTCAGCAAATATGAAGTAAGCCAGGAAAATGGAAGAAAAAGCTGAACTGAAGGATTAAGAATGGTGTAGGGCTCCTCACTGAAACCTGCAAAAGAAACCCTGGCTGGAAGGCAGCATTTCCATCCACATGGGCTGCACGGAAATAGATTTGGGTTATGGGGACCCATGCTCTCAACCGCAAGTAGCTATCGCGCATCTGAAACGTCACCTCCTTTCCAAAAGGCCAGCACATTTATTTCTTAGGTTATGCTGACCTTTGGAGAGGTATTTTAACAAACATGCACTTTGCATTTCAAAAAGGTACAGCAGGCAGACCCTGGACAAATTCCACATATTTATCATGGTTCCAGTTCTAAAAATAAACATTTTTTCACCCATTTGTTCACAGCATCGGGTTTGCTGTGGCACTGTAATCCCACTGACAGCAGCAGACAAAAGTCAGAACAAGAGCTCTCTCCGAGGCTGCTGCTCTCCGGGGCGCGGGACGGAGGAGGCTGCTTAGCTGGGGAGTTGACCTTAAGCCAGACTGATCCTGTCTTYGCTTGCCCTGACAAGCCAGGCAGGAGTAATACTACAGACAGCCCTAAAATGAGGGAGAAGAGAATAACGTTCAAGGAAACCAGAGCTACAGCAGAGAGCTACGACRAGGGCAGCCTGACAGCTGGAGGAGGAGGAGGAGGAGGGCACTGCCTTCCCGATGCGCCACGGGTAAATTCACAGTCTGTATTAACTCTACAACCACTGCATCAAAAGACATTCCCTGGCTCCCACATCCCTTTCCTGAGGACCCCCTCCAAGTAAATCCATGACAAAAGACATGCAGGATCACAAGGCAAGCAAGTCACGGGGCAGCCAGGCGCCAAACGGGGATGCATCCTGGATAAAGCAAGGATGTCAAGGGAACAGAAATTACTGGGACCACTAGCCCACGGGTGAACAGCTCACAGGAGATACAGCTCATCAGCATGCAGCTGGAGTGTGGTCTCCCCGTGTTGTTCAGAGAAAAGGCTGAAAGGTAGCAGCGTGCAGCCTGAAATCTATCCATTAACGTTCACCGCACAGGCGAATGGGAATCCACCTAATACGCCCGTGTCTTATCTTTATGGCTGCTGCTTTATCAGTAACATTAGAACTTTTTCCTATTACAGTAGATAGTTAGGTCGCTGCTGCTGCAACAACCCTGTTGAACATTAAACAAAGCGTTTGGAGAGAGGGGGCAGGTGGCTTTTGCTTTGAAACAGGAAAATCCCAACAGGTGGGGACAGCATGGTCAAGCTTACGGCATGATTGCAAGCTTGGAGAAACAGCCCTCGCGGACTGCAAGTCAATCACAGTGCAGTCCAGTAAAAGCACGGTCCTTGCCATGCTCGTACCACTGCATCTTTGCTGCTGGAGACGATGCAGCCGCCTGCGGGCGCGTGGGCTGGAGCCTTGCCGAAGGCTGGAAGAAGCAGGCTAGGCTGCTGCTGCAGATTAACAAATGTTAACAGTAACATGAAACAGGATTCTGCTCCGACGCGATCTTATCTTCTGAGAACAAGAGATAAAAATCTGTTCACATATAAATTTAGTGCGCTGCCTAGACATTTTTTTTTTTTTTTAAATACAGAAAATGTGTCGGGGAGCTCTGCGGGAAGCACTGGTGTCGCCTATTCCATGCTCACCAGTGTGAATTTGTAAAGTTAGGCTACCAAATCCACTATAAGGCTGCTACAAAAAATTGGCCTCATTTCCGAACATCCTGCTGGCTCAAACACTGGAACACTCAACTTGACAATTAATAAATAGCCCCCATTGAAATTTCTGTGGTTTGCATGACCAGTCCAGAGCCCCGCTTTGATGTAAAGGTCTCCCTGCCCGGTCCTCTAACCCGAGACAAATTTCCAGGGAGTTAAAAAACCCTACGTGGTTCACTTGCAATAGAGTGATACAGAAATTGAGGCATTAAGGGGAGATTGAAGAGCCTGTAGTGAATTGCAGGAAATGTGACATTTTTGAAGAGACTACTTTGGGAAGGAGGGGAGGAGGAAAGACAGAACTTGTTTCTTCATTAAAAGAAGGTTGTGTTTCATTAAAAGTGTTGTGGCACTGAGGTAACTCTCAATGCAAGTATCTAATGGACATACATAATTTTTCGTTGCAAAACAGTCCAGAAAAATCCCTGGCAGAGAACAGGGATTGACTTTAACTCACAAAATCAAGTTGTGCCTGTCTCCACGAGGATTTTCAAGCAAGAAAACCCTCTTGCTTCTGTGGCTAATGCTTGAAACCAAACATATTATGGGGGATTTTTTTTAAAAAATGCTAAAATCCATTGCTTTCTAGGCAGAGGCTAATGACACATTTATTCTGGTCTTCTAGGCATTCCTCCATGAAAGCAGAGAGGTATTTGCCAACAGCATTAGGCAAAATCCTTTTGTTCTGATCCTTTTTCTCAAACCAGCAAACACGGGCAATTCCAGCAGGACCTTGCAGTATTTTCCCGGCTGCTCCATCCCCTGTCTCCCACCATGTCCTCAGGAAACGAGCTCCTGCATCCTTGCTCCTTTCAAATTAAACCCTTTCCTTGCAGTGGGGAGCTCATACGAACRCAAAGTTCAACCACATCATTTAAAAGAACAGTTGCCTTGACAGGAAAGCCAACACCAGGGCTTAGCTCTCCTGGTTAACTGAACATCACGGCATGACACCGGCATCGGAGCCAAAAGACAGCAAGTGCAGTTGAATCCCCAAGATCCACCAGCTGCCTCGAAGCAGAAAATAAACCATGACAGAAAGGCCTGCTCCAAGGATGAAAAGTGCCAATAGCAAATCTTCCACGACCTATACGTCATCACAGAGCCCCAAAGACTGGGGAGAGCCAGCGCTCTCCCAGATCAGGCAGGAATACTCTCCCAACCCACTTCCAGACCTTCTGCTTGACTTTGCTTTTTGATGGTAACGGAAATCAAACTTGACGCAAAGAAAGCCAGTGCATGACTTTGATGGTGTGGCATTTTCAGAGCAAAGTGGGAAGCCCTGAGCTAAACCAATATGGTCTTGTGGATCAGGCTGTAGAAGCAGGGTCTGCTATCAGAAAATCTACTGCTGGGTCTGCAAGTATAGGTAAGTCCACCTACGCCTGCCTCTGCCTCCCTATTCCCCCGTCTCTCTCCTGTTGTGCCTCTCACTGTGTGCACGCATGAATTTTGCTGCAAAGTTGGTCCCATTTTTATTACAGGTTTTTAGTTCTCCTGCATATAAATAGCACTAAGAATACACAGAAGCCAGCGATTAAGCACAGAAAAAAATCTCCTCTCCCCCGTATTATTAGCAAATCTGGGTCAATGAGTCTGCAACTCTAGTAACAAATTCTTAGACTTGGTTAATGAGAGACAGAGCGAGAGCGAGCGGGAGAGGGATGGAGAAAAGGCAGGGTTCATGCCATAATCCCTCTTAAGTGTTTCGGTGCGAGCGATGAAAGCAGCTGCATGATAGATGAGGAGCCTTGGAAATGGCACAGCTTATTGTAATCCGTTAGATGGCCTCGACACCCAAGTCCACTGGCTCGTGTCAGTCAGAAGGCCATGCTCACGAGCCAAAGAGCTTTGAAAGATGTCAGGGATTTGACAGTCATAAAATATGGGATGCAAAACTAGATGAAACTTTAGGCTACTGGCTAAAGATAAAAACATCTTGTCAAAAATAATCAGTCAGCCACTCTTACTATAGCTCTTATCGGGAATTTTTGGACTAATTTCTCACTAATATGCTGCATATGCAAGGCTATGATTTCATACACCAGGAGAGCAAACCTGTGCCTCTCACTTGATGTATTATGTTTCTCACTTGATGTATTATGCTTTTGCAAAATTGTTACCTTCTTTAGAAAGTTAAGTTTAACTTGGGGAGAGCAGAGGGCTGCTCAGCTCACTTTATCTTCTAGTCCTAAACTCTGAGTCCATAGCACAGTTTTGGGAGGTGATCAAAAGCAATGAGAAGTAAGCAGTTGATGTCTGTTTAAGCAACTCCACAAACGGTTTCTGAGGACTGCCAGGTTGGGAGACTAAATATTTTCCAAATCTAAATGCTCACTTGTCAGTCAGTGATTAAAATACGTATTTTTGTGATTTATTATTTTCATTGTTTTCTAGAAACAGGCAATAAAGTGCACGATAAAGCAGAGAGCACTAAAAGATGTAACACTTCAGGCTGGGAAGACTGGTCTGGAGGACTGAACTCAGCTGGAGACCCAAAGGTGGGAGGAGAGGTGGACAAAAAAACTCATGTTCTCTGGGGCAGTTGGGTTCTGCTTTGATTTTCCATGGATTTACAATGCTAAACTATTTTTTTTCTCAATGGCTGTTCCTTTGGGCAGGTCTGAAGCCCACTCCCACCTTCTGATGCACCAATTTTGTTAAATCAAGTGCGTTCTGCTCACTGCAAGTTAAACCCAGCTTAGAAGGCCAACATCTAAGGATCCCATTTCAACAGTGGTTTTGCTGTTATGTCAAGCACCATTTTCCTTGTGCATTCCCTTTTTCCACAGCCTGACTTGAGGATAGTCCCACAGCATGTGTCAGGGCGTCTTTTTCTCTCATGACTGCCCCTACAGTCATTAGAGGAGAAGGACTTTGTCTTCAGTGGTTTCAGTGCTCTACAGCATGGCTCACATATGGATTTTCATGGCATCAAGACAGACACAAAGATATTCTTAATTTTATAGGATATTGTGCCACTGGGGTCTGTCTCAGAGATCCCTTCCCCTTCCTCCCTGCTCCAGGCCAGCAGCGTTCACTGCTGCAGCAGAGACCACAGACACAGCCTAAGAGCAACCCAAGAGACCCAAGACCCTGCTGTGTTAGCGAGTGCTGCTGGGCCCTTGAGGCTTGAGGCCACCACGTGGCTCTCGCTTTGAGGCGGGGAGGGACCCCGTCGTCGTGTCTGCGGGAGACCCACCGTCTGTTCCTGATTAATCACACTGCACAGAAAAGATCCTAGTTAGAGTATTTTTCACAGATTCAAAAACGAATCTGGGTTTGTCTCCTTGCCCCCAATTCCTCTCCATTCATTAATTCTTCACTTCCAAAACAACTTTTCCCCTACAGACAGTATAAACAGCTCAGAACTGTTTTTCAGAGCAATGCTTTATGTTTAAAAAGCATCGTTCTGAGCTGGCGTTTTCCTTTTCCAGTCATGACTGTGATTTGTTGAAGAATAACAAGAACATGTGAGTGCTGTAATCACTGACACTGAAACGGTCCATGCCCTCACCACCTCCCCTGCCGCCAGAGGAGCACGTAACGACCATTAATGCAAATAGACTCCCTGTTTCCATTGAACCTCTTTTCTTCTGACCAGCTGTACCAAGTCATCCGCACTGGGGATTTATAAATAGTGACCATGTCATTCCAATGTTAATGGCTTTTAATGAAATTGGAGAATGAAATGCGCTCCCTTTTAATATCCTCAGAGCAGCAATTTTATTCCATCACATGGTTTCAATACAGGGCTTATGGAAAGAGTGCTGGAGCTTGGCACATCCCTCCCATCAGCCTGTCAATATGTCACTTCCAGCACAGACAGGAACAAAAAGAGGGAAAGAATTCTGTTGTCTCCCTGATGCAGGAAACCCACCCATCCCCTACAGCCAGGCAGCGTCACCGCACTGCACCAGGAGGGCAGCTTGTGAAACAGGGAGAAAAAAAGATTTGAAAAGTAATAGTGCTAATTTAGCCTGGCTTTTGATGGCGTTGTTCTCTGAAAACACCCTAAAAGCCAGTGTTTATGTTGTCTTCATCCCTCTGAATTCAGACTGTATACAATTTATACTCATGCCCTTCCCACCTCCAAAAAGCATGTTTGGAGAAAGGCCAGTACGTAAGATGTGCTGTCAGAGCCCTCCCGGCTCTGCGTGGGTACCGTACTGTACCACGCTACAGCTGAGCTGTGCCGCCGGCGGCTCAGGTGGGGTGCGCGATGCTCGAGCCGAGAAGCGTTACGAGCTGAACGTGTTTTCCACGCTCAGTAAAAACACAAGAAAACTTTCCCGTAAGCACGGGAATTGTCCAGCGACAGGGCTGCAGAGGAAGAAAAACAGCAGATGAAGGGCGAGAGCAGCACTSGGAGCGATGCTACAGGGGCAGAAAGGAGAGCCTGGCCATTCAGTTCCGCCTTCAACTTTTTCCAAGAAAACCTTATGATAAAAGGAACAAACCTGCTATTTTTCTTTGCCTCARATTTGTCACAGAAGCCTCTTTCGTCTTTATCTCCTCTCTTCATAGTGGTTCTAAGGGTCTCTTTTTTTTTCCCTCCTAATTACAACTTCTCTATACTCAGAGGACAGAAAAGAATTCAGTTTAAAAGAAAAAACGGTGGAGCTATTTCAGTCCAAACAGGGATGGATGACCAGAGAGCCATTAGACTTAACGGTGGCACCCATACAGGGCTTTTGATCTGTCCTAAGTGAGCTGCAAAACCACAGGAAAAGGGGAAAAAAGGCCTCTAGGAAGATGTTCTTTCCAGCAAGCCCTGCTCCCAACATGGTGCAGCATTTTTAAACGTTGTCCACAGTTCCTTTTATATTTACACACAGTTTAAACAGTGATCTGGCAGCGAGAGGGGAAAATGCTTTGGGAGGAACGCATGGCTGAGGAAGCTAAATAAAGAAGTGGCCAGGTCTTCAATCATCCTATATTTTATATATACAAAGGCTGCGATTCCACTAAGCTTTTCCGAAACAATATGTAAAGAATCCAAAACAGGGCAAAGGGATGGGAATAACTGGTTATAATTAAATCAGGGGGGGAAAAGCACAGCTCTTCCACTCTGCCAGGCTAGTTTCCCTGGAGGCATCACAAAGCACAAAGGGATGTGTGGTGGTGGGAGCTCTAATGGGTTATCGGTAACCGCACAGGGGCTGAGTCCAGCCTGTGCTGGGTGGGCTGGTGCCCGAGGCCAACACTCTCCCAGCAGGGAGATTTTAAATAAATTTAATACCAGCCAAACTCTCATTCCAAGTGATCTGAAGGGCTGCTGACTTCACTCAACTCACGTACAGTCCAACCTGTACAATAGTATCACATATTCTGTTGGCTGTTTTAGTTAATGTTCAGACAAATAAGCTATAGCTTTTTCTAAATATAGTACATCTTCAGAAATAAAGCCAAAAATCTTTAAAAGAAAAAAAAAAAAAAGAAAAAAAAAGAAGAGGAGAGTTCTTTGCTGGTCCAGAAACAGAGGAAAACATTCCACTAAAAAAAGATGCATCCTTTTTTCGTTGGTTGAAATTTTTTTAAATGCATAGTTTTCTGCTAAGCTATGAAGCCAGTCCGAGAGGCAGGTGGTTGTGCAACACTTGGCTGCTGCGTGGCTGAGCTGTGAGATCCTTTTCCATGATATTTACAGGAATTAATAAGAGGAAACAAGAGCCACTTCAAGACATTAAACCGTCCAAACAAAAGTAAATACAGTCATACCATTACTGGACACACAACGACCTCAGCCCCTTTCTTCATCTCAAATGTCTTCAATTGTTTCAACACAAAAAGGATTTGAGCGTGAGAGGTTTATTTTTAAGCCTCCATGTCAATCTTCTTAACGCCAGTGGGATTTGATCCCAGCACCCCTAAGTCAACATCAACATTTTTCTCCCTTTACTCTCCCTTTGTGGTACCACAGCCAAGAGATGATAGAGGCAGGTGAACCGAAGAAATCTGGAGATGAGACACAATTCCTTGCATTGTTGAAGATAAATGCCAGCTTTTTTTGGCCAGAAAAAGGCCAAAGCCTTTTTCTGCTCCCTCCCCCGGAGGAAGGAATCGCTCCCACGAGGTGGGGCGAATGTGTAAATTATACAGCAAACAAACCGCACCGCAACCTCAACAGTGATCGCCCGTGGACGCCTGCCTGCCAGGGGAGGTCCAGGCAGTATAAAGTACTGGTTTTCATCATGTTTTCCCACCTTTTTAAGGTGGAGCTTGTCCATCGTTCAGCAGAGCACACTTGGGCAATACCTTCAAAACTGTTTACTGCAGAGCTGCAAGCTGTTGTTATTTTTATAGCTGTGTTATATTTTTTTTTGTAGTCTTCATAGATCATTTACACCTATAAAACCCCACTGTAYGGTCAAACAGCACGCTCCTTAGTAACTATGGAATTGGAAATTTTAGAAATCCCACATGAAACAATATAAACAGCTGTCTAAAATCTCCCATTTCCACCCAGATGGCTCTTGTTTCAATTAACTGAATCAAACTTTAATTCAGAGTCACTCACTGGCCTTGTTTGGATTTACTTGGAAAAACACACCTATAAATCACATATGAAAAACTGTGGAGAGAAAGAATTTATTTCTCTTTGGGTGGTTCTTTTGTTTCTTTCTTTTTCCCTTCTTTTTTGGTAGAACAAAATTTTATTACCAGACAAAAAATATACAATTACATGTTGACAGCTTAGAGCCTCTGGTGGTTCTGGCCACAATAAAACACAGGCAGCGGCACGACTACGCACTGGCCCTCCGCTTCTTCGAAATAGATGTTACCAAGTGTCTCCCATGCTGCGTGTGCCACTCGCATCATCTCCCAGGGACTTTTGAGCTGGAAACACGCTGAAAAAGGGATGCCAAATGTACAGAAAGCCCAAATTCATCAAAACAGACCCACACAGGTGCTTTCCCCTGGTCCCAAATCCACAGGACTCTGGGCTTTACAGGTGCCACCGCTCACCGAGTGCCTTCTTGAAATACCAAATGTGAGCGGTCACTTGAAGAGCTGCAGGAAAGCCCTCTCCTAAGCAACTCATTCATTGCAGTGATCTGCTGCTGGCAGAAGGAGAGGCTTGGCTTCCCCGAAACCTCCTCGCACCCTACAGAAAGGCACGTTCCCCCTGAGCAGGCATGCTCCCATCCGCCCAACACCTCGTCTGCCAGCGAATCGAGGAATTGGCTTCAGCTGAAGCGAATTGCACTCAAGATGTCTAAAAATAATGCTGAAAATCATCTGAACAGCAGTGGCCAATGTCCACCCTGGCACAGCTCCGTCGGCTCAGGTCCATGGAGGACTTCCAGCACCGACATGCTGCATGTGCCACACCAAGGTGTGCATGCACTCTGGTATGTGTCTGAGCTTTTCCTGATGGACAGGCAGACCAGAGCACCCACCAAAGACAAACTCATCACCCTTTGCTGGAGAAACCAGCCTGCTGCTTGCAAGAGCTGCTCAAGGCAGATACTAGGAAGGAAAGGGGCTGGGAAGCGGCACAGCCTGTTCTCGGCATCACCCTGGGATGTACACCATGCCCAAACTCCTGCCCTGTTCTTGCCCGCCTTACCCCCTCCATTTCCACGCTTTTGTGCATGCTGATATGCGTAAAACCACTGGTTCCCAATGAGAAAGCCCCCTCATTAGCACCACGGTGGCTTTTTTCAGACAGAGCCTGGGACATGGGACCAGCAAACCTTCTGCCCATCGACAGCCCCAGGGCAGAGCAGGTGCCTGCCTGACCGCAGCAAATTCAGGCACGCTTTCCAGCTCAGCTTCCTACGCACACAGAGCTCAGTGAGAGAGCAGCATGTCTTCCCATGCCTCTTCAGCTTTTTCTAGGCCACCCTGGTCAGGTAGGATCAATAGCAGAAATGTTTCATGCCATTGCTAAACCACCAGGAGCCCTCACCTGCACACAAGCAGCGCCATATGGTCATGTATTAACGGCATGTAAAAGCTCTCTGACTGCAATGCTTCCTTTGCTCGGAGAACACAAGATGCTGCAAAACGGCGTCTTATTAGTTTGAGGTGGCATCTAATGAGGAGCTGCTGGTGGGGCAATACCAGCAGACCCTCCCCAGAGCGGACCCAGCCAAGCTGTGAACCTCTTCAAGCCAGAGAGGCAGCACCAGGAGCCTCCCCCAGCACGGGAACAGTATTCCTCCAGTATTGCACGAGGCACAGGTCTGTGCCTAAATGCCCTGCCCATTGCTCCCGTCTTTCCCATCTGCCTCATGCTGATGCCTCATTTCTCATAGCACTAACTGCTGAATTTGAATTTTTTCTGCAGCTCCCCGTCCTGTGACAGCAGGGCAGGCCTACGGCATTTTGGACAGGGAGGTTTCTTCCTCCTCTTAAATGCCCCCATCGGGCAAAGCCCCGGTGCAGCACATGCACCCAGGGTTGCACGCGGCCACCAGAAGGATGGAGCTCAGCTGGCATGTCTGCCTCAATCATCCCCCACCGCCATAGACCCGGGGTTGCTCCCCGGCGTGGATCCCAGGCAGTGCTGTGTCTACACCGCAAACACCCCCTTTGCCACCCACCATGCCTTGCCTGAACAACCCTTCAGGCAAACGGTCAGTTCCCCGGAGAAAAAGCGTTTCAGGTCCCAAAACCCACACCCCCTCCAAGGCAGCAGAGCGGTGAGCTATAAGGCAGCATCACTCCCTTCAGCTGCTCTTTCATTGCCACAGAGGGAGACAAGTCACAACTAGTGCTCCCAGCACCGCTGTTAGCCCTGGGGAAAAAGATTACGAAAAAGACAGGGAGAGGTTAAGAGCATTGAGTCGGTAGGGCAGAGACCCGAGGTGATGAGTCTGCGGTGATGAACGACGGCTGGAGATGCACAACAGCAACCACTCCAAAGTGATGCCCTGGCTCAGTACAGGAATACAGGCACAGAAAGGGAAAATATAGGAATATAAGCACAGGAGGGTCCTCAGCCCTGACCTACCTAACATTTCTGCCCATCACCTTTAGTCCATTAGAAAGGAGGAAACAAGGACTGCTCGATGCAGGGCTGTGTTCAAGATACAAGAGGCAAATCAGAGGGAGCAAATTTGAGGGAGCAAATGAGAGAGGGGGAAAATACGGTCAAGATCCAGAGGCACGCAAGGAAAGCTTCTCCCTCCTTCTGGGACTGTCTCATGAGGTTGTACCGTTAATCTCATCTCAAAGGAAAATCTGAGCAACTAGCTAAGGGCTGCTTGACRTGGTTTGGTGATTGATTCTACTGGTGTGCCCATAGATTTCGGTATTTACAGGGGTTTTTTGCACGGGTGTATAAACATTTACTAAATAGGAATGCATACAAAAAGATGGTTTGAAAAGAGTTTGTTTTAAAATGAGAAGCGGTTTTGACCTCTCTGGGAGGAATGTACCTCTGCCCTCTGCTTAGAGATGGTCAGCTGAATGCTTGAAGAGGGTGGGAGAAATAGTAAACATGCTCAGGGAGCTGGGAAGCAAATTTTTATTTCTGTTTTGCTTCTAAAACTAGCTTTTAATATTTCTAAGAGCAAGAGGCATTTCAAAAGAAACACGATCCCTTGAAACTCCATTTTGAACAGGGGCTAATTTTTAATCAAAATAAATTTTAAAGGAGAAAAATGCAAACACTTCTATTAAGTGATAAACTCCGGCTGTGCCACGTGGGGCTGGCATTTCAGGGAGAAAGGGCTTCGCAAAGCATGTTACTAACTAAGCCTCCCAGTGTCTTCGTGAAGCAGATGCGCCAGCAGCAGAGCCGGGCACTCCGAGCTGCAGGGTACCCCCACCCCGGGCTCCCCACCCTGGCACCCATAGAAAGGAAATAATCTGCACTGCTATTAGGAAGTACTGGAAACCATCACATTGCTTGTTTGAGGGAGAAAAAGACTGTTTTAACCAATTCATTATTTATGAATATTAAACAAATCAAGTTTTGAAGTTTAGTTTATAACGACTCAAACTTCCGCTATTGTTCTGGTGTGGTAAAATCAGACTCTCCAGACAGCATCTGTCAATCTGATTATTATGTAGTTAAATGAGGGAGAAAAAAAATTGTTCTCTCTCACCTGCAAAAAACTATCTATGCCTTGTAATTATTTGCCTTGATAAATTTAATTTACTTGAGTTTTCCCTTCTAGATTTGGCTGGTCAAGTTAAACCATAAAGATTATTCATGGAAAAGCAACCACAGTTGGTTACTAGGATACAAAAAATCATTTTGTACGTTCCTCCAATGAATAATCCCAGCAGAACACACACAAATTCAATAAATTATGAATTTCTCTTTCCCTCTTACATAAACATTGGGGTTGCAGAGGCATTTCTTGGAACCCTTTAAAATAAATTAATATCTTAATTACTATGCAATAGCAAAACAAACAGAGGGGAGAGCCGAGCCTTGCAGGTGAGCTGCATTCTTTGTCTAGACATGAAAGTTATTTTGGAACAAGGCAGGGTGCAAATGGACAGCAGATTCATTATTGCCAGTATCTATGTGCAGACAGTGGTATTTGGCACGCTCACATGCCTTTTCAAAGCGGATAACGTAAGCAGTAGACTAAGCTAATTTGGAAGAAGGCATTCTTGTTTCAGAAAAGATCTCTTCCTGCACAATTCCATGTATACAAAAGGTCTTACATAAAAGCACTTGCTGCTAGATCTCTGAACCTACAAGGTGAAGCGAGAGAGAAGTTTTCCTACATAGGGAGGCAGCTGCCAAGCCAGCCCACACGAGGCCAGCATCCACAGTGCAGCACAACTGCCGCTGCTGATGGGCAAAACAAACTGCAATCAGACTAAGTCTGCCCTGAGCCACTCAGACATATCTGGAAACAACACCCAGACTCGGAAGATTGATTTTGGATACTTAACAGCATTTGGTTTTGKTTTTTTTTTGTGCGTGTGTGTGTATCTTGCTCTGTCTTTTCCTAGCCCTCATAATATCCCCTAATAACAGCAATCCCCAGGCATGACTCAGTACAGACTGCTGCTCAAGGCTGTGGTATTTAAAGACACGCTATAGGGTCTGTTGGCTAAGATCAGTTTTTATAAACTTTAACCGAGATGGATTCCCTTGAAATTCTGACTTGCGAAGCATCTGTGCTTCTCACCCTCTCCCTTTGATCACATCGGCAGCACAAGCAGTGCTGTTCTGCTGCTGGCAAATCACCCAGTAATTGCTATTTAAGACTCACAAATCAGATGCCARTGTGAAGATCTGCCTCGTACTCTTCAGAGGACATCTCCTTTCCATCAACCAAAATGCCTAGCATACTAAAATATCTGCAAGCCTTCTTCCATGCAAGTGCAGGGAAGCTCCGCTGGCATCGAGCTTTCCCTCCCTGCACCCATGGTCTTGATGTTCAACGTTTATTTTTCAGCCCTCTGCTGACAAGGCTCTCGTGAAGACCCCGTGCCGTGTCCCCATGTCCCCGCAGGCTCGTCCCCAGCCCATCCTGCACAGGGCTCCGTTCACCAGCCAGCCGCGGAGCCCCAAGGGGCACCGTGCTCCAGAGCAAATCCAACGCTGATCATCAGATACAAGTCGGGCCACTTAAACACTCTTTCCATTGTGTAGTTTGTCCCCGTGAACTATCATAGGAAAGTTATCTCCGTTTTATAAGCCAGCACAATGGCCACCGCGCAATATACAGCTAATGCTCTTTATCACTAAAAGTGAAGCAACAGCCAGTTAGTAAATGATTTCAGTTTTCATACTTAGACTTAGACATACTGTTTGCAGGACAAAGTAATCAAGAGTTTTTGACGGCATCCCGAGGAAAGCACCACCAAAGAACAGCCCCTTAAAGAGGCGTTTCCTGGGAACTCCTCTTCGGCAGGAGCCTGCAGGGATTATCCAGTGCTCCTTTACCCTCTGATGGGACCAGCTCTACCAATGCCATTCCTAGCTGATGAATAACAAACTTGTTCTCTAAGACCTGCAGTGATACAGATATTCTAATTTACTGTACTCTACCAAGGCTTCAGGGTTAACCTGCCCAGCTGCCTTCTGGAGAGCACGTGGTCAGAGGTCCTGGTCCTGTCTCCTCCCAGAAGTCCTGTAATTCACTGCAGCCTCTTAGCTGCTCCTCTTAGCAGCAATTTTGGCCACCGTCAGGACACTAGACCAGACAGATCTCAAGCGCCAAGTGTTTTCTGTTACCCAAAAAAAGCTCTATCCAACAGTGTCAAGTTCAAGACCTCAAGAAATAGCAATTTCCCCTCATTAGGAATTACGCTTTCAACCTTAGCATCACACCGAGGAGATAACTTTTGAACTCCACTCCGTAAATTACAGAACATGTTAAGCTGAGAAGCTGGTGCCCCAATGAGACCAAAACAGATAACAGGCTGAGAAATGCTGTTGCCACAGCGCTAGTTATCGCTGAGGAAAGAGAGATAAACCTGAATGAAGTTATTTCATTTCTGCTGCCAAATAGGATATTCTATCTTTTATCTTTGGCTTGTCAAGGCAGGGCTTGGCAGATTTAACATTCGAGTTATGGAGGAGGGCAAAAATCAAACAACTTTTTTCCCTGACATTTGGAAAACTTTCGCTCAGGGAAATTCTCTCTTGACTGACTGCCTTCCCTGTGTTGCTACACAGGCAATGAAAAATAGAGCTTTGCTTTTATGTGGTCTATTTATTTCTCCCACATAGCCATAAGACATTATGCCATCAGGAGCGCAATCACAAGAAACCTGGAGTCACAGACAAACGGATGGTTAAAATAGGAGAATTCCTAAAGTACAAAAGTCTCATTATTATGTAAATATCCACAGTGAAACAAGAAAACTGAGAAAACGAAACCTGTTATATGCAACTATCTAGCCGACAACTCTTACAAACACAACTCCATCCATTTTTCTCCCTTCAAAGCATCAGTAGCTCTTAAAAAAAAACCCTAAATGTGATTTCCCTGCTGCACTGAAAAGCTTTGAAATGCAGTTAAATTGTTTTTCTTTTTAAAGAATCTTCCTGTGTAATTCCAGCAGCAAGCGAGAAGTCATTTCTTATCTTCTGATTTGGTTTCTTTACACCAGTCCTGTTGGTGTAGAAAGGAAAAAAAGACATGGTTTTGCTGGAGCAGGGAAAGGGATGGGGCCTGATCCTCTCAGTAGGAGATCTCTGAGCTGCTCCGCTGCCAGAGGTCTGAAAGAACTGAGAGAGAAAAAACTCCTGGGTGGAAAGCAAGCCCTGCTTACACAAAGCAGAGGAAGGTATCTCCCTGGACACAGAGGAAAAAACAAATTAACAAGCAAGAAATCACCTTCCCCTCCCTCCCTCCTCCTCAGAGCCCCGCTTCAACTGTTCAGACACCAGGAATTTAATGTTCCAGCACTCAGTAATTGAGACAACAGGGCATCCAGGTCTGAAGGGAAAAGCTGGTACAGGTATGCTGAGATACAGCTTTCAACCAGACGTCTCGGTGCCAGTGATTCATGCTTTTTAACATACAGAGGGAAAAAAAAATACAGCCATCAACAAGATATAGAACAACCCAGAGTAAACAGCATTTCTTTCCCACCAAGCATGTCCTCCCATGGGCACACATCTTATCTAAGGGACTGTCGGGAAGGGACTGCCCCAGCTAATGCCTCTGGGCAGTCCTGCTGTATTTGTGGCAGGCAAAAAGGTGGGATGGGGAGGTCTTCAGAGAGGTGGTAGGAGCTCACGACCTAAGGACACTGGGACCATCAAATAGACATACGGACCACTGACACAGGGTCAGTCCCCTCCAGGACACAGCACATTAATGACGCCAAGGGCAAGGGTGGAGAAGCTGCCTAAATAAGAAGACACAGTAAAGTATGGAAATGCTTCTATAGCAAAACTTCCTCCAGCTGCCGCAGACAGAAAAGCCTTCCCAAGATGTGACATGGAGCCAGGTCCCTTCCAACAGCCCTTTGGGCTCCCACCTCTTTCTGCGCTTGTTGGTAAGTGAGCCCACATCTGCCCTCTGGGTAAAGTCTGGAGAATGGTTCACCAGCCAAGCTCTATTTTGATGCCAGGAAGCCCCAAATGAGCGTGTGGCCGAGGAGCTCATGAGGAGCAGGGAAAGTGCACGTCGTGAGTCAGCCGTGCGGTTTGGCTGCCGTGGCAAGAAGCAGCAGCAGGCGCAGGATGCCAGACTGCTCCGGGCACAAGAAAGGAGACAAAGCAAGCAGATAAGGCAGGTGGAAATACAAAGAGAAGAGATGGAGGAGATTGCACACATCTTCTCCATGAGAAAACTCAGATGGGATCTGACACGTGTTTCAGGGGATCACACCCAGCCTGATCCCATCTTGCAGCTCATGAAGCCACCCCAGCATGTGAGCCCCTGCTCCTGGGTTCTCACTAGCTCTCCCCCTGCCTGGATCAGCAGATTTGCTTCCCTGCTTCTCTCCTGAACCCACTGCATCCATCACGGTGACATGCACGCTCCACCTTAGGAAAGCCTGCTCTTATTTTAGCTACAAATTCGCACAGATAGGCTCTGTAAACAGTGGGATGATGATGAGAAAGAAAATGTTTCCTTTCAAGGCAAACTGTGCAGCAGGACACAGACTGTCCCAAAGTGCAACTCTGAAACTCAATGAGCTTGAATGCTAAATCCACTGGCGCTAATGAGGACCAAGGTGCTTATTTGCATTCCTAATTGAAAAGCCATTGAACGTGATACACAAGGAGGATCCTACTAGAATGGGAAGAGAAGCACGGCATAAGCTTCAAGGTGACTCATCCTTTTCATGTCAAGTAAACGTTAATGCCCGCACATTCAAACTTGACTGCCTAAAGTTAAACGCCTTAAACATACTTAAGCACCTCCATAGGTTGTCAAATTATAACATGCCGGGAAGCAGCGATTTCCTTTGCCTGCGGTGAGGGCTCTCTCAGAGTTTTGCCTACACACACAAGACTTAGGGGTGTGATTTTAAGCATCTACAGTCGGATCAGGTGGTGACACACAGGTCCTTCTGACCTGCGGCAATTATCTAGAGAAATAAAAGGGAAAAAGTGCTGTTTGCCAGATATCCTACCTCTTAGTAAAGCAATTCCCCTCTAGAGCGTAAACAATAAAATAGAAGAGAGGGCACCTGCCCAGCGCTATCCAGCGTGAGAGTGGAGAGCAACAAAAAGCTCTCGCTTTAATGACACACTTGGCAATGTGCTGCGTGCGTCTGACAGCGCACCGGCCGTGGGGCATGACACACAGCTCCACTTAGCACCGTCTTGATAAGCGATGCCTTCCCAGATTCAAGTACAGTTGTTTCTCCAGTCTCAACAGCCGAGATGCCAATGGCAGCGCTGAATTAATCATGCCAGTTGGCTGCAGCACATTTTTGGGTAGGTACTGTGTGAGGCTGGTTAAAGATAGTCCTCAGGATACGCTCAACCTGTTCCAGCTCTAAATCACAGTGAAGGCTGAGCAGTTTCACAGTTTGAAGAGCGGAAAAGCAGAAAGCTACAAAAGAAGCAGCGAATTAATCTATTTTTTTGCACTTCTATGACCTTTTTCCTGGAAATGCTTCATGCCTGCATGTTAATTAATTAACTCTCATATACTCATGTGAGCCAAACAGTGTTTCCCACCTCCCTTACATACAAAGCAAGACTATGAGAAAGCCACTTGCTCAAAGGTCACACAGGGAGTCAGCAGCAAAATTAATGACAGACTCTAGAAACCTCAGCTCCCGGACTAAAAGTGGCAGGAAAACAGGCAAAATAGGGCTGTTATTGAGGCAGGATTAACACCTGTAATCACAGAGTTGAACCAAACCCAAACCAAAAACTGGTCTGAACAGGTACCTTTTTCATTCAAACCAGAACAACCTGAAGTGTTATTTTGTAGTTTTGTTGAAGTCAGACTGGAACCAAACCAAACAATTTACTGAACTAATTCCCTAGTACCGAGAACTCCTCCTACAGTGCATCACTAGCAACTAACGCAGGAGGAGGGACCAGAGAACGAATCTACACAAAAATGCTCCTTGAAGCTGAGATTTTAGCCTCCGGAAAAGGCAGAGAGATCTTTTCCCACTACGTGGTCTTTGCTACTTCTTTCTTACAAAATAAGTGTGTATCTTATGATAACAGGCATCAGTATTTTAAAAAGGATACACAGAAACATCATCTTTTACCCACAAGCTATAAATTCCTGCAGCCCTACAGTAACCAGGACCCTCCGACCATCACCGTTTTGCAAAAGACTGGCAGATGGGAGCATCAGCCCAGTTAAGGTCTAACTTGGGATTTCTGGCTTGCTGAGAAAGGGTTAATTATTAAAAGCATTTTTCTTAAGAATACAAAATAATTTCTTGAAAATAAGACATTGAAGTAACTTCTGCCAGAACAAGCCCCATTCTCCCTTGTGTTTACCAGACACAAATACCACTCATACTTGGTATTCCTCGCAGTTGTGAGGAAGGCTGTGGGAGAAGCACTGCAATCAGATCCCAGCCGGATTCTTAAAAGGGAATTTTGCTCCTTTGTTAAATACCAATGACCCTATTTGGGCCGGGATCAACAACTGGATCCCAACTGGAAAATCCTTTACTCGTGCTTCAGCCAGCGAGTGCCTCCTGCCTGCCCTGCCTGCCCTGCCTGCCCGCGGCAGCAGCTCTCCATGCTCACCCCACCATGACGAGCCGCCGTGCGCTGCAAGGACACTTGCTGCCTGCCCAACTCTCCTAGAAGTTGTTCCTCACTATTTCCTGCACCTTGCAGCTCCATGTAAGGGCTTTGCCGGGTCAGGGGAATTTTCACCTCTCCCAGCCTGCCAGTCCTCAAGTACCACTGGGCTCCCTGCATCTTCAGGGGAGGCTTCATGCCCCCAGCTGGCTACTAACCATTTTCTGAGCCCTATTCAAAGTGTCTGCCAAGGAAAGCAATTAGCACGGAGAAATTAGCACCATCCGCAACGTTGGGGTGCGGACGTGCACTGCTTGCTGCCTCGCAAGCTCCTCTGTGGAGCACCGCAGGTAAGAGCAGCCACAAAGCCATAAAGCCCGATGTCGGTATGCAACCCATCCACCACCAACATCCACGCGGCCTCCCAGCCCACTCTGCAGGTCAGGACAAGTTCCACCCATCGGCTGCAATGCTGCACACCTAGTTTATCACCTGTAGGAGACAGAAAAATGGCATGCCTCAATAATAATTCACTCTTGCCTAACCACCTGCCCGCAAATCGTCTCGAACAATGGGCAGGGGTAAAGGGAGGGAGGCAAGAAAATACCGACATCCAAGCGTAAATTCCCACACTGCACTAGAGATGCAGTGGGACATTCTCCCACTGGAGATGCAGGAAGGGTTGGCAACGGGCTAGCACCGAGCGGCGGCAGCCGGCACCACGGAGGAGCCCGAAGGCGAGGAGGTCCCGCTCACCCCTCCGAGGTCAAGCCAGCCGCAGGAGGCAACCGTCCTGCTAGAGGAATGTGTCGTGTATCATTTAGCTGTCATCTAGATAAGAGCGATTTCCACCACCACCTCAGGACCGTTGTTAAGCGTATCTGACACATCTCAGCTCTTTTCCATTCAAATGCCTCCTCAACCGGTTCAAATATAGAAGCTGCCTTTCATTAGCCCTAGCCTATTACTCATTTCAATACCACTGTGGTTAGAAACCTCACTGTTAATTTGACAAAGCCTTCATCCATTGTGTGTTAACCGTCAGATACTTGGCAAACACGTTTCCCAAGCTCCCCATACAAATTTCGCCGGCACTGATAGCGTGTGCTCTTGTATCATTGCATAGAAATGTGGAGAGAAAGGATGAGGCTGTGCAAGGATTTAAAGATGCAACAAGCACAGAAAACATATTCAAACAAATTTAGGTATAAAAATTAGTTGAACCGCATTCAATAGGATTTAAAATTGAATTCCACTATTTGAGAAGCGTATTTCCATTTCTATGTAAAACCTGAATTGTTGATTGTTTGGCTTTTCCAGGAGCCAAATGATGAAGGTCCCGCATTTCCTCTACATTTGATCAGAATGGAAAGACATTTTCCACCTTCAGCTATTGATGGTGAATGAAATGACAAAAGGGGAACAACATCTATAAGCTTCTACAGTTAATTGATTTAACACAACAGGTAGGCAAATTTTAGTTTGGGGGTGTTCTGGTTTTGGTTTTTTTTTTACTAAATAAACTACTTCAGCCCATGGGACAGGGGAGAGCAATTCCTCTGTTAGTTAAAATGAGAGTGGAAGTGCATCGCTCGGTCTGCCAGGGTGAAGAAAGAGGTGCATTTTGGACAAAGAAGAGAAAAGACTTAGTTCTGATTGATTATCTTTGAGTAATTCTAAACAGTCATAGCATTTATAAATAGGATTTCATCCAACGATGCAGTCTTCCAGAAAAACTTTATAATTTTCAAAAGGACTGTTCCAAGAACAGTTCCAAACCTGCTTCCCACCATAACGCCATTTGGATAATGAAAGACAAACAACACATCCGAGCACATCAATATGAAAAATTGCTGAATTGTGTCCAACTTGACAAAATAAGTTTATAAACTTCCAAATTGCAAACATCCAAAATCTCTTCTGCAGCCACAGGTTAACAGCTTCTTTTGACTGTCATTACTCTGTAAACACTGAACACAGCTGAATTTGGGGGAAAGACACATTTTCATCCTCTTCCAGCATATTAGAAAACGTTGTTCAAGTGTCCTGCGTGTTTTTGCCTTGCGCAATTTGACAAATGTTTGCAAATGGACTATCCCCAGCAAAGCAATCCTTACAGACGGTCTCCACCTGGCAGGACAGGACGGAGATTTTCTAGGCCACCAGAACAATGTTAGAGTTGGGAGGTCTACATAAATCAAGTCTTCAGTTTTTTCCATCAAACTTTTCCTCTTTCTTAACGACTTCTTTTAAAAGCACCGCTAGGAACTCTTTAGTCACAGAACTGCGGTACAACTGATGTCATCCCTTTTTTTAAATTCACGCGTGTAAGGCTGTGCATATGAAGGCTGCTCAGGAGAGACTGTTCTAGCAATAGGCAGAACGGCTGATACAACTCTCAGCCTTCTGRAACAGAGCTCACAGCTAGATCCCACGTCCCAGCAGGTACAGATATTTTTTCTTTGGGAAGTTCCAGCCTTACCGAGGTAACCTCCCCTGACCCAAGGATATTTCCCTGGCTCTCCCAGGTTTTTTGCATGTGCCCCTTGATGTTGCCTCTAGCTGAAAAGCTGACCCACAAAATGAATTTTCGCCAAGGTCATGCACTCCTTACAATGCCTTTATTTGCCAGTTGGTGAGGTATTTTAAAAAAATGAAAACTTCCTTATTGTGAAAGGAGCTAATTTCCCATTTAAATGTAATAGAGAACGAGAGGAGATGCAACTAGAAATCTAATCACAGGTTCATAGCTAAACAACAAGCCTAGCAGCTTTCTTTTGTGCCTTGAAGGTCCCAAGCACCCTCTCTTTGCAAAGACAATATATGGCACATCCAAATGCAAATCTATTCCTCTCTTTATTTCTATATTCAGCTCCCTGGCTGATTACAGGGAGGCATGTGTGCGTGTTCAATAGGTCCTCCTGCTTCTTTAAATAAGTTTAATAATACCCTTTTTATTTATGTGAGCCCAAAGTACAAAGGATGTAGCGCAGGAGCTCTGCAAGAGCAGAAAAGAAAAGCAAACTAGCTGAAGACACAGACTGGCAAGGGCTCGGTAATTCAATACTGTTGATTCTATAGAGACCAATTGCTTTTATTACGCACCCATTCTCTGAGGAGGAAAAAGCCCCACAATTACGAATTTGCAAAGGAAAAGAATCTCTACATTTCTTGTGTAAGAGCAGAATTTGCTAAAAAGGCAGTTTAAAACCAGTGCAGTCTACCAAACATTTCAGACCTGCTTTCAAACAGTTTTCCTCTGGTGACTCTAAACAACTAACCTCTCTCCACATTAAAAAGTTGCATTTTTTAAAAAAAGAAGGGGAAATGAAAAAGAAAGCCCCTAAAAGGATTCGACTGAACGGCTGGGGATCACTGCTTCAGCTGCGAGAACAGCTCCGCTTCACCCGCTTTTGCCGCTCTCACATGGGCGAAGCTGCACCCCACCGCTTAAGCATCACCGCCTCGGTGCCCGTCGCGGCGGGGACCATTAAAAATAATAATAATAATAATAATAATAAAAAATCTTTTGAAATATTCGGCTTATCCCGGACCGCAGCGCCGCGGGGCTCGGACCCGGGGGCGGCATGGGTCGCTCCCTCCGCCGCGCCCGCCTCGCCCCCAGCATCTCCCGGGACAGGACGCGCCCCCCGCCCCGCAGCCCCGCCGCCGCCCCGCTTCCCCCGCCGGTACCTGCCAGGGTCTTGTGCACCGTGTTGCCCATCGCTCCGCTCGGCGGCGCGGCGGAGCCCGGGGCGGCCCGGCGCTCCGCAGGGCCATGGACAGCGCCCGCCTCCC